>CAWUFW010014736.1:0-399231 GCA_963921515.1 Calotriton arnoldi
GTGATGTTTGTCTGCACATGGCAAAAGGTATGTTTTATTTGCACTGCACTGTTTGCCTCACCCAATCTATGTTGCTATGGGACACAACCACTACTTTGCCACTGATGTGTTTGTTGTTCTGTGACCAGGAATCATCCATGCTGTTTGACAGTTGCAGCTTTTTCCATGACAACACTTACCTTTTGGTCACTGTGATGATGGGGGTTTAGACCCCATTGCCACAATGTTCAAAATGTGCTTCAGCTATGGACCCCACACTTACCTTTTGGTCACTGTGATGATGGGGGTTTAGACCCCATTCCCACAGTGGTCATGGTCTGCTTGCATTGTGAAGGCCACACACATTTGTGTGTGTCACATGTGATAGGGGGTCACATTGTATGTTCAATGTCATGTTCAGTGTTGTAGGCATTTGACACAGACTACACACTCTTGTCATGATGTTGGGGGGATGTCTTTTGCTGACATTCCTTATGTTGGAGTATGCTGGTTGTGTCATGCATTACCCGTCCTATGAGTGGGGATGGTAGTAGTGGTAGGCATCCAGCCCCCCATGAGTAGGGGTGGTGGTAGTGGTAGGCATCCAGCCCCCCATGAGTAGGGGTGGTGGTAGTGGTAGGCATCCAGGCCCCCATGAGTAGGGGTGGTGGTAGTGACAGGCATCCAGCCCCTCATGAGTAGGGGTGCTGGTAGTGGTAGGCATCCATCTCCCTATGAGTGGGGATGGTAGTAGTGCTAGGCATCCACCCCCCCATGAGTAGGGGTGGTGGTAGTGGTAGGCATCCAGGCCCCCATGAGTAGGGGTGGTGGAAGTGGTAGGCATCCAGCCCCCATGAGTAGGGGTGGTGGTAGTGGTAGGCATCCAGGCCCCCATGAGTAGGGGTGGTGGTAGTGACAGGCATCCAGCCCCCATGAGTAGGGGTGGTGGTAGTGGTAGGCATCCAGGCCCCCATGAGTAGGGGTGGTGGTAGTGACAGGCATCCAGCCCCCATGAGTAGGGGTGGTGGTAGTGGTAGGCATCCATCCCCCTATGAGTGGGGATGGTAGTAGTGACAGGCATCCAGCCCCCCATGAGTAGGGGTGGTGGTAGTGGTAGCCATCAGGCCCCTATGGGTGTGTATGGCATTGGTGATAGCCATCCCGCCCCTGTGGTTCGGCTGTTGCTAGTGTACGTCATTTCTGCATCCCTATGTGTGTGTGACATATGTCGGGTACGTGTCGTTTGTTTGTGTAGTGGGTGTCTGACTTACCGTCTGCGCCGTACCCGTCCGTACCGGTTCCGGTAATAGATGTACAGCGATGGGATTCATGGTTGGTTCGTCTCGTTCGGGTTTCTCGTGGCTTCGACTCGTACTCGTAGCTGGCTTGTTCGTCTCGTAGCCGTGGATCGTCTTGTGGTGCGAATCGGAGCTTATGTGCAGCTCTCCCGGATGCTCTGACGTGCCGGACGTAGCAACCAGTTCGGCGCGTACGGAGTGCGCATCATACTAGTCCGGCCGGAAGGTGCTGTGTATTTACTTCTGTGCGACTCGAATCGGCGTTTGCGGATCCAGCTCGGTCGGGGAACTGGAGCTGGAATGGGAACGTACGGCTCGCTCAGAATTTTAGCAGTAATGCGCATCGTACTTGCTCGCTCGGACGACTGTTCGAATCGTTCGGGAAAAACGCGTTCGGCTCGTATTTTTTCCGGACGAATCATATTCGGTGCGCTTCCAGCCGAGATCGGAATTAACACCTTAGTCTGTCCATCTATCTATTCCCAGACACCTACCCATCCCTCATTGAATCCATTTATCCAGTCATCCATCGACATGGACTCACTATCCATCCAGCCGCCCACCCTACCCCCGGTCTGTCCCCTCCAGCAATCTCTCCAGCTCCTGGCTATTCATCCCAGGACCCTCAGGGCACAAGTGAGCGCCATCCCTCGCACCCACAGAGAGTGCTCCCAGGATTAAAAAGTTTGCTCTTAAAGGGAGCTTTCCCTTCCCTCCAGCCCAGCCCCACCCTGCTCGGTAATTAGGCTTAACAGAAGCAATTAACAAAACATATTGCTCTGAGCCCGACGGCCTCATTATTTCGGATTGTTCGATTGTTTGACCAGGCGAGAGACAGCCCCCTCAACACGATGCAACTGGTATATATATAAAAAAAAGAGCAAAATGAAAGAAATGGAGAAGAACAATTCCCAGCTCGCGCACACTCGCTTCTTGTTTTCATAAACAGACTCATACAAAGAACCATTAAAGGCGCTGACCTGTCCAGTGGGGAGTGTAAAATGGAAGATAGTGCAGGGGCAAGGGGCATGACAATGGGCAATTTAGAAATGTATGATTTCACGAGGTGGGAAGCCTTCACACAGAGGGTACCTACCCTGCGATTAAATATACTATGAGTGCACGTGATGAACACAGTGGGCATTTCTCTAACCCTGCTGTGGTAAGGGGTGCAAATAGATAACATTTATTCATGTCCGAGATATTCATTTGCAAAAACGCAAAACCTGCTGTGTTGGCTTACAGGCCAGTTCACAGTATATCAAGGACCCATTGTGTAGGCCACTGCCTGGTGGTGCCTCCTGACTGCATAAGCCAGGCGATGCTACTGCACATTTCATTTCCCTCTGCTTCCATTTGTTTTTAGGTCGAGCCTGGGCAGCGCATGCGCTGCGAGCCATGCTGTATTGGAGTATGGAATAGAAGCCCCGCCCATATTTGTCATTGGCTTGTGTCATTGTCCTTCATAAATACTGGCTTCTGATTCGTTAATAGGTTTGTTCGTCTCTCCTTAGTACCGCCTTGTTTGTCTTCATTTGTAACCTCCCATAAGGACTGGCTCTTTTACTTCTGTTGTTACATGGTATGTCTTATTTAGTCTGTAAGCACTATTTTCTTTAATGAGTTTCTCCTACTGCAGGCACAACATGCTTTCCTGCAACATTCAGCGCCATGCGTGCTTTCATTTTCTGAGCAGCCGGGACAATGGCAGCCGCTTCTTTGAGATGAAAAGGTCTCGGATTTACAAGAGTTTGAGCTATTGGCATTATAAATGACAATGCCTTTTATTTATGTGTTAATTAGCAAAACAGATAAATAAAAGGCATTGTCACTTACAATGCCAATAGCTTAAACTCTCGCAAATGGGAGACCTATTGCATTGCAAATGCTTGTTTTTATAGTGGGGTGTTCTCTGGAAGAATACATAATGTGAGCATAGCTGCATCTTTATAGTTTTATCTCATGTATCTGTTTCCCAACCCCCTCCCGCTGTTTGTTCTTTTATTTTATTATTGCAATTTAATGCAAACTGGTGCCAAGGGTATTGGAGTGCTTTAGATGAGCTCTAGTTGCATTACAGCAAATTACAAACTTCTAGATCATTCTAGCCCTTGCACCATATAAGATGGCTGACACTGCTTTGGAACGCACAATAAAAAGCTTTTCCATTGTACGTTCCAAAGCAGTGCGGGCCATCTTGTACGCTGCTCTGTAACCTCATTCTTCAGGGCGTTAAAAGACTGCTTCCCGAATCAAAGTCTGCTTTTCCTTAGAAGACAAAATGTAAGTCTCAGTTCGCCCTGAGTAATGTCTGGAGGACCTCCTGCTGTCTCTTCTGTCATCATCAGGGCATTATGCAGGCAATAGATGTCTCTTTGGATGACCTCTTACCTTCCCGCGTCACACAGGAATGCAGGGGGTCATTAGGATGTCGGGCGGTTCGCCCCCGCCGGGCCGTCGGTAGCCACCGCTGCCCCGGCGGTGGCGAACCGCCCGACATCCACACCAGAAAGACCCCCGCCATATTAGGATGGCTGGGGGGTCCGCAGCGGACGGAAAGACCGTCCGCCGCATTTCCGCCGGTTGACACGTCGACCGGGCGGAAAACACCTTTAATATGGTGGCGGTGTCTGCAAGACACCGCCATCCATATTAAGATGTAGGCGGAGAGCAGCCTTTCCATGGCGGCGTTGCCGCCATGGAAAGGCATTCGGTGTTTGCTTTTGGGGGCCCGTTGCGGGCCCCCAGGGTGTTGAGGGGGTGGGGGGTGCACATGGGGGTACCTATGGTACCCCCCTGCATTTGCATGCACAAGGTGGCAGGCACCACGCGGTGCCTGTCACCTTGTGCATGCAAATGCACAACGTGCATTTCCAGCATTGTGGCGGGGGTGGTGCTGTGAGCACCGCCCGCCACAATGCTGGGAATGGGGGATGCCACCGCGGCCGTGGCATCCTAATTGCAGGTGAGGGACCGCCGCACCCCTGGCGGACGGTCCCACATTCCGTTACGGTGGCGGGCGGACTTTGTCCGCCCGCCATCGTAATGGACCCCGCAGACAAGCTTCAGAGACTCCCCTTATAAACGTAAGGCAAGGCTTTATTTCCACCAATACAAAAAGCTGTAATACTATCTTTAAAAAAAGATGTACGTTGCTCTGTGACCACATTTTTTATTTCTTGATTTTACATGATGTTGGCTCATTTAAAACAGACGGTGGCGGGCGGACTTTGTCCGCCCGCCATCGTAATGGACCCCGCAGACAAGCTTCAGAGACTCCCCTTATAAACGTAAGGCAAGGCTTTATTTCCACCAATACAAAAAGCTGTAATACTATCTTTAAAAAAAGATGTACGTTGCTCTGTGACCACATTTTTTATTTCTTGATTTTACATGATGTTGGCTCATTTAAAACAGACCGAGACTTCCAAGGAAAAGACTCCGCCGGAACATTTGCTTATCTATACAGAGTGCAATGCACCCTGGCACTGCAGAGAAAAGGAACACTACTACCCTTCAATTACAAACCACTTAGCACTGAAACACCGAGGAAGCTACGGCCAGGCACTGGTTCTTCAGGGAGGAAGCTGGTTTATATTTAATACTGTAATCTATTTGGTAGAAAGCATATATTTATATGCTATTGTGGAATTACTGACATAATATTGATGACAAAAATATCGATGTAAAAATATCGATAGTCAAAATATCGACATCCTATATTTAAAATGTAAATAACAAAAATATCTAGAAAAAAATATAGATGTAAAAAATATCGGAGTCCCAAATATTGTTTCTTTATTTATAAAAAATAATATTAAAATACTTATATTATAAAGTTAACTAAAAAAATAATAATGTAGCGCTGGACAATGTATGTAAAATTCAATGGATACAATATGTCAAGTCAACGCTGGGTAAATTGGGACGACCTGAACTTTTTGCCACCCGAGAAAAGATAGTGAAAGAGGACCTCGCATGGGTTAAAGTACAATTTTTAAACGTGCTGTCTGCAGAGAGAGAGGCGCTGGAGATTGTGAAACCTACGGTGAAAGCCCATTTCCTGTTAAAGACAGTCCCACGGATAGAATCGTATTTGACAATTGTTACAAAACCTTTTCACCGTTTTCTTCTAACCAGGTTCCATTTCAATCTCATTCATTGGGGCCGATTCTGATCCCGGCCGGAAGCCCACCTAACACTATTTGGCCGGAAAAAAACCAAGCCGAATGCGTGTTTCCCGACCGATTCGTACATACGTACAAACGAGCAAGTACGATGCGCACAACTGCCCAGATCCCGACCCAGCCGTACTCACCCAATCCAGCTCCTGTTCCCCGCCCGAGCCGGATCCGTAAACGCCCAATCGACTCGCACGGAAGCCAAAATACAGCACCGTCCGGCCGGACTAGTACGATGCGCACTCCGTACGCGCCGAACCTGTCGCTACGCACGGCACGTCAGAGCATCCGGGAGAGCCGCACATAAGCTCCGATTCGCGCCACAAGACGATCCACGGCTACGAGACGAACACGCCAGCCACGAGTACGAGTCGAAGCAACGAGAAAGCCGAACGAGACGAACCAACCATAAATCCCATCGCGCAGGTCCTACCAATACTCTACATCTACTACCGGAACTGGTATGGACGCGTACGGCTCAGAAGGTAAGTCAAACACCCACCACACAAACAAACGACACGTACCCGACATATAACACACACACATTATGATGCAGAAATTACTTACAGCAGCAACAGCAGAACCATAGGGGCGGGATGGCTATCAGCAATGCCATATACACCCAGAGGGGCATGGATGCCAACCACCAACACCACCCCTACTCAGGGGGGCTGGATGCCTGTCACTACTACCATCCCCACCATAGGGGGATGGATGCCTGTCACTACTACCATTCCCACCATAGGGGGATGGATGCCTACCACTACCACCACCCCTACCCATGGGGGGCTGGATGCCTACCACTACCACCACCCCTACCCATGGGGGGCTGGATGCCTACCACTACCACCACCCCTACCCATAGGGGATGGATGCCTACCACTACCACCACCCCTACCCATGGGGGGCTGGATACCTGTCACTACTACCACCCCTACCCATGGGGCGCTGGATACCTGTCACTACCACCACCCCTACCCATGGGGGGCTGGATGCCTACCACTACCACCACCCCTGCCCATGAGGGGCTGGATGCCTAACACTACTACCACCTCTACCCATGGGGGGCTGGATACCTGTCACTGCTACCACCCCAGTCATGGGGGGCTGGATACCTGTCACTTCTACCACCCCTACCCATGGGGGGCTGGATGCCTGTCACTACTACCAGCCCTACCCATGGGGGGCTGGATGCCTACCACTACCACCACACCTACCCATAGGGGGATGGATGCCTACCACTACCACCACCCCAGTCATGGGGGGCTGGATACCTGTCACTACCACCACCCCTACCCATTGGGGGCTGGATGCCTACCACTACCACCACCCCTACCCATGGGGGGCTGGATGCCTACCACTACTACCACCCCTACCCATGGGGGGCTGGATGCCTGTCACTACTACCACCCCTACCCATGGGGGGCTGGATGCCTACCACTACCACCACCCCTACCCATAGGGGGATGGATGCCTACCACTACCACCACCCGAGTCATGGGGGGCTGGATACCTGTCACTAGTACCACCCCTACCCATGGGGGGCTGGATACCTGTCACTACCACCACCCCTACCCATGGGGGGCTGGATGCCTACCACTACCGCCACCCCTACCCATAGGGGGATGGATGCCTACCACTACCACCACCCCTACCCATGGGGGGCTGGATACCTGTCACTACTACCACCCCAGTCATGGGGGGCTGGATACCTGTCACTACTACCACACCTACCCATGGGGGGCTGGACACCTGTCACTACTACCACCCCTACCCATGGGGGGCTGGATGCCTACCACTACCACCACCCCTACTCATAGGGGGATGGATGACTACCACTACTACCACCCCTACCCATGGGGGGCTGGATACCTGTCACTACTACCACCCCTACCCATGGGGGGCTGGATACCTGTCACTACTACCACCCCTACCCATGGGGGGCTGGATGCCTACCACTACCACCACCCCTACCCATGGGGGGCTGGATGCCTACCACTACCACCACCCCTACCCATAGGGGGATGGATGCCTACCACTACCACCACCCCTTGCCATGGGGGGCTGGATACCTGTCACTACTACCACCCCAGTCATGGGGGGCTAGATACCTGTCACTACCACCACCCCTACCCACGGGGGGCTGGATGCCTACCACTACCACCACCCCTACCCATGGGGGCTGGATGTCTACCACTACTACCACCCCTACCCATGGGGGGCTGGATGCCTGTCACTACTACCACCCCTACCCATGGGGGGCTGGATGCCTACCACTACCACCACCCCTACCCATAGGGGGATGGATGCCTACCACTACCACCACCCCTACCCATAGGGGGATGGATGCCTACCACTACCACCACCCCTACCCATGGGGGGCTGGATACCTGTCACTGCTACCACCCCAGTCATGGGGGGCTGGATACCTGTCACTACTACCACCCATACCCATGGGGGGCTGGATACCTGTCACTACTACCACCCCTACCCATGGGGGGCTGGATGCCTACCACCAACACCACCCCTACTCCATAGGATGGGTAATGCATGACACAACCAGCATACTCCAACTTAAGGAATGTAAGAAAAAGACATCCCCCCAACACCATGACAAGCGTGTGTAGACTGTGTCAAATGCCTACAACACTGAACATGAAATTGAACATACAATGTGACCCCCTATCACATGTGTCACACATAAATGTGTGTGGCCTCCACAATGCAAGCAGACCATGACCACTGTGGCAATGGGGTCCAACCCCCATCATCACAGTGACCAAAATGTAAGTGTGTGGTCCATAGTTGAAGCACATTTTGAACATTGTGGCAATGGGGTCTAAACCCCCATCATCACAGTGACCAAAAGGTAAGTGTGGGGTCCATAGCTGAAGCACATCTTGAACATTGTGGCAAAGGGGTCTAAACACCCATCATCACAGTGACCAAAAGGTAAGTGTGGGGTCCATAGCTGAATCACATTTTGAACATTGTGGCAATGGGGTCTAAACCCCCATCATCACAGTGACCAAAAGGTAAGTGTGGCCATGGAAAAAGCTGCAACTGCCAAACAGCATGGATGATTTCTGGTCACAGAACAACAAACACATCAGTGGCAAAGTAGTGCTTGTGTCCCATAGCAACATATATTGGGTGAGGCAAACAGTGCAGTGCAAATAAGACATACCTTTGGCCATGTGCAGACAAACATCACCCCTGGGGGCTGACACTGTCAACATTCATCAATAACACAATGACATAAGTGACCATCATAATGCAGACCCACATATCTGCACCAATGGGCACACAAATGTAGATATCCTGTGGAGACTGTAGATGTGAGGTGAACAGATACCATACCATGGCAGCAATGGGACACACAAACCATGATCATTGTGCTGACTGATGACCTAGGAGTACCAGGGACAGCAGGTGAAACCCACCAAACAACATACAGCCAATGGCACACTAAAGATATGCCAATGCAGTGGTGCAGATGCACAAACACAAACAGGCAGCCCCACACTGCATATCAAACACAACAGGTGAGGGGGGGGGGTGCCAGTGTCCCCAGGCAACAACACAACACATGATGAGGCCTGAATAACAATTACACAGATGCGCATACAGTGCCACACAAAAGTAACTCATGGATCCGAATCCCCTATGTGGGCAATCAGGCATTGTCAGATGAGAAGGAGCCCAAATTACACATGTCACACAAGCTTGTAGGAACAGCAACTAACACAGCAAGACACAGACCCACCACAGCACTACCACCAGGGTCCCCACAATGTGGTGACCCTGGGCTGCATGACAATCCCACTGTGATGACAAAGCTAGATGTCGTTCACACTGTCAACCACAGTCATGTGTCCTGAGCAACAAACTACCATCACACCTACACAAGCACAAATCAATCAGCACGGCCTGTCAGCCAAGGCCAACATGGAGGCAGGGGTCTAGCCGTGCAACAACTCTCATCTGCACACACTAAACACCACACACCTCGATCTCCATCAATGTGCAGCAGTGAAGCTCACATGCACTGGTGACATTGCACATGCACCCATGACAATAACAGGGGTGGTGGTGGGAACTAAGGTGCAGAAACCCATCACACATGGCCAGTCAACAAGACTCCTGAATGTCTGACACACTGCACAGTACGCCGTACATGGACATGACGTCAATACCACACCAACCAATGGGATCCCGGCCACAGTCACACACCAATGAAGAAGCCAAGCTCACCCACAAAGAACACACATAGACAACTTCCAACATTGCAGCTCTGACCCTGAGGAGTGGCAGCAGTCACACACACAACGTGTCACAATCACTGAAAGATAACACAAACTGGAAATTACATGACAGGTGTAACCAACAAGTGCCAAGGGGAATCCTGACTGTGTCCCATCTGCGTTTGTCCACAAACTCAGCCCTGACAGCAAACACACCTATGGGTGACACCCTGATGACCAGTAATGTGCCATGCGCCCACATCACAGAGAACCCAGGGAGAAGACTTTGGGGGAACATGGGTCAACTCAGCAAGCATCACAAACAGGAACATCACTAGGGATCCCAGCCTGCCTAGCAAGATGGAAGGGAACACACACAGACATGCTCACACAACACACACCTTGTGCTCAGGCAATGTCACAGAATTACACACTGCCATGAGGGGACTCCACTCCTGTGTAAGGAAAGCTGTGCCATACGTTGTCTCAGTAGGGCTCTATCATGTCAGCAGAACACTTGGTCACACAGTCAACAATTAGCACAAAATGAAGGCTCCCGTCATATCAGCCTGGTCATGGGAGTGTCACCGAAATCATCAGCACAGATCCAACACACATGTATAGCAAGTTGCACTGATAACACAGATGAGTCCTTCCCCATTGATGCCCAAACTTGCATGTCCAGTGGAGATGGCCACACGGTCAGGGAAATAGACTAATTGAACAATGGCAAGCACAACAGATGTGCAGGGGTGTAAGCCACAGATGTGATATTGCAAATGTAAGTAGGAAATACCATTGCCAAATATTGAAAACATGACACCCTCATATTGCTGCAAAGGATGACATGGATACACAAAAGGATAGGACACATTCCCCCTGGACCACATGGGGTCCTGCACAGTAACACTTCATTTTCCTGACATCAAAAATCACCATCACTGCAGCAAGGGCACGGTTAGCATCATCAACATCATGTACATCAGAATCAAAACCACTAGAGAACAGAAAGTAGCTTTATTCAGCATGTGTGCGAAGAAGTGAAAGTCCGGAAATATAACAAAGGCCAATGGCCAGTCCATAATCAGAGTCCAAACAGGGTGACTGTGCCAGATGTCACCCTTTGCACGCCTGCACTGCTACACACCAGGGACATTCCCCTCGGAGGGGCATACGGGGGGCAGGCCAGGCACCGCAGGGACAGGATCAGGGCTCACCAGAAGGAGGCAGGGAAGGGGTGGTGGGTGCTGGAGAGTCACTGACAACTGCAGTGGAGGTGTCTGACATGGTGTGTGCCGGCACAACTGGGGGGCATGAGGTAGATGGTGTGGGTGCCGGCACAACTGCAGTGGGCCGTGCAGATGGAGTGGACAGATTCCCCACTGCAGTGCCCAAGTTTGACGGGGTGGTAGTGGACTCTACTGCAGTGCCCATCTCCAGGGGAGTAGAATGGGTTCAGGTAAGGTGGGCAGGACAGAGGGGGAGGACACCGTCTCCACACCAGTGGCACAGACATGCGCAGCGGGGGGGTGGTGCTGGAAGAGCAAATGGCAGGGGGAGAAGGCCGGATCATTTTGGGGATGGTGTATCTGTGGGTGGGGGAACCTGGGGCAGGGTGTGGTGGGGGCACCTGTGGAGTGGGGGCCTGAGGGATGGAGGAAGGAGACTTGGTGGTTGAGCTGCAGGGCGACGGCGGTGTCTTGCTCTTCTGGGTCCTGGGGGACTTGCGGATGGGGGCCTCACTCTGTCTGCGCCTGGGGGAGGGTGTCCGGGGGTGAGGGGCACTCCCCTCTGTGTGGGTGGACTTCCTCTTCCCCTTGTATGCTGGATCAGCTGGATTGGAGGGGAAGAGGCCGAGGTCACAGAGGAAGAGCCGCTGTGTAGGTGGGGTTGCAGGTGAGGCAAGGGAAGGGGCCTTGGAGGGAGAGGTATCGGAGGACTGCGGAGTGACTGTGGATGCCTGTGTGTGTGTCTGTCCCCCATCCCCTGTGGGTGTGGTATCAGTCCCCTGAGGATGCCTGCGTGCACGTCTTGTTTTTGTAGTGGGTGTGTCTGTGCTGCTCGTGTCTGTGTGTTTGGGTGAATGAGCAGGTGTGCATGTGCTTGGGACAGGTAGGGTGCCAGGAAGTGTGGATGGGGCAGAGGTAGGAGGGGTGAGGGACTGTTGGAGGAGGGACACTGCTGCCGTCAGGGAGGAGTCCATGGACCTATTGCTCCTCTGTAGGGCAGACATGCCCGATGAGATGCCCTCCATGAACGACACCAGCTGTGTCAACAGAGTGGTGTGGGCATGGAGGACACTCAGCATTGCTGTCTGCCCTACATGGAGCCGGCGAAGTAGGTACACAGACTCCTCACTCAGGGCAGCAGGGGACACAGGGGCAGGGGGTGCGGTGCCTGGCACGAAGGAGACATGCTCCCGAACACGGGAGCCTCCACGGACCTCTGGAATGAGAGCCGATGGGAGGGCGGTGGTGGTGGTGGTGGCGGGGCCAGCAATACTAGCTGGTGTGTGTTGGCTGCTGACACCCGCCTCCACAAGGGAGTCATCCTCCGAGCTGCTGTGGTCCTCAGCTGAGGTGGATGGTGCTGAGGACTCCTCGGTGTGGCTCCCCTCGCCCTCCGTGCCACTGGGTCCCTCCGACCACTCCTCGGCTGCTGACCCAGTCTGGCTCTGCGGCTCTTCCTGGTCCATGGAGCTGTCCCCTCCTGTGGCCGTGGATGTATCTGCAAACAATAGGGAAACAGACAAACATCAGTCACCTGCACTGACCGCACACACCACAGTAAGTACAGCACATTACAGAGCAAGCCCTGGCATCCTTAGTTGAACATTGCCAAAAGTGCCCAAACAGAGTAGGAGAAGCCAATTGACAGTCTGATGGTCAAACATGGCACTCACATCCCTCCTGGCCTTGCACCCATCTGTCTGGTGTCTGTCGGATGGCAATACCCCAGTGTGGACACATGCACCACCTACACAGTAGTTGGACAGTGCAGAGAACATGGTGAAGTATGTGAACATGCACACATCACAACTCTTGCCACAGAGTCAGTACAGATGTCCGGATAAAGGGATGGCCAGAGTCTATTTTGAAATGCATGTGATGCATACCAGCACCAGACACCATGATGCACCCATGTCCTGATAGTCAATGCCACAATGGGGTGCATGTAGCACATGTCACTCCCCTGCAGGATCACACATAGGGAGTGTAATGCCATGGCACAGGCATGCCTGCAAAGTCATACATCACTGTCTCCAGTCACATGGGCAGGGCAGCCAGACAACAACAGTCTGCACTGTGTCACAATCCTAGGTCATGGGGAATGCAAGTCCTGGAGCTGACAAGTGCACATGTCCATCCCCCACAAACCACATCATCTGAACTCTTATTTGTCCATGTCATACCAATTGGACATATGGGAGACCTGAAACACAACCCTCGGAACATGAGCACCTCACAATCTGCTGTGAATGGGAAACAGCTGCCTGAACGTCACAGTCGCATACCCCAGTCTGCACGGTCAAGTGATCAAACACCTATATGTCACACAAGTATCGTCTCCTGTGGTCACATCTCCGGTGGCATGCTGAGCCCTAACCGAGAAACACCCCAGTAGTCCTGACAACGGAGCCACAGCACAATGACACAGAGGCAGACACTTGAGGGAACATTTCACTGAGCACAACGTGTCAGCTGATACACGGGAGTGGGAGTACAGAGTGTATTGTTTGGCCTGGAGTAGGCATGACTGTCCTGCTCCACGTGAATGAGGGATGAGCCCTGGACAGTAGGCAGGTGGCTAAGTATGTGTGACACACTTGATATACATACTCCTGAGGCCCACACATTCTTCCCACCCGCAGCATGGGTTTTTGCCAAATACCCCAGGCACATGTGGTGAATCAGATCAGCAATTGGACCACATATCAAAGTAACACGCAGATTACATGTCAGAACTCAGGCATTGTGTAAGCAATGGACCCACCCATGAAGCCCACCACAGAGTTACGGGAACAAATGCTTGAGCTAAGCAAAATGCAAGGACACAGTACCCAAGTGACACAATTTCCTGACTGTAAGGGCCACACCTGGGTATCAGATGAGGAGTGGGCAGTGCACAATTGAGGGACATGGGTCCTGGACCACATGACTGATGTACTGTTGAAGTTTAACCAGGCCAGAGGAGGGCACATAGCATGTCAGACAAAGTTCACAGTGCAGTCATGGACTCACCCCCTCCTTGCTGCTGTCTGGCCTTCAGCTGCCCATCCAGATCAGGGAAGACTACCGCCAGGATCCTGAGCATGTGGGGGGTCAGGGTCCGGTGTCCGCCCCTCCTGCGAGGTGGCGACAGCCTCAGCTGGACCCGTGCGATCCTCCGGGTCCAGCCCCGAAGGTCCTGCCACCTCTTCTGGCAGTTGCGGATCCGGCGCTTGTAGACCCCCACGGATCTCACTGCCCGGACGATGGTCAGCCATATCTTCTGCTTCTGGTGGGCATCAACCTGTGAGGATGACAAAGTGAAAAGGCCATTACTACACATGCAACATTTCCGTGCATCACACAGTTGGATATACATGTCTCAATCACAGGGGCACATGATGTACACAGGCAGTGCAACGATGGCTATGAACAGTTTGCCAGCAGTAACTACATGGTATCATTGCCTGGGAAGTAAAACCTTGTTTAAATGCACTGTTACTGCACTATACCTGTTCAGTGCATGTAACTACACACTATGGGGGTGACAACTACTCAGTGAGCCTGCTAGCCAGTGGCGTGCAGACTGTAAGTCTTGCTAGTCAGACAACATGCACATTTAGTAAGGCAGTGGACAGCACACTCACCTGCTCCCCTGGTTTCCCATACAGCTTGCTGTACTGTGGAAGGAGGCTGTCCAGCAGGGCCTGGTTCTCCTCAGTGCTGAAGGCTGGGGCTCTCTCCACAGTACGTGCCATTGCAGGATCCAGAGGATGCAGATACAGCAGCAGTGGTGGTGGCAGATGTCGTCCTGGAGCATGTAGTGCAGGCAAGTGAGCTCTCAGGGGAACAGCCAGCATTATATGTGTGCTGCTGAGGCAGATACTGTCCCATGTGTCCAAAGTGATAGGTCCAAGTCATTTGCATCTTCTGAATCTGGCCAATCCATGGAATTGCACCACTTACACACGCCCACAGCATCCTTCAAAAGTTCAACTTCATGAGACCCATGAATTTGCAACATTGTTGTGCGTGGCCAACTGAATTCACAGCATCAGACTCGTTAAAGGTTTGAAAACGCGTCCGTTGCCATGCCAGGCCATAGCCAATGCGTGCGCACCGATCGGTCCATTGCTGTACAACGCGTATTTCGAAAAACGACTCGCATCCGTCCACATCATATGCAATGGCCAATGCGTGCGCACCGATCGGTCCATTGTTGTACAACGCGTACCCGGTCACATCATATGCAATGGCCAATGCATGCGCACCGATCGGTCCATTGCTATACAACGCGTACCCGGTCACATCATATGCAAGGGCCAATGCGTGCGCACCGATCGGTCCATTGCTGTACAACGCGTTCCAGGTCACATCATATGCAATGGCCAATGCGTGCGCACCGATCGGTCCATTGCTGTACAACGCGTACCCGGTCACATCATATGCAATGGCCAATGCGTGCGCACCGATCGGTCCATTGCTGTACAACGCGTTCCCGGTCACATCATATGCAATGGGCAATTCGTGAGCACCAATCGGTCCATTGCTGTACAACGCGTATTTCGAAAAACGACACGCATCCGTCCACATCATATGCAATGGCCAATGCGTGCGCACTGATCGGTCCATTGCTGTACAACGCGTATTTCGAAAAATGACACGCATCCGTCCACATCATATGCAATGGCCAATGCGTGCGCACCGATCGGTCCATTACTGTACAACGCGTACCCGGTCACATTATATGCAATGGCCAATGCGTGCGCACCGATCGGTCCATTGCTGTACAACACGTTCCCGGTCACATCATATGCAATGGCCAATGCGTGCGCACCGATCAGTCCATTGCTGTACAACGCGTTCCCAGTCACATCATATGCAATGGCCAATGCGTGCACACCGATCGGTCCATTGCTGTACAACGCGTTCCCGGTCACATCATATGCATTGGCCAATGGGTGTGCACCGATCGGTCCATTGCTGTACAACGCGTCCCTGTACAAGTCACTGGCATATGTCACCATGCCTGTCACAGATGAACGTATGCCAGCCACATTTACTTTCCAGGGACTCAGGGGCACACCTACAACACCACAGCCTGTCCACACTGTATCCTAAGGCATGTAAGGCTGCATTACCTTTTCCGTGTATGGGGGTCAACATGTGGTTTTTTGGGTGTCACTTGGGGGCAGCCACTCCCAGGCTATGCACGTGTTCATGGGGACAGAATCCTTTGTGTGTTGTGCACATGACCACTGTGATGTGCAACTGTTCATTTCAGAGCATGTGGCATGGTCACATTTCCAGGTTGTGTATGTGTATGTCATGTCACATACCCCCTGAGTCCCATGTGGGACGGTATGTATGACACAGGCTGACCCATTGCCACAATAGTTATGGCCCTCCACAGTCTGTGTGCATGTTGTGTTTACAATGTCTCTCATTCCATGTGCACAATGGGAGACAGTCTCCACATCGACGTTGTTTGTGCATGGACTTTGATGTTGTGCGTGTGTGTGTCACAGACGTCCAAGTCTGTCCTGCCGAGGCAACAGGGACCACTACCTGTGGGGGTCATGGTTGTTTTGCTGTGGTGTATTCATGATGCACCATGTCATGCCAGTGTCCATGTGGCAATACAGGGTCCCTGGGAATCTACCTGTCAATGAGCTGTGATGCCTGGGGCACATCTGTCCTCACATGTCACTGTGGTGTGTGTTTGGAACGTGACAGCAGTACATGGGTACTGTGACACAGCCTAATGATATCCCATTGCACAACCTGGGACTTGTTGACGACACATGTTGAACTGTGATGTTAGATGTTGGCCATGTAGGTGCCATACATGCCCTTACGGAACAGCACACACATCATGTACTTGTGTCTCGTAATGATGTATAATGTGATATTGAGTATGGTCAATGCCACATATGTGGGGTGACTTACAATCTTTCTTTGTTCACCTATGCACTGCAGGGCACCAGCTGTCCATAGACCATTCCCTGACCTTGCAACCATGGTCGAACGTGACTGCATCCGACGGTACCGCTTCACCAGGCCACTGATTGAGGAATTGACGGTGCGCTTGGCCCCACATTTGCAACCTGGCCAGACATACCCTACAGCGCTGACCCCCAAGGTGAAGGTGATGGCAGCCCTACACTTCTTTGCCACCGGTACCTTTCAACACACTGTGGCGTCTGCTGGTGGGATGTCACAGACCATGTTCAGCCGTGTGCTACGTGATGTTTTGGAGGCTATATTGAGATACCTGAACCAGTACATCTATTTCTCTAAACGTCAACAACTCACTGACGTCAAGAGTGACTTCTATGCCCTGGGAAGGATGCCGCATGTCATTGGCTCCATTGATGGGACACATGTGGCTTTGGTACCACCACAGGCACATGAGCAGGCATACAGGAACCGAAAACATTACCATTCAGTCAATGCTCTGGTGGTATGTCTTGCAGATATGAACATCTCACACGTCTGTGCCCGTTTCCCCAGTTCTGCACGCGATGCCTACGTGATGAGGAGTAGTCGCATCCCGAGGATGATGTCACAGATGCAGAACCAGCGTCCCTGGCTTGTCGGTGTGTCTTGACTTTGTACCATTGTGTGTGTTCTGCAATGTAGTATTCCACCCTCTTTTCCAAGTCAGCTAATGTGCTATTGTCTGTATGTAGGTGACTCCGGATACCCCAACATGCCGTGGTTGCTGACGCCCCTCAGGAACCCTGCGACACCAGCCCAGATGCGCTACAATGAGGCACATAGTCGGACCAGGAGAGTGATTGAGCGGACATTTGGTCTCCTGAAGAGCCGCTTTCGCTGCCTGGACAAGACAGGAGGGGCCCTCCCATATGCCCCGGCAAAGGTGTGCAAGATTGTCATCATCTGCTGCATGCTACACAACCTGGCAGTGCAGAGGGAGTTGCCTCTCATCCTGGATGACGATGACCAACATCCGCCACCTGTGGAGGATCCTGGCCTGGGCCACGATGCCAGTGATGGGGATGATGATGAGGGTGATGTCCGCACACAGCTCATCACCAACTTCTTCAGCTGAATGTGAGTATCCTGAGATGTCATGTCAATGATGTGAGTTTGCGTGATATGTGTTGGTGGTGCTCTGTTGCTGTTTGAGTGTGTCCATGTGCTACTTGACTGTATGCGTGCAGCGATGTGTCCTTACAGGTAGTCTGTACTCCCCAACAGTGTTGACATGCTAACTTGGTTTTGTGTAGGTATCTTGTGACATGTATTGGGCATGAGTATTGCAGTTCTGTCCTGTTCTTCAGTGCTTTTGACTGTGTGTCATGCCTGTCCTTCACAGGGTACTTTCAGAGTTGTTTGGTCAACTGTGATCCCCGACACCGTGATTTAACTTCCAGGGTGGAAGCTGTTGTTTCCCTACAGGTGATGTGCCCCACACCCCTGGACTTCCTTTCTTCTACACTTGTTGACTGTGTGGCCACTGCCACGTGGCATTACCTTGCATCTGTAGTGGAAACAACATGTTACAAATGTGTAATAAACCTGTGCTTCACTTTAGGATGTGCGTTGTCTGTGGTCACACATCTGACTGACATTTGCTTACTGCACCAGTGGGCTAGTTTACACAGACTGTGAATAGGTGTGGTGTCTGTGCATTGCACTGTATTTCCTGGCAACATCAGTGTAGGCGATGAGTCAGATGGCCCTGGTGTGTATGTGTTGTGTAGCCCTAGTGGTGTGTCTCCCTCATATGTGTCACGTCGCCATGACTCACATGACGGTGTTGTACTTGCTGTGGCAGTTAGCATGCACAGTGTCATTTCGCAGATCATCATCTCCATGACAGAAACCACGTTGGAATCACAACAGAGGCAAGTATGGTGTATTAGTGAGTTTATTTACATACATGTGTGAGTATATGAAATGAAATGAAATGAAAATGTTTATTGTTATTAGTTAATAAAAACCTTCACAATGTACATTTAAAAGAAATCCTTTTTTTAAAATAATCACTTATTTATTTGTGTGAGTATAGTGCACAGGATGGTGGGTGCTGTACATTGGGATTGTAATCCAAAGTTCCTAGATGATTTGGAAGTCCTGGTAGCAGAAATGTCCTGAGTAAAGTCCACAGTCATCTGATACATTGGTCCAACTTGAACTCCCCATGTCATGTGGGAGAGTTGGGTTGCATTCGACAGGGTGAACAGTTTGCACACAAAGGTGAATTTCCAGAACAGGTGTTGGCTTCCTGGGGGTTGTGCATGGCCATCGGCCTCTCAGTTGTCCTTCCTCAGACGACCCCTCTTCTTTGGGGGGGGACCCTCAAGTGCAGGCTGCTGCGGTGCAGGGGACTCTCCGCCAGAGTCATCCTCCCTCCCTGTGGCAGTTGCAGTTGTTGCAGCACCAGATGTTGTGGGCACACAGGGAGGTGTTGCCATGTTGGTGCTAATCTGGCGGAGGCATGTCAATATGTCCCTATGCACCGCCGTCAGTTCTTGCAATGTGTCCCACTTGGACTCCATGTCAGCCATGTGTGTCTCCACACGGGACATGTGGGAGTCCAAGCGGGCATGATGGGCAGCCTGCTGCTGTTGAATGTCCTTGAGGATCCCCACTACCTGGCTGACCTCTCCGGTGCTAGTCTGGTACGCATCAGCAATGCGTACCAGTTGTGGGTCATCATGCAGTCCAGACCCCTCTGCAAACAGCAACCTATGTCTAACACCCCTCCCGCCACCCCTGGCGACACGTGCAGGACCTGCATTGGCACACACAGGTGACCCTGGGCCCCCTTGGGGGTTGTTACTGGTATTGGTGTTCGTTGCTCCACATTGGGCCGGGGTCCGTGTGCTGTTGTCGTTGGTGGTCCTTGGTCTGTCCGTGTCGGCAGGGGTGGTCTGTGTGTTGGCAGTTGTTGGAGGGGTGGGTGCAGGGGGTGCAGCTGGTGGTCCTGCTGGTGCTGCATGATGACTCACACCGGAGGTGCCAGGTAGGTCTTCGCCATCCGAGGAGGGCAGAGGCGGTTCCACACCAGTGAGCTCAGTGTCCCCCGGAGCCTGGGACAGGGACTCCACAGCGTCTGCTGCTGTGTCCCCATCATCCCCTGTTTTTGGGAGACACACACAATGTATGTTATGTTTCTGCAGGCATCAATGGTTCACACACCTGACAGTTGTGACTGTACCTCTGGATGCGGGCCTGTACATTGCATTGTCCTAAGTTGTCAGAGGTTGATTTTGGTGTAGCACATTGTCCTGCATACTTTAAGCATTTCAATATGAATGTTGAGGTGTGTACATGGCCAGCATTGGTTGTATTTGGTGGACATCCGGCCCTCCTTCTCCCCCCAGCCCAGTTATCCCACCATGAAGCATGCCACCCTTGCAGTGGGTTCAGGTTGACTCTCAGGATGTCAGTCAGTGGTGTCCTGTTGTTTGTTGGTGCCCAGTTCCCAGCATAGCCTTGTGCTCCCCACAGCAGTACCCAGTGTCAGCCATCTTGTCAGTTCTTTTCCACTCCCTGTGAGGTGTGCATGCTTCAGTGGGAGCTTGCTGGGCCATGTGGGTGGGGAATGTTGAGCTGTGACTACCACTCCCATCATGCTATTGCCTACACCCCCCTTCCCAGCATGCCCATGCTTCCTTCCTTTTGAGTGGACTTCACTGTGTGTGAGTGTGACAGCAATGGCAAGGTGGCTGACAGTGGTGTCCTGTTGTTTGTTGGTGCCCAGTTCCCAGCATGGCCTTGTGATCCCCACAACAGAGCACCATTGTCAGACATCTTTGAAGTGGCTTTTCACTCCCTGTGAGGTGTGCATGCTTCAGTGGGAGCTTGCTGGGCCATGGGGGTGGGGGATATTGAGCTGTGACTACCACTCCCATCATGCTATTGCCTACACCCCCCTTCCCAGCATGCCCATGCTTCCTTCCTTTTGAGTGGACTTCACTGTGTGTGAGTGTGACAGCAATGGCAAGATGGCTGACAGTGGTGTCCTGTTGTTTGTTGGTGCCCAGTTCCCAGCATGGCCTTGTGATCCCCACAACAGAGCACCATTGTCAGACATCTTTGAAGTGGCTTTTCACTCCCTGTGAGGTGTGCATGCTTCAGTGGGAGCTTGCTGGGCCATGCGGGTGGGGGATGTTGAGCTGTGACTACCACTCCCATCATGCTATTGCCTACACCCCCCTTCCCAGCATGCCCATGCTTCCTTCCTTTTGAGTGGACTTCACTGTGTGAGTGTGACAACAATGGCAAGATGGCTGACAGTGGTGTCCTGTTGTTTGTTGGTGCCCAGTTCCCAGCATGGCCTTGTGCTCCCCACAGCAGTACCCAGTGTCAGCCATCTTGTCAGTTCTTTCCACTCCCTGTCAGGTGTGCATGCTTCAGTGGGAGCTTGCTGGGCCATGGGGGTGGGGGATGTTGAGCTGTGACTACCAC
Source organism: Calotriton arnoldi (assembly GCA_963921515.1). Taxonomy (NCBI): domain Eukaryota; kingdom Metazoa; phylum Chordata; class Amphibia; order Caudata; family Salamandridae; genus Calotriton; species Calotriton arnoldi. The sequence continues at coordinate 21,354 of CAWUFW010014736.1, forward strand.
TCCCATCATGCTATTGCCTACACCCCCTTCCGAGCATGCCCATGCTTCCTTCCTTTGAGTGGACTTCACTGTGTGTGAGTGTGACTGCAATGGCAAGATGGCTGACAGTGGTGTCCTGTTGTTTGTTGGTGCCCAGTTCCCAGCATGGCCTTGTGATCCCCACAACAGAGCACCATTGTCAGACATCTTTGAAGTGGCTTTTCACTCCCTGTGAGGTGTGCATGCTTCAGTGGGAGCTTGCTGGGCCATGCGGGTGGGGGATGTTGAGCTGTGACTACCACTCCCATCATGCTATTGCCTACACCCCCTTCCCAGCATGCCCATGCTTCCTTCCTTTGAGTGGACTTCACTGTGTGTGAGTGTGACAGCAATGGCAAGATGGCTGACAGTGGTGTCCTGTTGTTTGTTGGTGCCCAGTTCCCAGCATGGCCTTGTGATCCCCACAACAGAGCACCATTGTCAGACATCTTTGAAGTGGCTTTTCACTCCCTGTGAGGTGTGCATGCGTCAGTGGGAGCTTGCTGGGCCAATGCGGGTGGGGGATGTTGAGCTGTGACTACCACTCCCATCATGCTATTGCCTACACCCCCCTTCCCAGCATGCCCATGCTTCCTTCCTTTTGAGTGGACTTCACTGTGTGTGAGTGTGACAGCAATGGCAAGATGGCTGACAGTGGTGTCCTGTTGTTTGTTGGTGCCCAGTTCCCAGCATGGCCGTGTGCTCCCCACAACAGAGCACCATTGTCAGACATCTTTGAAGTGGCTTTTCACTCCCTGTGAGGTGTGCATGCTTCAGTGTGAGCTTGCTGGGCCATGTGGGTGGGGGATGTTGAGCTGTGACTACCACTCCCATCATGCTATTGCCTACACCCCCCTTCCCAGCATGCCCATACTTCCTTCCTTTTGACTCTGCTTCCCTGTGGGGTAATGTGCCTGTGCTGAAAGGATGGCTGACAGTGTTGTCCTGGCGTTAGTTTGGCTACAAGTCCCATGAGTGTCCCTGTGCTTCACACAGCATTACCCAGGGTTGTGGTTCTTTGTGGGATATTTAATTAGAGTGTGAGGCATTGCATTCTCCCAGGTGAGTTGTGTTGAGTTTGTGTTAAGGGGGTGTGTGTGAAAAGCTGCTTGTAAATATGGTCAGAGCTGTCAGTGCTCCTTCCCACCCAGCCAGCTATCCCACCATGGAACGTGCTTCTATTGCAGGGAGTGCAAGTTTACTTTCAGGATGTCAGTCAGTGGTGTCCTGCTGTTGGTTGGTGCACAGTTGCCCGCAGGGCCTTGTGCTCCCCACAGCAGTACCCAGTGTCAGCCATCTTGTAAGTTGTTTTCCACTCCCTGTGATGTGAGCATGGTTCAGAGTGGTGTTGATGGGCGTATTGTGAGGGTGGGCAATATCTGTGACTACAACTCCCATCATGCTATTGGCTACACTGACTTGACCAGCATACACCTTCCTTTCAGTGAGCTTCCCTGTGAGGTGGTGTTGTAGTGGTGGCTACATATCTGACTGTGTTTGTTGGTTAGATTTGTGCCACTGCCTAGCTGTATTTGTTGTTGGGTTTGTACATGTCATGACACAGTTACATATCACTATGAGAAAGCCAGATGGTTTACCACCGAACTTCGAGAGTCCAGAAGCACATGCCGCCACCTCGAAAAGGCCTGGAGGAACACCAAATCCACAGAAGCCCACGACAACTTCAGAGCCGCCACCAACGCCCACCATCAACTCATCAGAGAAACGAGGAAAAAAGCGATTGAAGACAGAATCTCCACCCACGCGCACAACAGCAAGGAACTCTTCAGCATCATCAAGGAGTTCGCCCAACCCACTAGCGAGTCTACCGACATCCCTCCCTCACAAGACCTCTGCCACAAACTCAGCACCTTTTTCCACCACAAAATCAAGAGCATCTACGACAACTTCGACGAAGACAACCAACACACTGAACCCTCACCAACCACCCCCGACACCCGGAAACCAGCGATTGACGACTGGACAGCCCTCACCACCGAAGACACACTGAAGACAATGAAGTCAATCCACTCAGGGGCCCCCACAGACCCCTGCCCCCACCACATCTTCAACAGAGCCGCCGACACCATCGCACCCATGCTCCGCCACACCATCAACCGCTCCCTGGCGACCGCCTCGTTCCCCGACGACTGGAAACACGCCGAGGTCAACCCCTCCTAAAGAAACCCTCAGCGGACCCCACCGACCTCTAAAACTACAGACCCATCTCCCTGCTCCCGTTCCCAGCGAAAGTCATCGAGAAAGCCATCAACAGCCAACTCGCCACATTCATTGAAGAACACAACATCCTCGACTCCTCCCAATCCGGCTTCAGAAAAAACCACAGTACGGAAACCGCCCTCCTCGCCGCAACAGACGACATCCGCACCCTACTGGACAAAGGAGAAACAGTAGCCCTCATCCTCCTCGACCTATCAGCGGCGTTTGACACAGTCTCCCACTGCACCCTAATACGCAGACTCTACGACGCTGGAATCCAGGACAAGGCCTTCGACTGGATCCGCTCCTTCCTCTCCGGCAGGACGCAGCGGGTCAGACTCCCCCCTTTCCTCTCGGACCCCACACCTACCACCTGCGGAGTCCCCCAGGGCTCCTCCCTCAGCCCGACGCTCTTCAACGTCTACATGGCTCCACTCGCCCCCATCGTCAGAACCTACGGACTCAACATCGTGTCATACGCAGACGACACCCAGCTCATCCTCTCCCTATCCAACGAGCCCAACACCGCCAGACGCAACTTTCGAGAAGGCATGGAAGCCGTCGCCAAATGGATGAAAAACAGCTGCCTACAACTAAACACCAACAAAACAGAAGTACTCATCATGGGCCCAAACCCCGATGCCTGGAGCGACACCTGGTGGCCCCCGCCCTCAGAAACCTGCCAACCCCCACGGACCACGCACGCAACCTGGGAATCATCCTGGACTCCGAGCTCAAAATGGACCGCCAGATCAACTCTGTCTCGTCTTCCTGCTTCCACACCCTCCGCCTCCTTCGTAAAACCTTCAAATGGATCCCCCTCGAACACCGAAAGACCGTCACTCACGCCCTGGTCACCAGCAGACTCGACTATGGCAACGCACTCTACGCTGGAATAAACAAAAACCTCACCCACAAGCTACAGAACATCCAGAACGCCGCTGCAAGACTGGTCCTCAACCTGCCAAAACACTGCCACATCTCCCAGCACCTGCGCACACTCCACTGGCTCCCTGTCGAGGCGAGAATCACCTTCAAGATGCTCACCCACGCACACAAGGCCCTCCACGGCACCGGACCAGCATACCTGAACAGCCGACTCAAATTCCACGCACCCCAAAGGACCCTACGATCAGCCCAGCTCTCCTATGCCGTGGTCCCCCGCACCAGAAAGACCAGATCGGGAGGCCACTCCTTCTCCTTCCTCGCGGCCAAAGCATGGAACGCCCTTCCGCTCCACCTCAGACAGACAACATCGCTCCCCATCTTCGCAAGAAACCTCAAAACCTGGCTCTTCGACAGACCCCCTCCTTGATGGATGGAACCTGCACCCCCCCCCACCCCTAGCTGCTTGAGACCCTTATGGGTGAGTAGTCGCGCTTTAACAAACCCCTGATTGATTGATTGATATCTGACTGACATACACATCTTGAGATGATTATCTTTTGGTTGGTGTGTATTTGCTAAGGGTGCATGGTTTGACTATCCCCTTGACAGTGATGTGTGTGTATTGTCACACAATATTGTGTATATTTGTTGTGTACTCACCAGGCTCTGGGATGTGTGATAGTCCATATACGCTCACTGGTGGTAGGATGGCCCGCACCTTCTCCTCCCAGGGCCTGAGGTATACAGGTTTGGCAGGAGGGCCACTGCCAGTGTGTTGGCTCAAGGCATAGACCTTCTTTAGTAGGTCCTTGACCCTCCTGCGCACGTCATACCACCTGTTCTGGATGTCTTCCTTTGTGCGCAAACATGGTGATTGTGCGTTCACCCTGTCGACGATCCTCTCCCACATCTTGGTTTTCTGCGACATGGAGGTCTGTTGGACCAATGTACCAAACAGCTGTGGCTCTACCCTGAGGATCTCATCTACCAGGACTTCCAATTCACTGTCTAGGAACTTTGGATTCTTCCTTGGGGGCATGGTGATGGGTGGTGGTGGTGATTGATGTGTGTGTGGGTGTGCAGGCGAGGGTGTGTGAGTGTGGGTTTTGCTGGGTGTATGTGAGGGTGCTATTTGTTGAGGTGCTGATGGTGTGTGGCATGTGTGATGGATGAGCTGTGAGTGTGTCTGTGGTTGCTGTCTGTTGGTGTTGTGTGCTGGCAGGTCATTTGAATTTGCAAAGGATCATGGTAGGGATTTCTGTCCTTTATATGGGTGGAGTTGTGGGTGTGTCTTTGTTACATGTTCCCACCCAGTATTTATTGGCTTTGTAATTGCTTGTTTGGCCCTTTTTTTTGTGTTTTTTCCTTTGTACTTTTTGTGCATGTAGGAGACGTTCTTCTGAACGAGTAGGACGCTGAAGTTGGTCTCGTGCGAGCTTCTCCGAGTCGTTCACGCTGTATTTCTGCTGTGTTTCATGTGCGGCGTACGCGTCGGTCGCAGAGTATTGGGTTGCTTCGGCTCGCTGTTTTGTATGCGTGTCGGTCGTACGGCTTAAGCTCCGTGTGACTCGGTCTGGTTTTCCACACATTGCATCGTACTGCGCGGGTCGGAGTTCGCGGGTACGTTTTGTTCGGGTTCCTTCCTGGTGCGTGTCGGTCGGTTCGATTCGCGTAGTTTTCCGGCCGGATAGCTGTTTTCCGTGCGGTTCGGTCGTTCGGCTTGTGTTCCGTGCGAGTCGGTCGTAAATCACATGCATTTCATCGTACTAGGCGGATCGGGCTGCACCGGTACGTGTCGGTCGGAATAGATTCCCGAACCGAGTCGGTCGATACGTTTTCCGCCCTGAATCGGAATCGACCCCTTAGTCTTTTAGCAGATGTATAGGTGTTAAACCTTCACTCACCTGAAATCCAGGTTGTTCAACTTGAGAGATGAGACGGTATTTCTCTTCTGCCCCTAAAAACCTCTACCCATCTGACTGATTTCACAACGCAGTCCGATAAGTATAGATCTCCAGGGGAAGGGGGAAAAAAGGGACAAAATAATAAACAAAAGAAACACTCCACTGGTTACAGCTTCAGTTGACGCCACTCTTTCCTTATTTCAGGTATTATTACGTCTGTGAGCTGATATCTCTATAAAACAGAAGTGAAAACACATTAACTCTTCTCATATACTGTTTCCCTCCGACTATCTATTATACATTATCATTTAGGAAAATACCTTTCAGTGCTTGTGGTTATTTTCACCATAAAAATGTTCATTTAAACATGCAGCACAAATTATTATTCTGACAATATCTGTAAAAATAAAGGAACAACATTCACTATTATGCACCAATCATAGTCCTCAGTATAATGTGCTTTTGACTCTCACTTACTAATAATGACCTTAAATAACATATATAATGAATCTGAGAAATGTCCTTATTTATTGTCCTTTCTCTTGATCTTTTTCTTTACAGGCATAATTGCTGCCCTTCGTTATTTCAAGGTTCTGGGAAATGTTCCAATGTTCCAAGGAAATTATCTGTAAGCATGCCTTAATTCTCAAAACTTGTTTCTTGTGCGCACTAAGAAATAATTGTGTCTTGTCTTGACAACTCATAAATTATCGTTTTTCTTTGTAGGCATCTTTCTGCAGGCACGAAGATGTCTCTGGAATTCAGGTGAGGAAGATTGAAAACGAGCGCAAGCGTGTGCAGTTGGGTTTCAGGGGCTTTTATACAGTTCTTGAAGGGTGGGGTTCTTCAGTTGGGGAGGCAGAGAAACGTGTTGCACGTGCCTCAACTGTCAAGTAGGCAACGTGATATGTATGCAAATTACTCTTTGATTTGGCAGCATGATTTTTAGGAAGAGCTCCTTGACTTTTACTCCAGGAACAAGCATAAGCAAATGCAAGGATTTTTACAATGGTTTTAGTGCATTAATAAGGCCTCATAATAATTGTGCATATTAACAATAAACCAAGGACTTATTTACATATTGTTTTCGCCGCAAAATACACAACAACAATATGATTGCACATATATTCTTTATGGCTCAGTGTGAGGCTGTGCTATATTTCTTGCACTAACCCTAACAGTCGCTCCCCTCAAAGGCCGCCCTACAGGACGAGGTTTCTGTGGAAATCTCAAGTGAAACTGTCTCACTAATCTTGGAGCGTGAACAAAGGATGCTGGTTCCCAAGAGTTTTCATCAGCATGATAGCCTTTCCATGCTATCAAATAATACAGTTTACCTTGAATCCTTTTGGCATCTAAAACACGTTGTACTTCATATTCTAAATGACCACCAATGGGGATAGGTGGGGGTGGAGGTTCAGGTCTAGTTTCAGGATTGTAAGGTTTTAACAGGGAGACATGAAAGGTGGGATGCATAGAATATTCAGAAGGTAAGTCTAATTGTACAGTTACTGGGTTTATAACTCGATTTATGGGGAAGGGTCCAATATAACGTGGTTGTAATTTTCGAGGACCTATCATATTCAAATTTTTGGTTGAAAGCCAGACTTTATTTCCAACTTGATAATCGGGAGCGACATTTCTGTGCTTATCTGCTTGTTTTTTCATTACTTTTTTGTAATTCTTTAAATGTCTTTTTGCCTTTTCTTGAATGTCTAATAAATGATTGAGTCGTTCTGTGACAGCAGGTGTAAGGGAAGAAGTTATCGTTATGGGTAAAGTTCTTGGATGGTAACCATTTAAAAAATAAAATGGGGCACATTGTGTAGCAGAATGTACGTTGTTATTATAAATGAATTCTGCTAATGGCAATGCTTTGTCCCATTCACTGGTAAATTCAGCCATTAAACAACATAATGTTTGTAACAATGTTTGATTTGTTCTTTCCGTCTGACCATCAGTTTCCGGATGGAAGGCGGTGGAAAGGGCTATGTCCATCTGTAGTTTTTTACATAGATTCATCCAAAATTTAGAAGTAAATTGACTACCTCTATCGGACACAATTTTGGTCGGCAAGCCATGCAAACGCACTATGTCTTTTATAAAAATGTCAGTAAATTCTATTGCAGTGGGGAGTTTAAGTAGAGGAATGAAATGTGCCATTTTGGATAAATAATCCACAACTACCAAAATAGTGGTATACTTATTTGCTGCGGGCAAGTTAGAAATGAAATCTACACTTATAGTATGCCAAGGAGTTGGAGGGTTTGATAATGGCTGCAAAAGTCCAGCTGGTGCTTTATGTGATGATTTATTTCTAGCACAAATAGGACAGGCTGTTACATAGTTTTGAACGTCTGTGATCAGCGAGGACCACCAAAAATGTTTTTTGCAATTATCTAGAGTTTTTTGATATCTTGGATGACCTGCTAAGGTTGAGTCATGATGCCATGCTAACACTTTTCTTTGTAATTCTATGCTTGGTAGGAATAATAAAGAATTATGATAAAATAAACCATCTTGAATTGAGTTTTTTGGATTTTTTAGCCATTCTTGTGCATTTAATTTAAGATGTTCTGATCTAACTATCATCATGAAATCGTCTTGTATAATGGGAGCCATTATTTTCTGTGGAGGAATAATAGGAGGACTTATTACATCTTTCTTAGATTCAGTAGTGTAACCATATCTTGATAAAATATCTGATTGCACTTGTTGTGTCCCTGGTCTGTAAGTAATCACAAAATCAAAAGCACTAAAGAAATGTAACCATCGCATTTGACGAGGTGTGAGTGCCTTTACAGAACTAAAGAATTGTAAATTCTTATGGTCACTGAATATGGTTACAGGATATTTTGCTCCCATTAAATGATGTCGCCATTCAGTGAAAACTAACTTGATCGCTAAGAGTTCTCTCTCTGCCACTGTGTAATTCTGCTCGGCGGGGAGTAGTTTTTTAGAATAAAATGCTACGGGATGTAACTGTCCATCCTGCTCATCTCTCTGTGAGAGAACTCCTCCTACTGCCATTTGTGAAGCATCCGCTTCTACAAAAAAAGGAAGGTCCGGATCTGGATGTCTTAATAAAGGAGCGGAAGTGAATTTGTTTTTTAAATGAGTAAAAGCTTGGGCTGCCTGATCTGTCCAAGAAAAAACTTGTCCTTTCTGTAAAAGTTTAGTAATGGGTACTACTGTCTCTGCAAAATGAGGTACAAATCGTCTATAGAAATTGGCGAAACCCAAAATTTTCTGCACTTCTTTTACTGATGTGGGTTCTGGCCAGTCCTCAATAGCGCTCACTTTCTTTGGGTCCATCATGATTCCTGCTGGGGATAAACAATATCCAAGAAACTCTACAGTGTCTGTATTAAATATACATTTTTCTAATTTTGCGAATAAATGGTTTTCTTGCAATTTGGCAAGAACTGCTCTTACTTGATGTGTATGCTCTTCCTTGGTTTTGGAATAGATGAGTATGTCATCTATGTAAACTATTACACAGATATCAAGGAATTCATTCAATACTTCATTTCTAAAGTATTGAAAGGCCGCAGGGGCATTACACAAGCCAAAGGGCATGACGGTGTATTCAAACAATCCAAATTTGGTTCGGAAAGCTGTTTTCCACTCGTCATGCTCCTTGACTCGGACAAGATGGTAAGCCCCTCGTAAGTCCAACTTAGTGTATATAGTTGAGTGGCGCAGTTGGTCAAGAAGAACTGGAATTAACGGCAAAGGGTACTTATTTTTAATTGTAGCTTTATTCAATCCGCGATAATCTATACATGCGCGCAAGCCTCCGTCACGTTTAGGAATGAAAAATAGTGGCGAAGAAACAGGGGATGTGGAGTGTCGAATGAAACCTGATGCCAATAATTCATCTAAATAGGTTCTCAAATATTTAGTTTCTTCTTCAGAAAGAGCATAAACTCTACTGCTAGGTAGTGGGGCCCCGGGTATTAAATCAATACGACAATCATATGATCTATGTGGGGGTAATGTACAAGCTTTTACTGGATCAAAAACATCTTTAAATTCTTGATACTCAAGTGGAATTCTAGGAGAAAGTGTTATGATATTGGCACAATGTAAAACAGTCATGGAATCATTATGTGCTTCTTGATAACAACATTCTCGACAATGAAAGGAATCTAAAGTTACTGTTCGTAAAGTCCAATTTATTTTAGGGATATGTGCTGTTAACCAAGGTACACCTAGAATAAGACCAAATGTAGGTGTATCAATCAAATCAAAACTTATTTTTTCTGTTTGACCATTTTGACAGACCATAATAATGGGACAAGTTTTTTTGTTATCAGTCCTGAAGATAATGCAGAACCATCAACTGCACAAACTGATTCTGGTTGAGTTTTAACCTCTGTTGGAATATGTAACCTTTGAGCTAACTTTATATCCACAAAATTGCCCGTAGCTCCAGAATCCAATAGGACTGGTACAGAATGTCGCAGTTGAGTACTAATGATTAAAATGACCTGAATAACAAAATGTCGAGGTATTCGGGCCACTGTGTTTGCTAAATATTGTGAGATCTGTGACTTTTTGTTACTCGTACAAGCGATCCCCGTTCTTGACGAGTTTTTAGTTTTCCTGCTCCACTGGACTCATCACTAAGGCATTTGTCTTTTTAGGTGTTTTAGGCTTGATAGGACAATCTTTGGCGAAATGTCCAGATCGGGCACAATATAGACATACATTTAATTTTCTCCTTCTTTCTTTCTCTTCACTAGTCAAAGGTCCTTTTATGGTTCCTATCTGCATAGGCTCTGGTTCTGATACCTTATTATCTGACTCTTTCTTATCATGTTTCACTGTTGAGAATCTGGCTTCCATTCTTGATTTATCCCCTTTTCGCTCTCCCATACGGTGATCTAACTTTACCACCAGATCTACAAAGTCCGAATAATCCTCAGGTAATTCCACAATATGGGCCAGAGCATCTTTTAAATCATCTCGCAAACCCCTATAAAATAAAGAAGTGCGTTTTTCTTCTGGCCACTGAGTCTCAGTTAATAACCTATTAAATGTGGTTACATACGTTAACAAATCTTTACTTCCTTGCTTTAAATTAAGTAACTCGTTATCACTGGCTTGAACATAAGTGTGTTTTGCAAACAATTTTGTCATGGTTCTCTTAAACAAAGGCCAATTATGCAAAATAAGATCATCTCTATCGATATATGGGATGGACCAGTTAGCCTCGGTACCCCCTAAATAAGAAAGCACAAAAGCAACTTTAGTTGCATCAGTAGGAAACAATTGTGGTTTACAAATAAAGTGTAATTGGCATTGACTAATAAAAACATTAAACTTGTTACTATCTCCAAAGAAATGTTCTGGTGCAGCTAAAGGCACAACATTAGGTACTGCCACAGTCACTTGTACTGGTGATGTGGTTGTTTCTGATGTCGTAAAGGCATTGGAGGTCTTAGTCCTGGTTCCTGTTTCTGCAGGGGTTTTAAAAGTGGAGTAAAAGGGGCTTCCCATAAAGATTCTCTAGGTTTATAACGCACCATCTCCTGACGCAATGATAAGTTTTCCTGTTTTAACTTATCTATTTCTAACTGCATTTGTTGTAACATCAAGGTTACCAAATTATTCCTCTCTACATCTTCAACTAAGGCTTGAGCCATGGCTTGGCCATCTATCCTGTCTTCTTCCAAGTCCATATCGCTCAAGGAGAACTTAAATTGTTGTGAAGGCTTGCGCTTCTGTTAAACCTTCACTCACCTGAAGTCCAGGTTGTTCAACTTGAGAGATGAGACGGTATTTCTCTTCTGCCCCTAAAAACCTCTACCCATCTGACTGATTTCACAACGCAGTCCAATAAGTATAGATCTCCAGGGGAAGGGGGAAAAAAGGGACAAAATAATAAACAAAAGAAACACTCCACTGGTTACAGCTTCAGTTGACGCCACTCTTTCCTTATTTCAGGTATTATTACGTCTGTGAGCTGATATCTCTATAAAACAGAAGTGAAAACACATTAACTCTTCTCATATACTGTTTCCCTCCGACTATCTATTATACATTATCATTTAGGAAAATACCTTTCAGTGCTTGTGGTTATTTTCACCATAAAAATGTTCATTTAAATATGCAGCACAAATTATTATTCTGACAATATCTGTAAAAATAAAGGAACAACATTCACTATTATGCACCAATCATAGTCCTCAGTATAATGTGCTTTTGACTCTCACTTACTAATAATGACCTTAAATAACATATATAATGAATCTGAGAAATGTCCTTATTTATTGTCCTTTCTCTTGATCTTTTTCTTTACAGGCATAATTGCTGCCCTTCGTTATTTCAAGGTTCTGGGAAATGTTCCAATGTTCCAAGGAAATTATCTGTAAGCATGCCTTAATTCTCAAAACTTGTTTCTTGTGCGCTAAGAAATAATTGTATCTTGTCTTGACAACTCATAAATTATCGTTTTTCTTTGTAGGCATTCAGCTTTGACTCCACAAGAAAGAAATAGTAATCAAATTACCTTAGTCTCTTCAAATGTGCTTCTATTCACACACACGATAATCTTACTTGACCTTTTCTCCTTGCTTTGTTTTTCAGGTCGGAGCAAACAGGATGCAGGACCGGAAAGGATTCAGAACCGGAAGAAGAATCTCCGAGTCAGCGTTGCTGTGGAGACCCAGCTGGGAATGGGAGCTTCGGTGAGAGAAACCTCTTTCTGCAGGCACGAAGATGTCTCTGGAATTCAGGTGAGGAAGAATGAAAACGAGCGCAAGCGTGTGCAGTTGGGTTTCAGGGGCTTTTATACAGTTCTTGAAGGGTGGGGTTCTTCAGTTGGGGAGGCAGAGAAACGTGTTGCACGTGCCTCAACTGTCAAGTAGGCAACGTGATATGTATGCAAATTACTCTTTGATTTGGCAGCATGATTTTTTAGGAAGAGCTCCTTGACTTTTACTCCAGGAACAAGCATAAGCAAATGCAAGGATTTTTACAATGGTTTTAGTGCATTAATAAGGCCTCATAATAATTGTGCATATTAACAATAAACCAAGGACTTATTTACATATTGTTTTCGCCGCAAAATACACAACAACAATATGATTGCACATATATTCTTTATGGCTCAGTGTGAGGCTGTGCTATATTTCTTGCACTAACCCTAACAATAGGGGTGGAGTAGGGTAAATGATTTAGGCCCCTGTACATGTGACAATTTTTCAACACAGGAAACCATACATTTTATAATGTTTTGTGAGGATTTTAGCTCCATGAGGAGAAAGTTTTTAAGTCCTATTTTAAAGGGGAGGGGTTTTGTGCAAGTTAGACCTGCCGTACTATATTTGCAGCTGTTAAATAACCCTTGGGAGATTTTTAATGTTGTGAATTTTTTGGTGGCGGCAGTTAGACATAAGAAGAAAGGGTGCTAGAAATGTTAAATTGTTGATTGATTTTATATATTGATATAACTGTTTTTGTTGCCTGATCTATGAATTATGAGTCACCTCCTTTTTACCGGTATTCTTTTACTGTTTGTACGTGGTATATTGTATTGAACCTAAAATGTATTAATATGATTTTATGTACTCTTTGTATGAAAATTGTTGTTTGTGGTGTACTTTTATGGCTTTTGTTAGCCGAATAAAGTGGTTTGAACTTGAACTTGAACTTGAGATATAATAAACATAAAAAAAATATAATAAACAAATTTGATTTAACAAAATTTAAACATAGATATATAAAATTGAATATATAAATGTATATTTACTTTAACAATATTAATAAACTAATAACTTTAATTTATTTTAAAATATTATAAATATATAAAAATTAACTATAAAAAATATATATATATGCGTACACCTATAACATAAAATATAATATTAAAAACATTATATTATAAACTACAATACTAAAATATTTATACATTTTTAAACTTACATTTTGCACTCCATTGAGTGCAACAGTAGGAAAATTGTTGAATAGCGTAGGGTTAAAAATTTACTATTCCCACTGCAATTACTGCAACAGTAGGTAAAGTGTTGGATAGCGGAGGGGTAAAAATTACTATTCCCCACTGCAGTGAGTGCAACAGTAGGGAAAGTGTTGGATAGCGGAGGGGAAAAAATTACTATTCCCACTCCAGAGAGTGCAACAGTGAAGAAAGTGTTGGACAGCGTAGGTGTAAAAATTACTATTCCCACTCCAGAGAGTGCAACAGTAGGGAAAGTGTTGGATAGCGAAGGGGAAAAAATTACTATTCCCACTCCAGTGCATGCAACAGTAGGGAAAATGTTGGATAGCAAAGGGTAAAATTTACTATTCCCACTCCAGAGAGTGCAACAGTAGGGAAAGTGTTGGATAGCAGAGGGGTAAAAATTACTATTCCCACTCCAGTGAGTGCAACAGTAGGGGAAGTGTTGGATAGCGGAGGGGTAAAAATTACTATTCCCACTCCAGTAAGTGCAACAGTAGGGAAAATATTGGATAGCGGAGGGGTAAAAATTACTATTCCCACTCCAGTGAGTACAACAGTAGGGAAAGTGTTGGATAGCGGAGGGGTAAAAATTACTATTCCCACTCCAGTGAGTGCAACAGTAGTAAAAATATTGGATAGCGGAGGGGTAAAAATTACTATTCCCACTCCAGAGAGTGCAACAGTGGAGAAAGTGTTGGATAGCGTAGGTGTAAAAATTACTATTCCCACTCCAGAGAGTGCAACAGTAGGGAAAGTGTTGGATAGCGGAGGGGTAAAAATTACTATTCCCACTCCAGTGAATGCAACAGTAGGAAAAGTGTTGGATAGCGGAGGGGTAAAAATTACTATTCCCACTCCAGACAGTGCAACAGTAGGGAAAGTGTTGGATAGCGGAGGGGTAAAAATTACTATTCCCACTCCAGAGAGTGCAACAGTAGGGAAAGTGTTGGATAGCAGAGGGTTAAAATTAATATTTCCAAAAAATAAAAATAAAAATAAAAAAGAAACAAAATACCAACTACAATACAAAAATTGTTAATAACACAAAAATAAAAAAACAGATAAAAATATAAAAAATTACAAAACTTAGAAAAATATTTTAATGTTAAAAAGTACTAAAAATTAACTACAAACCTTATTTTATAGAAGTTTAAAAAAACATTTTACAAACAAATAACTTTATTTAATATAAATTAATTATAATCAAAAAAATAATTATTAATGATTTTTTTTTAAATTACTTCACACCATATTCATCTTTAAACGCACAAGACTCCTACATAATTGACACAATTAACATATTTCACAATTAATTAATTATAATTAACAAACAATTAATAATTAATTAATAATTAATTATTAATAAATACATTACCACAAACAACACTATAAAATCAAAATATGAAATAAATACTCATAATTAAAACTTATTAATTACTTTATTCAAAATAAATTACTTCCCACCCTATTCCCCTATACACACAGAACTCACTCCTAAACAAACATAACACAATTTACATAATTAATTAATCAATTAATAACATTTTATAACCAATTAATATTTAATTAATAAAAATGTAATTATAAATACTAATCAATAAAAAATTATTAATCACTGTATTATAATTAAATTACTTCCCACCCTATTCCCCTATAAACCCACAACCCGCTCCTAAAAAATAACACAATTTACATAATTATCAAATAATTAATTAATAAAATTTGATAACCAATTGATAATTAATTAATACAAAATGAATTATAAATACTAATACATTAAAATTATTAGTTTATTATTATTAAATTACTTCCCACCCTATTCACCTATAAACCCACAATGCGCTCCTAAAAAAACTAACAATTTACATAATTATCAATTAATTAATTAATAAAATATGATAACCAATTAATAATTAATTAGTAAAAAATTAATTATTATTACTAATAAATAAAAATTATTACTTTATTATAATTAAATTACTTCCCACCCTATTCCCCCATAAACCCACAACCCGCTCCTAAAAAAAATAACACAATTTACATAATTTTCAATTAATTAATTAACAAAAAATAATCACAAATTAATAATTAATTAATAAAAAATTAATTATAAATACTAATAAATTACAATTATTCATTACTTTATTATATTTAAATTACTTCCCACCCTACTCCCCTATAAACCCACAACCCGCTACAGAACTAAAATGCGCAAAATTTTATTGACATAAAATTAATCACTTCTAAAAATTTCACACATACATTAAAAAAACAGCTATACTTATACAAAAAACATTAGATCACTAACTTTTAACATACATACTAAAATACAGAACACTAATATAAATATCGATATTATTAACAACGATATTTTGACAAACAATATTACTGACTTCTATATTACAAAAAACGATATTTCTTACCTTCAAGTCGATATTCTGGTCACCGATATTCTTGAAGTCGATATTCTGCCACTTCGATATTAACAACTCGATATTCTGGCACTTCGATATTCCAGACTCAATATTCTGTCTGTGCACCGCTATTGTGTTGTCCCCAGACTGACGCTATCAAGGGCTGTTCAGGGGTAGGACGTGCTATATAAATGCAATGCAATTTATGTCAAATTTTTTTATTTGGTTTTAAAGAGAACACAAAGAGATAGCACAGTTGTAACATGCTCGTTGCAAGCCAAGAGTTACAGATATCACATAGGAGTTACAGCTTCTTCACAAGGTCTTGACGAGCCAGATCCGCTTCATTCTTGCCCCTTCCCTGAGTACTCAAAATCCCCGAAGGAATAGAGACTGAGCTGGAGTAGCTCCCGTCTAATACAGTACAAGAAAGATCTGCATAGTGCATATCTATAAATACAAAAAAGGGTATGCAGTTCCTAACAGTATAAAACAGGTTGTGTAAGCGAGCAAAGGCTCGTTTAATTCCTAGACGAAGGGGGGGAATTCCTCTTGTTGGAATTAGGACCCTCACACACCCAGCCAGCTAGGTGTCATGCTTCATCATTGGGTCTGCTCCTCGTCGGGTCGGCGCTGCAATACCCGACGGGCACCCATGAAGGGGCTCTTTGGCGGAGATCTTTTGTTCCTTGCCGTTTGGTGCGGTGCGTGTGAGGGGCCTAGTGTGTGTTGATGTAAAGAAAGTGAGGCTAAAATAGGAGGAAGGGGTCCAATCAGAACAATTTTAATGAGTGTGGCCCCTCTCCTAGTTAAAATTAAGTGTGGCGCGCCCCTGTAGTGGTGTTACAGAGTACCGCGCTCTAAGGTCAACATGTTTCTTGCCAAATTGTCTATTGGACGGCAATTCTTCAGGACCAGTATCAGTTTCTATCTACACTAACAATCGTGGTCAATTGTAGTGAAAATGTGAGACCACATACAGCACCCTAAAAAGTGGTACCTGTCACTCTAGAAAGACAACCTGTAAAAAATGAGAGATAATAGCATCAAGTAGATGTACTGGCATTAATCATACCATTAAAAAACATGCCTGTGCAGCACTCAAACAGTGACTACGACATGCTTCACGTTGAGGTGCTGTGACAAACACGTGTGGCGATGATGTGAAGTATAAAAGAGGCAGAAATTCAGAAATAACTCACTCCATTTGAGTCAGAAATTCGTGTCAACGTATTCCAGCAGGTGATGACACTGTAAAGACTAGTGCCCTGTAAACACGAAGTACGTGTTACAAAGACCAAAGTGGGGCATGGTAGACAGCAGGGAAACATATGGTGGCCCCACCTGTCGCAACGGCCCGGAATCAGAGGGGCACCGTCAGTCTGAGGTGTCCATCTAGGAGGGTATTGTGTCCCGTAGTGCGGGGTACAGGGAAGCGCTATGTCCAGAAGGGCTCAGGCATCCTGGTATGGTGTGGGGCAGGGCAGTATGAACAGCACCCAGATGCAATGCATCGCGAAAGGCTAATGACCAGTCCAGCTAGCGTGCTATCTGTGACTGAGGCGACTGCGCTATACCACCACACCGTACCGTTATGACAAGAGGATCAAGTACATGTCAGACGGTGGCCCGTAAACTCAAAACCACTCAAAGGGTTCACCTGGGGCGGAGGTGCCTCGTGAACCGAAGGTATTGTCACGAGGGGGGGCAGTCAGGGGGTGGAGTACTCACACGTCTTCTCCGTGCAGTGGCGGAGGACCTACCTCTCACTATGCTGGAACCGGGAGGTGACTGCCGGACGAGACTCGGCGGTTTTAAACTCCCGGTCGGCTGTAACAGAAGGCAGGACTCACAGTTGCATGGGAGGAACCGCAAGAGCGCACACCTCGTGGTAAATTCTATGGGCGCTATCTTGGAATCCCAATGAGATGCGGGGAAGCACGAAATCGCCAAAAGGTGTCGGCCATCTTGTAGTGTCTAAAAGGAAACAATTATCGGGAATGGTTCTCAAACCCTGCCTAGATCTTACAGGTTTGAGTATCAAGGTGGAAATTAAAAGGTGAGTCCAGTGTCTCTATTCCAAATGGAAAAGGGGGAGGGTAGGGGTTCAGTGTGGAGAGCAAGATAAGGAGTGGACAGAGGGCAGGGGGTAAGGAGCATTACCGCCAACTGTGCAAAGATCATGTTGTCATGGATAGATCATGCTTAGTGAGTGTTTCTTATTTGGTCAATAGGCTCCATGGAATTTCCTCATTTAGTCCCTCTTTGTTAGAGGCAAGTCGCAGTACCCATCTATGTTCAATACGGAACAGTGTCTCCTTGCTCATTTTAGAGTGTGCTTCCAAGACCACCCAATGCAGTGAGTCAGGTGTGTGTTTCATCACTTCAAAGTGGGAGGTCATTTTGGTATTTGTTTTGTGACACCTAAAATTACTTCTATGTTCCTTAATGCGTGTCTTTACAGGCCTAGTGGTCATGCCTATGTACTGGAGCCCACAGGGGCAAGTAAGCATGTAGATGCAGTTAGGGGTGTTGCAATTAGTATGCCTCCTGAGGTGCCACCTAAACCCATTGGTGAAAGTTATCTCTTTTGTAGGTTTTGTAAGAGGACATGCAATGCAGGCACCACAGGGATAGTGGGGACCTGTATGCTGGACCTGTTGAAAAAAGCCCTTAGTTCCCCCTCTTTTGTGGACACTCCAGGTACGGGTCACCCCCGTGGGACTTGCTATTTTCAGGTTACCAGGATAATAATTTATTATCTCTGGCCCAGATAAGGATTGTAAAATTTACTGTCCTGCTTTTACCTCTGAGCTCCTTGTACTCCCACACCATTAGGATGGAAGAGAATCAGGGACTTAGTTTTGGCGACGACATAGTGGCAGAGATTTTGAGAGCACCCTCCATTCTGGGGTCAGAGACTAGCTCTGCCTCTGGTAGCCAGTCGGAAGTTTGGTCCTCACTCTCAAACATGAAACATGAATGGCTCAAAATAACATTACATGGTGCCATGATGACCGAGTATTTGCGGGTCAACATAGCCCCTAAAGGCCTCATAATGAACAATGTTCCACGCCTGTTCCTAGAAGACGTTGTCTTCAAGAAGGAGTGGTCCTTGGTAGCATGGAAATGCACCAGGGACCTATTCATCCTGATCATCAATACTGCTAAAAGGATTGCCGATGCCCTACTGATAAGAATCCAAGCGGCAGAAGGGGCACTCAAAGTTAGCATACAGGTCACTGCTTTTAAAACGAAGCTAGCAGAGATCAACGCTGAGATTGCTGATAACAAAGAATATCTGATAAAACAAAAAATCTCTAAACTTCAGAAGGATATTCAAAAATTTGATAAAGAAAAGATATATCCTTACTTGAGAGCAGACTATACCCCAACTAGTGATGGCCATTCATCAGACGATGGCTCCAATACCACAAGGAGAGGTTCCTCATCGAACAGCGACTCCAGCAATGGTAGTTGGGGGAGTAACAACTCCAGGCGTAATACACGCCCTATGTACCCCATGTACAACATGCCACCTTCCCAAGGACCCCCTTTCTGGCAATTCCCTATGTACCAACAGGGACAGCCGTAATTCTTCCAACAAGGAAATAACCCCTCTTTTTTAGACAGAGGTTGGGGCAAAGGAAGTGGGCGGAGAAGAGGGCATCAAAAGAGAGTACAGTGGCAGGAGCAACCAACAGCCTCAGTAGAGACAAGGAGTCAGACAAGAGGGAAGAGAAACTGATTGTAAATCTCTCCTCTAGGTCTCTCACCCCTCTCGAAGAGACTGTACTGCACAAGGGTCTGGGATTTGTCCCCACCCCCAAGACGGAAGAATTTCGGGATACTTGTGAAATACAGGGCTATTTTCGTAAGATACGCCTTAAAGCTTTTTTCCAAGATAAACCCAATATCCTTACTGAAGATTCAGGGCTGCATAGACCATCCACATTCACCCCGCACAGGAGTATGATACCCAACGAGGTGTTGACATTTGAACAGGCTGTACTCAAGGACCTGAACAGCTTCACTGAATCCCCTACATACCATAATCTGTCCACAGCTGAACTGACGGCTGTCAGGAAGCTGGCAGATGATCCAGAGACCACTTTTAAACAAGCCGATAAGGGAGGGGCCACTGTCATCATGACAACTGCTGATTACGACACTGAATGTCAAAGACAACTCAGTGACCGGAGATACTACACTCCCATAACTGATGACCCTACCCTCAGACTAACCACCATCATCTCCACTATGGTATTCACGGCTGAGACTGAGGGGTGGATTACTAAGAAAGAAGCTGAATTCCTCAGAACCAAGGACCCTAAGATACCCTATTTCTACATCTTGCCGAAGATACACAAAGGAGTCACCCCACCGCCCGGTAGGCCCATTTTTTCGGGTATTGGGTCTATCCTAGAACCCTTGTCTAGGTTTTGTGATTACTTCTTCCAACCCTTGGTCAGACAAATCCCCTCATACTTACAAGACACCACTGATGTCCTACGCCTGATTGAAGGGGTCCAACATCCAGAAGAAATTAACCTGCTGGTTACCCTGGATGTTGAGGCCCTCTACACTAACATCCCACAACGAGCCATACTGAGCGTCATAGAGGATGCCCTGACATCAATGGACTGGGAGTCATCTACCCCTCCATCATTTGTGCTTGAGTGTGCCACACTGGCATTAACTGAAAACTTCTTCCAATACCAAAAACAACTCTACCACCAAACCCAGGGAACTTCCATGGGAAGCACGTTCGCGCCAAGCCTGGCGTGTCTGTACATGTCTGCCTTTGAGGCTAGGGAGATCCACAGTCCATCTAACCCCTACCTCACGAATGTGGTTTTATGGAAGAGGTTTATTGATGACATCCTCATTTTTTGGAAGGGGGATAGGTCTGGATGTGATGATTTTTGCAAGTGGGTTAACACCTTGAACCCCTACTTGCGGTTCACCAGTACCATCTCTGATAAAAACATCCCCTTCCTTGACCTCCTTATCAAACAAGACGGAGGGCGAATCAGCACAACACTATATAGAAAGCCCACAGACAGAAATAGTCTACTACTTTTTAACAGCCACCATCCGAGAGCCTTGAAAGAGAATCTGCCCGTCGGCCAGTTCCTCCGTATTAGGAGGAACTGTAGCTCCATCACTGATTTCAAAACGGAGGCAGCTACTTTAGCAACCAATCTGTACAGAAGAGAATATCCTAGACGCAATATTGCACTCTCACTCAAAAGGGCTAGAAACAACAATCGAGAGGCACTATTGGAGAAAAGACAGAAAGATCCTGATAATACACTCACCTGTGTGTCAACCTTTACCCCAGACTCTAACAAAATCAGGAATGTCATCAGAAAAAATTGGAGTATTCTTAACACAGGCACACTGAATTTACCAGTCCCAAGG
Organism: Calotriton arnoldi; assembly: GCA_963921515.1. Lineage (NCBI taxonomy): Eukaryota > Metazoa > Chordata > Amphibia > Caudata > Salamandridae > Calotriton > Calotriton arnoldi. The sequence goes on from CAWUFW010014736.1 coordinate 42,191, forward strand.
TTTGCATTTAAACGTATAAAAAACCTGAAGGACATGCTGATACACACTAGGCCAAAGGTCACTAACACCCGCACACAGAGATCTTTGTGGGACCTCCCACCGGTGGTGGGTCACTATCCCTGTGGCGCCTGCATCGCATGTCCTCTTACAAAACCTACAAAAGAGATAACTTTCACCAATGGGTTTAGGTGGCAACTCAGGAGGCATACTAATTGCAACACCCCTAACTGGATCTACATGCTTACTTGCCCCTGGGGGCTCCAGTACATAGGCATGACCACTAGGCCTGTAAAGACACGCATTACGGAACATAGAAGTAATTTTAGGTGTCACAAAACAAATACCAAAATGACCTCCCACTTTGAAGTGATGAAACACACACCTGACTCACTGCATTGGGTGGTTTTGGAATACACTCTAAAATGAGCAAGGAGACACTGTTCCGTATTGAACAGAGATGGGTACTGCGACTTGCCTCTAACAAAGAGGGACTAAATGAGGAAATTCCATGGAGCCTATTGACCAAATAAGAAACACTCAATAAGCATGATCTATCCATGACAACATGATCTTTGCACAGTTGGCGGTAATGCTCCTTACCCCCCGCCCTCTGTCCACTCCTTATCTTGCTCTCCACACTGAACCCCTACCCTCCCCCTATTCCATTTGGAATAGAGACACTGGACTCACCTTTTAATTTCCACCTTGATACTCAAACCTGTAAGATTTAGGCAGGGTTTGAGAACCATTCCCGATAATTGTTTCCTTTTAGACACTACAAGATGGCCGACACCTTTTGGCGATTTCATGCTTCCCCGCATCTCATTGGGATTCCAAGATGGCGCCCATAGAATTTACCACGAGGTGTGTGCTCTAGCGGATCCTCCCATGCAACTGTGAGTCCCGCCTTCTGTTACTGCCGACCGGGAGTTTAAAACCTCTGAGTCTCGTCCGGCAGTCACCTCCCGGTTCCAGCATAGTGAGGGGTAGGTCCTCCGTCACTGCACGGAGAAGACTCGTGAGTACTCCACCCCCTGACTGCCCCCCCTCGTGACAATACCTTCGGTTCACGAGGCACCTCCGCCCCAGGTGAACCCTTTGAGTGGTTGTGAGTTTATGGGCCACCGGCTGACATGTACTTGATCCTCTTGTCATAACGGTACGGTGCGGTGGTATAGCGCAGTCACCTCAGCCACAGATAGCACCCTAGCTGGACTGGTCATTAGCCTTTCGCGATGCATTGCATCTGGGTGCTGTTCATTACTGCCCTGCCCCACACCATACCGGGATGCCTGAGCCCTTCCGGACATAGCGCTTCCCTGTACCCCGCACTATGGGACACAATACCCTCATAGATGGACACCTCGGACTGACGGTGCCCTGATGCAGCGCGTACAATAAAAACTATTCTCCTCCTAGGTTACTTATAGGTCATCCAGGGGCAAACTATATTTCTCATATCCACATGACGATGGGGCCCATAAACATCGTCTAACACACACGCACACTCCTGGATTTCCTTTACACCTTTGTGAAATTCTGTACTCCTAGGAGAAGCATGAGAACTAAATGGAGAACACCATTTTATGTACCGCTGGAAGAGCCAGGATATCTTATTACCTTATTTTGTCCCTTTCTTTTAGTTATTTCTTAAGATATTCCTGCTTATTGTTTGTCGATGAATCATTCATTTAAGAAATTAGTTCATAGTGATTAAGACCAGCTGAATCACAATAACCAATTACTTATGTCACAATCATTTAGGAAAATAACCACTGAGTCATTTTGTGTTTAAAGAATCTTAAATTTTATATAATTTAAAAAGCATGAAAAGAATTTTAATACTTTATTCAATTATTCATTCTTAAATTCACAATTTTATTAAGCATAATCAATTTATTGCAGAAAGGAAATTTTGTCATGAAGCCAAAACCCTAATTACCTGCCTAGCTTCCTAATTTAGCCTAATGATTTCTAACCTAAGTTAGGAATTAGAAATAGCCTGATTCTCATACTCAACTGTAAAATAAAGACAGCAACAGCAACTTCAGCTCGTCAGCATCAGCTACCTGCAACCCGTCTCCTCTAACAGTCTTTCAGCATCTCCCGCTCAGTAAGGGATCGATCAGGACCACCCAGCACTGGAAGCCACCAACACGACTCTTCAACTCCTCTCCTGACTGTGACTGCAACCACGACTGACATCAACTGACTCCCTCCCACTAAGAGTAGGCCCTCTTATACCCTAATTCTAACTTTGCTAACTAACTGTTGCAACATTAATATCACGCTTTTCTTTCATTGGTCCATGCATGTCAGCTTATTCATTCTTTAATCAAGTTCTCTTGGATTCAAGGGTCCTTGGATCATTTCCTTTCCCATACGCTTAAACATTTCCATCCGATTCGATCAGTTCATTTGTAACTTCTTTCGACACATTCGAGAACTCCGCAGTCATTGTCCTTTCTCTTAGACTTGTTTCCCACGGGCTCTCTGCTGATCATCATGGCACACTATCAGTTCAATTAGGTCACACCAGCCTTGACCATTTCTTGCATCCTAGCCTCTCAGAAACATCACGAGGTTCCGGATTTCTCCAATTTCATCCCGTATCACGTGTCCCCTTGCGCCTGCGCACATCTTCCCACTGGCGGCCATTTTATATCGCCACTCGGTTATACTTTTAGAAGCACTAATTTGAGGTAAACAAAACATAATTAAAATAGAGAAAAATATCCCTTTCGTTTCCCTCCCGTCTACGTACCCCAATTAGTTGTTACCTAGCAGAAAGCAACATTTAAGCTGTTCCTTACTTACCATCACTATTGTTTTTGCAACGACACATTTTTATTTCTATGAAGCACGAACATGCATTTATTTTTACTTAGTACGCTTTTTTATTTTTACGTTATAATTAGACACACGGACATTCATTAATAGATTATTTAGCACATACATCGGCATATTACCATTCCCACACATACTGTGTTGATTAATACATTTAAACGAACATTTTATTTAATTAATTATAAAATTTGTTAGGGGTTAAATTTTTTATTTTCCCTGCTCCATCAACTCCCCCTTTGGTGATTTTTAAATCACCACATAAAACCCAAGTCATACTTCTTTTCAGGCAGCATGTCTTTCATCCTTTGCTTTCTGTTATTTATACATCTGTTTCTTCTTCATCTTGCCTTTTAGTCTCTTTGTACATGCTTTCTTTCATTTTCTCCAACTCAATTTCACCCATTTCTCTCTCTCTTTCTCTCATTAATCTGTTATTTCTTCTTATCTTATTCTGTCTTACTTTTCTCTTTATACATGTTATTACTATTTTCAATATCATGGCTAACAATATTACTATAGTTGCTACTATTATAACTTTCCCTATCACTAGTCTACTCATCCTAGTTAACCAATTTGCTACTGAGGAAAACCCTCTACCAAGTTTTCCCAAAACACTTTCAACCTCCAGTGGAACTAATTCTTTGTGCAAACTTGTAATATTTGTAATATACTTCTGTATATTTTCACTGTTATCAGGAATGTAAGTACAACAATGTTGGACTTTCAACATTCCACAGACTCCACCCTCTTTTGCCAAAAGAATATCAAGGGCAAGCCGATTTTGCATCACCATAGCTCTCATGGCAACCATTTCGGTATTTACCATTAAGAACCCTCCCGCAGTATCTGTAGACAAACGATCTACTACTGTGGATAACTTCCGAATTTTAAATGCATTCAAAGATATTCCCACTGCTGGTATCAATGCTCCAAAAATATCACCTACAATTTCTGAAAAACTTTCCCTCTTTCTACGTGTAAATCTATTAATCATCTTGTATGTTCCCTTTTCTTCTCTGTCCATGTGAATTTTTTTGGAAAGACCAGGCCTACATAGCAAGTTCCATACCAATGGTCCGGTAACCTGTAATAAGCTCTATTCCCACAAACATAATAGATACCTGGAAATATTGGGTCCTTTCCACCTTTGAATCCCCAACCTCCCAGAATTTGATAATTGTCATGGCAGATACTGGAACTTACAAAGTAATTGCCATAGACTGTCTTATTTCTCCTAATGCACAACTTTCCTGTTTGCGGCCAGTCTAATGTCATTGCTGCATTTATCTTTTTCCCTTCATGATTTCCTTCCTCAAACGTCCATAAGCGTTTTCCTTCCTCTTTTATTGCTTCTTTTTGAAATTTCATTCTTCTTTCTTCAACCATTTCTAAAAATACTTTTTCTTCTTTCTTTAACTCACAGGTAATGTTGTTACTAACTATTTCTTCTAACGTTAATTTTCTATGTTCTAAAAAGAATTCTCCTAAAACTTTTGCTTGTTTTACTTTGTTAAGTTCTGGTACTACTGGAATGTTTGCAAAAATCTTATCTATATCAGTATAATAAGATTCTAATCTACCTGTTTTATAAAATAAACTCGCTATTACACTACATGTTATTCCATAAGTCAGAGGTAGGTGATGATAAGTCACACCTTCTGATACTGATGCAGGCAATTGCATACAAACATAACAATCTCTTACGTCCATTGTTTCTACGTACTCATACAACAATTTTGTAAAAACATTCTTTGAAAAATCTGTTACTGACCTATCCTTATGCAACTCTGCACTACTTCTTAAAATAACTTGTTCTTTAATACTGGTTTCTTTTTCTAGTTTAGTATCATTTTTTGCTTCTATCACAGCTACACTAATAGGAATTGTGATTGCTAAAACTATCCATATGGTCATTAATAACCCTGTACAAAAGCAGCACATTTTGCACCATCTCTTTATAAATTCACATTTATCTCTTCTATCCCTATTATTTTCCATTTTTCTTTTTCTATTTGTTAAGTTTCAGAAAATTGTGTCACTACACCTCAGAAATGACTTAGATGCCACTCTGCTTTCAAAAAGTCTTTGCTTGGTACTTTCTTTTAATTCTCTCCAGAATTCTTTCGTTGTCACATCCGGTGATTTGTCACATCCAGTAAAATTGTCATGTCCGGCAGAAGCACTATAAGTCTTCACTTCAGTTTTGTTGCATCTCACCTTTTCCCATCCGACTTCTCAGTCTCTGGTTTCCGTGAGTGTTTTCTTCTTCTTCTTTGTAATCAGTTACTGCAATATACAGCCACTCAGGTGACTTAAATTTTGAATTCACTTTCTTTGTCCTTTTGGACTTTTGTAATCTTTTTCCACTGTGTTTTTCTTGTCCCTTTTGACTTGTTACTTCATTTACTTGTTCAGCACCTTCGTCTTCCGCTCTTATTATTCTATATCTCAATTTTCTTACATAGCTGTTGGGCCAATTATCTCCTTTTCTTGGCCTTTTGGCTTCACCTTCTCTTTCTTCTCTTTCTGATTTCCAATTTCTTTTTCTTGATTCAGTCTTTGCTTTTTCCTCTCCTCCACTTTCTTCTGTTTCTGTTTCAACTGTCTCACTATTGTCTCTTATTTTGAAACTTATAATCTCGTCATCTCCTACTGGTGGATCTGTCTTCTCCTTTTGGTTTTCCCTTATTACTGTCCCTCCTCGGTGTTTTTCCGATTTGGTGTTTTTCTCCTTTTCTGTTTCTAAATTTCCCTGTTCTTCTATTTCTCTATCTGTCCCTATTGCTCCTCGGGGTTCTTCTCGATTTTCTAATCTTTTGTGTACTTCTTTCCCTACTTCATCTATTAATATTGTTTCTGAAGGAGTTCCAGCATAACTTGTACCTGGTTGTTCATCTAACTCAATTTCTTGCTCAGTTTCTTCTCTAATTGGTTTATAACCCCAAGTTTTCCTTAGGAACTCTTCACGGTTTTCAACTGAATCATCAGAGTCTGAAGTTGTGTCAGATATTTCCAGATGTCGACTTACAGGTCGATCTTCAGGTTCTGGAATTTCTGAATTTCTTTCTTTCTTCTTCTTCTTCTCTAGAGGTACTTGCAGTTGGGGTTTCCAGATGTCGACTTTCAGGTCGATCTTCAAGTTCTGGCACCCTTTCCTTTATCTTTGTTGTCCCAGCCGTTAAACCTTTATCCCACACTTCCAGACGCCGACTCACATGTCGATCTGTAGGTTCTGGAACTCTTATTGTGTGGCTGGCATGAACCCAGTTCTTCACTCCTGCACACTTGACGGCAGTCGTTGTCACTAGGATTACCTGTCTTGGCTCGTCCCAACGCGGAACTAGACAGTTTCTTCTCTTGTGGACTTTTATGCGGACCCAGTCTCCTGGATTCAAGTCGTGGGCTGGTTTTCTTTCAAGAGTGGTCGCATCCGGTCCAACCTGATGAAACACAGAACGCACCACATCAGCCAGTCCCTTGCAATAATCCAGTACTAGATCATCAGTTATAGTTAATAACTTGTTGACGGGTACGTGTGCTTGTCTCATTGCTCGTCCCATGATCATCTCATGAGGACTGAGTCCCGTTTTCTTTTCAGGGATGCTTCTGATGGTCATCAGAACAAGAGGCAGTGCATCCGGCCATTTGAGTCCTGTAGCTTGACACATTTTTCCCAATCTGTTTTTAATCGTTCCATTAATCTGCTCTACTACCCCAGAAGCCTCTGGTCTGTAAGCACAATGTAGTTTTTGTTTAATACTCAGTGCTTCACAAATCAATTGGATCAACTCATTTTGGAAATGTGTTCCTCTATCTGTCTCAACCGTGACTGGAAAACCATACCTTGGAATGAACTCTCGCAGCATAAGTTTTGCCACTGTTGTTCCATCATTCCTTCTTGTGGGGTATGCCTCCACCCAACGAGAGAACAAACAGACGACCACTAGAACATATCTTAATCTGTTACTAGGGGGCATCTCGATAAAGTCCAATTGCATTCTTGTGAATGGACCTCCTTCTCGTCCTATTGTTCCTAGACTCACTACTGTTTTTCTTCCTGGGTTAAACTGTTGACAAATAAGACATCTTTGACAAAGACTTTCAGCAATGGCTCTGAATTTTGGGTTATACCAGGTTTGTCTAAAAAGTCTAATCATTGCATCTCTCCCAATATGAGCTTGTCCATGGTACATCCGTGCCATGTCTGCAATCATGCTATCAGGCATAACTGGTCTTTCATCTCTGTATACCCACACACCATTATTTTCCTGTCTTCTACATCCTGCTTTTATCCAGTAATCTTTTTCCTCATCTCTTGCTGTTTCTTGTAACTGCCTTACTTCATCCCATGTTTCGACTGTATTAGTGAAAAGCAAAGGACAAGAGACATGTTCCCTTTCTCTATTTTTGTTCAGTGACGCCATGTTTTCCGCACAATATCTAGCGATCTCATCAGCATAATTATTGCCGACCGCTATGTAGTCTTCGTTTTTCTTATGCGCCTTGCACTTCACTACAGCTATTTGTTTAGGCAACTGTATCGCCTCAAGCAGTTTTTTAACATAATCTCCATTTCTGATAGGTGTTCCTGCAGATGTCAAAAATCCTCTTTGTGACCAAATCTGACCGAAATCGTGTACGATGCCGAAACCATATTGGCTATCGGTCACAATCGTGATTCGTACATTTTTCCCCAATTTACATGCTTGAATCAAAGCAATTAGTTCCGCAACTTGGGCAGACCTAACTCCTTTCAGACAAGACGCTTCCATCACAGTTGCCACTGTGCATACTGCGTAAGCTGCGCTTAACACTCCTTCTTGTGTGCGTAAACATGAACCATCTACAAACATGACATAATCCGATTCCTTTAACGGTTCATCTTTTATGTCAGCTCTTGGTTTTGTGCAATATTCCAGGACATTCAGACAATCATGATCTACTTCGTCTTGTTCAATTATACTCTCTTCATCTGGCAATGATGTAGAAGGATTTACATTTATGCATCTATCTATGGTCACATTTTCAGCACTCAAGATGACTTTTTCGTACTTAGTCAGCCGACTATGTGTCATGTACTGTGTTTTTGTTCTTGTCAAAAGAATTTCTACTGAATGGGGAACATACACTCTCAGTGGATACCCCATCACTATACCTTCACTTTGTTCCAGACTTACACAAGTAGCAGCAATTGCTTTCAGACACCCAGCCAATGCTTTTGCTATAGGATCTAAAACAGCTGAAAAGTAAGCGATTGGCCTTTTCATGGTCCCGTGTTTTTGTACCAGTACTGAAAATGCACATCCATCTCTTTCACTGCAGTACAACTCAAAATCCTTCTCATAATCAGGCATGCCTAAAGCAGGGGCCTCACACAGTTTCTTTTTCAATTCTTTGAAAGATTTCATTTCTTCTTTGTTTAACTCAAAAGGGTCTTTTACATCTTTCTTTGTCAATTTTTGTAAGGGTTTTGCAATCAAAGAAAATCCACTTATCCACTGTCGACAATATCCAACCATTCCCAAAAACATTCTTACCTCTCTTTGAGTCATTGGTGCTCTCATTCCTTGAATCATTCTTACTCTTTCTGTCGCTATTTTCCGCACTCCTTTCTCAATTTTATGCCCTAAATACTGGACTTCTTTCTGACAAAACTGCAATTTTGAAGGGGACACTTTATGTCCTCTTTTCTCCAAATGGTTCAGTAAAGCAATTGTGTCACTTACACATGCTTCTTTAGTTTTCGATGCCACCAATAGGTCATCGATATACTGCACCATCACTGATTTTTCTGGCATTTTTAAATCTTCCAGAGATTTCTTTAGAATCTGATTAAAAATTGAGGGGCTTTCTGTATACCCCTGTGGAATTCGGCACCATGCCAAAATACGCTCTCCGAACCGGAATGCAAATAATGGCTGGCTATCTGGATGCAAAGGAATAGAGAAAAATGCGTGACACAAATCTATCACAGTGTACCACTCAGCTTTATGCGGGATTTGATATAGAATTACTGCAGGGTTTGGCACTATTGGACAACATGGTACAACTATTTTGTTGATCTTTCTCAAATCCTGTACTATTCTATATGTTCCATTTGGCTTTTTCAGTCCCATAATAGGTGAATTACATGGACTGCTCATGATTTCTTTCAGAATTCCCTGTTCAATCATCTTATTTATCACAGGAGTTATTCCTTCAATTATTTCTGGAGTTAATTTGTACTGTGGCGTGTTTGGATAAATTATCCCTTCTTTCACTGTTACTTTTACGGGATCAACTTCTCTCATTAATCCAATGTCCTCTCCTGTAAAATCCCACACACTTTCTTTTACTGTACTTTTCAGTTCTTCTGGAAGTTTTTCTGCATCAAATGCAGGAAATAAACCATTCGTTTCAGGTTCTTGATTCATCAAAGTTACTTTATACAAAACATCTTCATCTGAAGTCTGGAAACCTATTCCATCTGGCGTACAATAAATTGTGCAATTCATTTTGCACAAAAGGTCACGACCTAAAAGATTTACAGGACTACAATCGCACACTACAAATTTATGCATTTTGCTAAAAGAACCAATTTTTACTTCCACCAATTCAGTAAGTGGGGTTTTAATCTGCTGATTGGCTACTCCTACCACTTGGATGTATTCACCTGAGAGAGGAAGGTTTGGAATTTCCACTGATCTAACAGTAGAACGGGTAGCTCCAGTATCGACAAGGAATGTTACGTTTGCACCATTCACTTCTCCATCCACAAAGGGACCAGACTGATCTACCTCTAGAGTTGCGCCAAGCACGCACTCTTTCCCCTCTCCTGCGCACCGTCAGAAACTTTCATCCGGGTCATCCTCACTCTGACGCAACCAATACTGAGAAATGTTAGCTGCTCGCGGCAACTGTGTTACCTGCTCTCCTCCGTAGAATCCTGTTTCTGTACTGTATCTTTGCTGGTTAACAGTGTTGGGAAGTGGTGGTTGTGGCACCTGACTTTGTTGAACAACTACCTCATTCTGCACCTGTGGAGTTAATGATTGATGTTCCGGATTAGGTTTAGGTGGGAACTTACACTCATTTCTCCAATGCCCTAATTTTCCGCAATTATGACATGGCCATTTCTTCTTTGCCTCTTCTAGACTCACTTGACCTTTTCCTTTACCTATGTTTGGTCGCATCTTATTCTGTCCTGATTCGTTTCCATTATTATTGTCCAATTGGGCTTCTTGTTTTTCTGCCACTTTCACTTGTGCCCACATTGCCTTTTCTTTCAACTTACGCTGTTTACTCTCTATTTCATCACTACAATACTTAGCATACCTCAGCACCTCATCTACACTTCCATTCTGCCAGTTTATCATATGTTGCTTAATCATATCGCTTATTTCTTGTTTCAGGCCAAACACAAATCGGTATACAAAATGACTCATGTCCTTTTCACTCAATTCCTCATAACCACTATACTGCTTGAAAACCAATAACAATCGCTCATAATATGCATGTACAGACTCCTTACTTTCCTGTGTAGTTCTATCAATCTTAACCCAATCTGTCTCTTTGGGAGGAATCTTATTCTTCAAAAAGGTAATCACCTTGTCGTATTTCTTCATCACATCTGGTCCTGGAGCTCCTGTCTTAGGATCTCTTGGATATTCTGTAGTTGGCCAGTCAACCGTAATCTTACATTCTGACCACAGATCCGTTGGTACCACTATGTCAAACAATCCATCCAAATCTATCCACAACACTTTTGAGACCTTTACAAACCTTTCTACTTGTCGGTACCACTCAACTGGCTTCTCTCTTAACTTTGGAAAGTCATTTGTAAATGACAGGATGTCCTGCCTAGTCCAGGGAACATGCACGTAACTACCACCTGGAGTTTCTCTCATAGGGTATTCTTTAGCAACAGGTTCTTTTTCTGTTATCATAAAAGCCAATGAACCTTTGTCTATACTTTTCTCATTCTTCTTTGTCCATCTAACCTTCCACCTGTCCACATCACCCCATTTTCTCAACAACACAATCAACTCCTTTATCTGTGTCAGCCTTCCTGCTGTATTCAAATTTTCAATATCTTTTTCACAAAAGTCTACTCTGTATGGTTTCTGCAATGTTTTTACTTTTGCAAAATCTATCCCAATCTCACTAGCCACTTCTTCTAGTTTGTCATGTAAATTCTTTGCCCTCCATGTTATACTTTTGCACAGAAACATTATTTCATCATCCTGATAATTTTTTATCTTTTCAGTACCAATCGTTCCTAGAATTAATTATTCCATATCTATTTTCAATCTGATCACATCTAATGGTTTTTCTTCTGTTTCTTTTATTTTAAAAGCTTTCATCCACTCATTTAACTCATCAGGAGTCGGACCTATGGGAGTACTATTTATTTCTGTCCAATTTCCACTCTTTTCAGGTGTCACTGTTGCAGATTCAGTTACCATAGGTATTTTTCTACCGTTACACTCATTTATTGTCAAATTTTCAGGTGGACTTGGTCTGTAAGCACTAGCCAAATTGCTTGTACCTGGACTTGTTTCCATTCTTTCCTTTTCTCTCTGAAATTGTGAACTCAAGGGAATCACCAAAGATCGTTCATCAATTTTCTGATTCTCAAAAACTGGTATTACTGGACCTATTGTTACAGGCACAGTAACTGCTTCCATATTTTTCGTTAATTCTCTAATTTTCTCAGTTAGTTCTTTTGTTGTCCTTGCCAATTCGCTTGCATTTTCGCTTTCTATTCCCTCATTTTGAGAAGTTCTCATTTGTTCTTGTGACCTATTTACCTCATTTCTCTTTTCCGGACTTTTATTTCGCATAGTCTCTATTGGTGGCGCATTTGGTGTCACCACTGTAGAACTCTGCTGATACGGAGGTGGATTTCTATTTAATATATCTTCCAGCAATTCGTCATCCGTTTCGCTCTCATGCATATACTTTTCTCTCTCTATATGTTTCTTTTTCTCAGTCCGTTTTTCTTAGTCCCCTCCTCAACTGTAAAAGCTGGAAACAAACCTCCTGTCATGTTAGCACATCTCCATCGTTTTATTCTGTCCTCATGATTCATTCCCCACAATCTTCCGGGCACAAACTCATAACCTTTCATTCCTCTGAATCTTTCTCGCTCGTACATCTCATCTTCCCATTCTGTTAAAGCCTCAAACTGTGTCGGTCTAGGTCTAGGTTCCAATTTAAACATCTTTTCTCTTAAATTCCGTAAAACCGCTATATTAAAAGAACCATTTTCAGGGAAAGCCAATGCTCCATCATTCTTTGTATATTTTACCCAATTGTCCAACCATATGCACGTATGATATCCATATTTCAGCATCATGTGTGAAGCTGCTGATTTCGGCGGAGGAATTATTTGTCCCTCTCTAGTCACAACCTTTTTGTCTTTCTTAAAGAAATTCTTCAATTTCGTCGTCCATGACGTTCTCTCCCTTTCATACTCGTAATACGGCATGTTTTCTATTTGTTTTCTTTTTACTCTAACGCTGTTTCTGTGTACGGAACTTCGACCAATTACAGCGCGACTCACACTAAAGTACCAATCAGAACAATTCCCACCGTCCGCGAACCAACCAATCCTAGCGCGGCACTTTTCTACGTCACTCCTGCTCTGTGTTCACGTGACTAGCGCACTATCCAATCCTAGCACGGCACTTTTCCACGTCACTTCTACTCTTTACCCCTCCTTTACAAAATGTATCGGCAATTTTCTTTTCACTGTTTTCTTCGTTAGTTACAACAAATAAACAATTCCATAGTCTGATTCGCTAAACAAAGTGACAGCCTTGTCCTTTTACACAAGAATCCTGTTTTTCCAGTAGGCAGCGCTTACCTCTACCCTACCACAGAATTATTTACTCTCACCGATAAAGTAGCACTTCCCTCTACCTTACCCTTCTTTCAAACAAACAATTTACTCGTTTCTCTGGGGATAAGACACATGTGGAGACTAGGCTCCTGAGAATTAAGGCCAAAGTTTCACAAGTAAACGTGATTTGCTATTTCATTTACACACTTTTCATACAGAAATCCCTAACATAACACAACCTGCGTTATAACCAAAATGAATTCAGACCATGTACCAAATTCCATGTGACTTCTCTTGCCACACGTGTTCCACTTCCTACATCCCAGAAGCGTGAAAACTTACATATAACATAACGCGACTCAACATAAAGTGTTAGTCATCAAAAATAATCAATAATCAATAAACAATAATCACTAAACTAATCTATAGAAAACCATAACTCTGCTACCAAGAAATCTGATGCAGCGCGTACAATAAAAACTATTCTCCTCCTAGGTTACTTATAGGTCATCCAGGGGCAAACTATATTTCTCATATCCACATGACGATGGGGCCCATAAACATCGTCTAACACACACGCACACTCCTGGATTTCCTTTACACCTTTGTGAAATTCTGTACTCCTAGGAGAAGCATGAGAACTAAATGGAGAACACCATTTTATGTACCGCTGGAAGAGCCAGGATATCTTATTACCTTATTTTGTCCCTTTCTTTTAGTTATTTCTTAAGATATTCCTGCTTATTGTTTGTCGATGAATCATTCATTTAAGAAATTAGTTCATAGTGATTAAGACCAGCTGAATCACAATAACCAATTACTTATGTCACAATCATTTAGGAAAATAACCACTGAGTCATTTTGTGTTTAAAGAATCTTAAATTTTATATAATTTAAAAAGCATGAAAAGAATTTTAATACTTTATTCAATTATTCATTCTTAAATTCACAATTTTATTAAGCATAATCAATTTATTGCAGAAAGGAAATTTTGTCATGAAGCCAAAACCCTAATTACCTGCCTAGCTTCCTAATTTAGCCTAATGATTTCTAACCTAAGTTAGGAATTAGAAATAGCCTGATTCTCATACTCAACTGTAAAATAAAGACAGCAACAGCAACTTCAGCTCGTCAGCATCAGCTACCTGCAACCCGTCTCCTCTAACAGTCTTTCAGCATCTCCCGCTCAGTAAGGGATCGATCAGGACCACCCAGCACTGGAAGCCACCAACACGACTCTTCAACTCCTCTCCTGACTGTGACTGCAACCACGACTGACATCAACTGACCCCCTCCCACTAAGAGTAGGCCCTCTTATACCCTAATTCTAACTTTGCTAACTAACTGTTGCAACATTAATATCACGCTTTTCTTTCATTGGTCCATGCATGTCAGCTTATTCATTCTTTAATCAAGTTCTCTTGGATTCAAGGGTCCTTGGATCATTTCCTTTCCCATATGCTTAAACATTTCCATCCGATTCGATCAGTTCATTTGTAACTTCTTTCGACACATTCGAGAACTCCGCAGTCATTGTCCTTTCTCTTAGACTTGTTTCCCACGGGCTCTCTGCTGATCATCATGGCACACTATCAGTTCAATTAGGTCACACCAGCCTTGACCATTTCTTGCATCCTAGCCTCTCAGAAACATCACGAGGTTCCGGATTTCTCCAATTTCATCCAGTATCACGTGTCCCCTTGCGCACATCTTCCCACTGGCGGACATTTTATATCGCCACTCAGTTATACTTTTAGAAGCACTAATTTGAGGTAAACAAAACATAATTAAAATAGAGAAAAATATCCCTTTCGTTTCCCTCCCGTCTACGTACCCCAATTAGTTGTTACCTAGCAGAAAGCAACATTTAAGCTGTTCCTTACTTACCATCACTATTGTTTTTGCAACGACACATTTTTATTTCTATGAAGCACGAACATGCATTTATTTTTACTTAGTACGCTTTTTTATTTTTACGTTATAATTAGACACACGGACATTCATTAATAGATTATTTAGCACATACATCAGCATATTACCATTCCCACACATACTGTGTTGATTAATACATTTAAACGAACATTTTATTTAATTAATTATAAAATTTGTTAGGGGTTAAATTTTTTATTTTCCCTGCTCCATCAGTGCCCCTCTGATTCCGGGGCCGTTGCGACAGGTGGGGCCACCATATGTTTCCCTGCTGTCTACCATGCCCCACTTTGGTCTTTGTAACACGTACTTCGTATTTACAGGGCATTAGTCTTTACAGTGTCATCACCTGCTGGAATAGTTGACACGAATTTCTGACTCGAATGGAGTGAGTTATTTCTGAATTTTTGCCTCTTTTATACTTCACATTGTCGCCACACGTGTTTGTCACAGCACCTCAACGTGAAGCATGTCGCAGTCACTGTTTGAGTGCTGCACGGGCATGTTTTTTAACGGTATGATTAATGCCAGTACATCTATTTGATGCTATTATCTCTCATTTTTTACAGGTTGTCTTTCTAGAGTGACAGGTACCACTTTTTAGGGTGCTGTATGTGGTCTCACATTTTCACTACAATTGACCACGATTGTTAGTGTAGATAGAAACTGATACTGGTCCTGAAGAATTGACGTCCAATAGACAATATGGCAAGAAACATGTTGACCTTAGAGCGCGGCACTCTGTAACACCACCACAGGGGCGCGCCACACTAAGGGGCCGATTCCGATTCGGGCCAGAAAACGTACCGACCGACTCGGTACGGGAATTTAGTCCGATCGACACGTATCAGCGCTGCCCGATCCGTCTAGTACGATGCAATGCACGTGGAACACGACCGACTCGTACGGAACACAATCCGAGCGATCGAACCGCACAGAAACTAGCTAGCCGGCCGGAAAAACACGCGATTTGAACCGACCGACACGCACCAGGAATGAAGCCGACAGAAACGTACCCGCGAACTCCAACCCACGCAGTACGATGCAATGCGTGTAAAACTAAACCGAGTCGCACGGAGCTCAAGCCGTACGACCGACACGCATACAAAACCGAGCCAAAGCAGCCCAATACACCGCGACCGACGCGTACGCCCAACAGTAAACACAGCCTGAAAGACTCGGAGAAGCTCGCACGAGCCAACTGCAGCATCCGACTCGGTCAGGAGAACGTCTCCTACATGCACCAAAACTACAAATGAAAAAATACAAAGAAAAGGGCCAAACAAGCAATGACAAAGTCAATAAATACTGGGGGGGGGGAAATGGAACAAAGACACACCCACAACTCCACCCATATAAAGGCCACAAATCCCTACCATGATCCTTTGCAAATCCAAATGACCTGCCAGCACAGAATACCATCAGACAGCAACCACAGACACACCCACAACTCATCCATCACACAAGCCACACACCATTAGCAACTCCCTAATAGCACCCTCACATACACCCAGCAAAACCTACACACACCTACCCTCACTTGCACACTCACACACACACCAATTCCCACCACCACCCATCACCATGCCCCCAAAGAAGAATCCAAAGTTCCTAGACAGTGAATTGGAAGTGTTGGTAGATGAAATCCTCAGGGTAGAGCCACAATTGTTTGGTACACTGGTCCAACAGACCCCCATGTTGCAGAAAACCAAGATGTGGGAGAGGATCGTCGACAGGGTGAATGCACAATCACCATGTTTGCGCACAAAGGAAGACATCCAGAACAGGTGGTATGATGTGCGCAGGAGGGTCAAGGCCCTACTCAAGAAGGATTACACCTTGAGCCAGCGCACCGGCAGTGGCCCTCCTGCCACACCAGTATACCTCAGGCCCTGGGAGGAGAAGGTACGGGCCATCCTACCACCAGAGAGCGTACATGGACTAGCAAACATCCCAGAGCCTGGTGAGTACACAACCAATATACCCAATATCCTGTGACAATACACACACTTCACTGTCAAGGGGATAGTCAAACCATGCACCTTCAGCAAAGCCACAGTAACCAAAACAGAATCATCCCAAGATGTGTATGTTAGTTAGACAAACACAATACCTGCCATCCCAAAGTGAAATGTAACTGTGTCATTACATGTACAAACCCAACAACAAATAGAGCAAGGCAGCCGCACAAATCTAACCAACAAACACTGTCAGACATTTTGCCACCACCAGAACACCACCTCACGGGGAAGCTCACTGAAAGGAAGGAATTCTGTGTATGCTGGTGAAGTCAGTGTAGCCAATAGCATGATGGGAGTGGTAGTCACAGATATTGCTCACCCTCACAATTGGCCCATCAACACCACTCTGAACCATGCTCACATCACAGGGAGTGGAAAAGAACTGACAAGATGGCTGACACTGGGTACTGCTGTGGGGAGCACAAGGCCCTGCTGGGAACTGGGCACCAACCAACAGCAGGACACCACTGACTGACATCCTGAAAGCAAACTTGCACCCCCTGCAATGGAAGCACGTTCCATGGTGGGATATCTGGCTGGGTGGGAAGGAGGACTGACAGCACTGACCATAGTTACCAGCAGCTCTCCTCACACACACCCTTAACACAAACTCCACACAACTCACCTGGGAGAATGCATTGCCTCACACTCTAATTAAATATCCCACAAAGAACCACCACCCTGGGTTATGCTGTGTGAAGCACAGGGACACTTTTGGGACTTGCAGCCAAACTAATGCCAGGACAACACTGTCAGCCATCCTGTCAGCACAGGCACACTACCCCACAGGGAAGCAGAGTCAAAAGGAAGGAAGTATGGGCATGCTGGGAAGGGGGGTGTAGGCAATAGCATGATGGCAGTGGTAGTCACAGATATTGGTCACCCTCACAATTGTCCCATCAACACCACCCTGAACCATGCGCACATCACAGGGAGTGAAAAGCCACTTCAAAGATGACTGACACTGGTGCTCTGTTGTGGGGAAGCACAAGGCCCTGCTGGGAACTGGGCACCAACCAACAACAGGACACCACTGTCAGCCATCTTGCCATTGCTGTCACACTCACACACAGTGAAGTCCACTCAAAAGGAAGGAAGTATGGGCATGCTGGGAAGGGGGGTGTAGGCAATAGTATGATGGGAGTGGTAGTCACAGATATTGGTCACCCTCACAATTGGCCCATCAACACCACTCTGAAACATGCTCACATCACAGGGAGTGGAAAAGAACTGACAAGATGGCTGACACTGGGTACTGCTGTGGGGAGCACAAGGCCCTGCTGGGAACTGGGCACCAACCAACAGCAGGACACCACTGACTGACATCCTGAAAGCAAACTTGCACTCCCTGCAATGGAAGCACGTTCCATGGTGGGATATCTGGCTGGGTGGGAAGGAGGACTGACAGCACTGACCATAGTTACCAGCAGCTCTCCTCACACACACCCTTAACACAAACTCCACACAACTCACCTGGGAGAATGCATTGCCTCACACTCTAATTAAATATCCGACAAAGAACCACCACCCTGGGTTATGCTGTGTGAAGCACAGGGACACTTTTGGGACTTGCAGCCAAACTAACGCCAGGACAACACTGTCAGCCATCCTGTCAGCACAGGCACACTACCCCACAGGGAAGCAGAGTCAAAAGGAAGGAAGTATGGGCATGCTGGGAAGGGGGGTGTAGGCACTAGCATGATGGCAGTGGTAGTCACAGCTCAACATCCCCCACCCGCATGGCCCAGCAAGCTCACACTGAAGCATGCACACCTCACAGGGAGTGAAAAGCCACTTCAAAGATGTCTGACACTGGTGCTCTGTTGTGGGGAGCACAAGGCCCTGCTGGGAACTGGGCATCAACCAACAGCAGGACACCACTGACTGACATCCTGAGAGTCAACCTGCACCCACTGCAACAGTGGCATGCTTCATGGTGGGATAACTGGGCTGGGGGAAGAAGGAGGGCCGGATGTCAACCAAATACCACCAATGCTGGCCATGCACACACCTCAACATTCACATTGAAATGCTTCAGGTTGGCAGGACAATGTGCTACACCAATACCAACCTCTGACTGTGACAACTTAGGACAATGCAATGTACAGGCCCGCATCCAGAGGTACAGTCACAACTGTCAAGTGTTTGAACTATTGATGCCTGTAGAAACATAACATACATTGTGTGTCTCTTCCAAAAACAGGTGATGATGGGGACACAGCAGCAGACAATGAGGAGTCCCTGTCCCAGGCTCCGGGGGACCCTGAGCTCTCTGGTGTGGAACAGCCTCTGCCCTCCTCGGATGGCGAAGACCTACCTGGCACCTCCGGTGTGAGTCATCATGCAGCACCAGCAGGACCACCATCTGCACCACCTGCACCCACTCCTCCAACAACTGCCAACACGCAGACCACCCCCGCCGACACAGACAGACCAACGACCACCAATGACAACAGCACAGTGACCCCGGCCCACCGTGAAGCAACGGACAACAACCCCAGTACCAACTCCCAAGGGGGCCTAGGGTCACCTGTGCGTGCCACCGCAGGTCCCGCACGTGTGGCCAGGGGTGGTGGGAGGGGTGGTAGGCAGAGGTCGCTGATTGCAGAGGGGTCTGGACTGCATGATGACCCACAACTGGTACGCATTGCTGATGCGTACCAGAATTGCACCAGAGAGGTCAGCCAGGTAGTGGGGATCCTCAAGGACATTCAACAGCAGCAGGCTGCCCATCATGCCCGCTTGGACTCACACATGTCCCGTGTGGAGACACACATGTCCTGTGTGGAGACACACATGGCTGGCATGGAGTCCAAGTGGGACACATTGCAAGAACTGACAGTGGTGCATAGGGACATATTGACATGCCTCTGCCAGATTAGCACCAACATGGCCACACCTCCCTGTGTGCCCACAACATCTGGTGACGCAACAACTGCAACTGCCACAGGGAGGGAGGATGACTCTGGCGGAGAGTCCTCTGCACCGCAGCAGCCTGCACGTGAGGGTCCCCCCCCAAAGAAGAGGGGTCATCCGAGGAAGGAGAACTGAGAGGCCGATGGCCATGTACATCCCCCAGGAACCCAACACCTGTTCTGGAATTCCACCTTTGTGTGCAAACTGTTCACCCTGTCTAATGCAACCCAACTCTCTCACATGACATGGGGACTTTAAGTTGGACCAATGTATCAGATGACTGTGGACTTTACTCAGGACATTTCTGCTACCAACACTTCCAACTCATCTGGGAACTTTGGATTACAATCCCAATGTACAGCACCCACCATCCTGTGCACTGTCCCCACACATGTATGTAAATAAAATCACTAATACACCATACTTGCCTCTGTTGTGATTCCAACGTTGTTTCTGTCATGGAGATGATGATCTGCTAAATGACACTGTGCATGCTAACTGCTACAGCAAGTTCAACACCGTCATGTGAGTCATGGCGACGTGACACATATGAGGGAGACACACCACTAGGGCTACACAACACATACACACCAGGGCCATCGGACTCATTGCCTACACTGATGTTGCCAGGAAATGCAGTGGAATGCACAGACACCACACCTATTCACAGTCTGTGTTAACTAGCCCACAGGTGCAGTAAGCAACTGTCAGTCAGATGTGTGACCACAGACAACGCACATCCCAAAGTGAAGCACAGGTTTAATACACATTTGCAACATGTTGTTTCCACACATATGCAAGGTAATCCCACGTGGCAGTGGCCACACAGTCAACAATTGTAGAAGAAATAAAGTCCAGGGCTGTGGGGCACATCACCTGTAGGGAAACGACTGCTTCCACCCTGGAAGTTGAACCATGGTGTCAGGGGATACGAGTGGACCAAACGACTCTGAAAGCACCCTGTGAAGGACAGACATGACACACAGTCAAAAGCACTGAAGAACAGGACAGAACTGCAATACTCATGCCCAATACATGTCACAAGATACCTACACAAAATCAAGTTAGCATGTCAACACTGTTGGGGAGTACAGACTACCTGTAAGGACACACCGCTGCACGCATCCAGTCAAGTAGCACATGGCCACACTCAAACAGCAACAGAGCACCACCAACACATATCATGCAAACTCAAATCATTGACATGACATCTCTGGATACTCACATTCAGCTGAAGAAGTTGGTGATGAGCTGTGTGCGAACATCACCATCATCATCATCATCATCATCACTGGCATCGTGGCCCAGGCCAGGATCCTCCACAGGTGGCGGATGTTGGTCATCGTCATCCAGGATGAGAGGCAACTCCTTACGCACTGCCAAGTTGTGTAGCATGCAGCAGACGATGAAAATCTTGCACACCTTTGCTGGGGCATATGGGAGGGCCCCTCCTGTCTTGTCCAGGCAGCGAAAGCGGCTCTTCAGGAGACCAAATGTCCGCTCGATCACTCTCCTGGTCCGACCATGTGCCTCATTGTAGCGCATCTGGGCTGGTGTCACAGGGTTCCTGAGGGGTGTCAGCAACCACGGCATGTTGGGGTATCCGGAGTCACCTACATACAGACAATTGCACATTAGCTGAGTTGGAAAAGAGGGTGGAATACAACATTGCAGAACACACACAATGGTACAAAGTCAGCACCCACCGACAAGCCAGGCACGCTGGTTCAGCATCTGTGACATTATCCTCGGGATGCGACTACTCCTCATCACGTAGGCATCGTGTGCAGAACCGGGGAAACGTGCACACACATGTGAGATGGTCATATCTGCAAGATTTACCACCAGAGCATTGATCGAATGGTAATGTTTACGGTTCCTGTATGCCTGCTCATGTGCCTGTGGTGATACCAAAGCCACATGTGTCCCATCAATGGAGCCAATGCCATGTGGCATCCTCCCCAGGGCATAGAAGTCACTCTTGATGTCAGTGAGATGTTGAGGTTTAGGGAAATAGATGTACTGGTTCAGGAATCCCAACATTGCCTCCAAAACATCACGTAGCACACAGCTGAACATGGTCTGTGACATCCCACCAGCAGACGCCACAGTGTGTTGAAAGGTACCGGTGGCAAAGAAGTGTAGGGCTGCCATCACCTTCACCTTGGGGGTCAGCGCTGTAGGGTATGTCCGGCCAGGTTGCAAATGTGGGGCCAACCGCACCGTCAATTCCTCAATCAGCGGCCTGTTGAAGCGGTACCGTCGGATGCAGTCACGTTCAACCATTGTTGCAAGGTCAGGGAATGGTCTATGGACAGCTGGTGCCCTGCAGTGCATAGGTGAACAAAGAAAGATTGTCAGTCACCCCACATATGTGGCATTGACCATACTCAATATCACATGATACATCATTACAAGACACAAGTACTTGATGTGTGTGCCGTTCTGTATGGACATATATGGCACCTACATGGCCGACATCTAACATCACAGTTCAACATGTGCTAACAACAAGTTCCAGGTCGTGCCATGGGAAATCATTAGGCTGTGTCATAGTACCCATGTACTGCTGTCACGTTCCAAACACACACCACAGTGACAAGTGAGGACAGATGTGCCCCAGGCATCACAGCTCTTTGACAGGTAGATTCCCAGGGACCCTGTATTGCCACATGGACATTGGCATGACATGGCGTATCATGTACACGTCAGAAATACAACCATGACTCACACAGGTAGTGGCCCCTGTTGCCTCTGCAGGACAGACATGGACGTCTGTGACACACACACGCACAACATCAAAGTCGATGCACAAACAACGTGGATGTGGAGACTGTCTCCCATTGTGCACATGGAATCCGAGACATCTGAAACACAACATGCACACAGACTGTGGAGGGCCATCACAATTGTGGCAATGGGTCACCCTGTGACGTACATACCTTCCCACATGGGACTCAGGGTGTATGTGACATGACATACACATACACAACCTGGAAATGTGACCATGCAACATGCCCTGAACTGAACAGTTGCACATCACAGTGGTCATGTGCACAACACACAAAGGAATCTGTCCCCATGAACACGTGCACGGCCTGGGAGTGGCTGCCCACAAGTGCCACCAAAAAATACACAGGTTGACCCCCATACACACACAGGTAATGCAGCCTTACATGCCTTAGGATACAGTATGGACAGGCTGTGGTGTTGTAGGTGTGCCCCTGAGTCCCTGGCAAGTAATTGTGGCTGGCATACGTTCACCAGTGTCAACCATGGTGACATATGCAAGTGATTTGTACAGGGATGCGTTGTGCAGCAATGGACCAATCGGTGCGCACGCATTGGCCATTGCATATGATGTGGTCAGAAATACGCGTTGTACAGCAATGGACCGATCGGTGCGCACGCATTGGCCATTGCATATGATGTGGTCAGAAATACGCGTTGTACAGCAATGGACCGATCGGTGCGCACGCATTGGCCATTGCATATGATGTGGTCAGAAATACGCGTTGTACAGCAATGGACCGATCGGTGCGCACGCATTGGCCATTGCATATGATGTGAACGGGTATGCGTTGTACAGCAATGGACCGATCGGTGCGCACGCATTGGCCATTGCATATGATGTGAACGGGTACGCGTTGTACAGCAATGGACCGATCGATGCGCACGCATTGGCCATTGCATATGATGTGAACGGGTACGC
The DNA here is from genome assembly GCA_963921515.1 of Calotriton arnoldi. Taxonomy (NCBI): domain Eukaryota; kingdom Metazoa; phylum Chordata; class Amphibia; order Caudata; family Salamandridae; genus Calotriton; species Calotriton arnoldi. The sequence continues at coordinate 65,439 of CAWUFW010014736.1, forward strand.
GTTGTACAGCAATGGACCAATCGGTGCGCACGCATTGTCCATTGCATATGATGTGGTCAGAAATACGCGTTGTAGAGCAATGGACCGATCGGTGCGCACGCATTGACCATTGCATATGATGTGAACGGGTACGCATTGTACAGCAATGGACCGATCGGTGCGCACGCATTGGCCATTGCATATGATGTGAACGGGTACGCGTTGTACAGCAATGGACCGATCGGTGCGCACGCATTGGCCATTGCATATGATGTGAACGGGTACGCGTTGTACAGCAATGGACCGATCGTGCGCACGCATTGGCCATTGCATATGATGTGTACGGGTACGCGTTGTACAGCAATGGACCGATCGGTGCGCACGCATTGGCCATTGCATATGATGTGGTCAGAAATACGCGTTGTACAGCAATGGACCGATCGGTGCGCACGCATTGGCCATTGCATATGATGTGAACGGGTACGCGTTGTACAGCAATGGACCGATCGGTGCGCACGCATTGGCTATGGCCTGGCATGGAAACGGACGGGTTTTCAAACCTTTAACGAGTCTGATGCAGTGAATTCAGTTGGCCACCCACAACAATGTTGCAAAAACATGGGTGTCATCAAGTTGAACTTTTGAAGGATGCTGTGGGCGTGTATGAGTGGTGCAATTCCATGGATTGGCCAGATTCAGAAGATGCAAACGACTTGGACCTATCACTTTGGACACATGGGACAGTATCTGCCTCTGCAGCACACATATAATGCTGGCTGTTCCCCTGAGAGCTCACTTGCCTGCACTACATGCTCCAGGACGACATCTGCCACCACCACTGCTGCTGTCTCTGCATCCCCTGGCTACTGCAATGGCACGTACTGTGGAGAGAGCCCCTGCCTTCAGCACTGAGAAGAACCAGGCCCTGCTGGACAGCCTCCTTCCACAGTACAGCAAGCTGTATGGGAAACCAGGGGAGCAGGTGAGTGTGCTGTCCACTGCCTTACTAAATTTGCATGTTGTCTGACTAGCAAGACTTACAGTGTGCACGCCACTGGCTAGCATGCTCACTGAGTAGTTGTCACCCCCCAAAGTGTGTGGTTACAGGCACTGAACAGGTATAGTGCAGTAACAGTGCATTCCAACAAGGTTTTACTTCCCAGGCAATGATACCATGTAGTAACTGCTGGCAAACTGTTCATAGCCATCGTCGCACTGCCTGTGTACATCATGTGCCCCTGTCATTGAGACATGTATATCCAAATGTGTGATGCACGGATATGTTGCATGTGTAGTAATGGCCTTTTCACTTTGTCATCCTCACAGGTTTATGCCCACCAGAAGCAGAAAATCTGGCTGACCATCGTCCGGGCAGTGAGATCCGTGGGGGTCTACAAGCGCCTGATCCGCAACTGCCAGAAGAGGTGGCAGGACCTTCGGGGCTGGACCCGGAGGATCGCAAGGGTCCAGCTGAAGCTGTCGCCTCCTCGCAGGAGGGGCGGACAACGGACCCTGACCCCCCACATGCTCAGGATCCTGGCGGTGGTCTTCCCTGACCTGGATGGGCAGCTGAAGGCCAGACAGCAGCAAGGAGGGGGTGAGTCCATGACTGCACTGAGAACTTTGTCTGACATGCTATGTGCTCTCCTCTGGCCTGGTTAAACTTCCACAGTACATCAGTCTTGTGGTCCAGGACCCATGTCCCTCAATTGTGACATGCCCACTCCTCATCTGATACCCAGGTGTGGCCCTTTCAGTCAGGAAATTGTGTCACTTGGGTACTGTGTCCTTGCATTTTGCTTAGCTCAAGGTGGGGGACAGCATTTGTTCCCGTAACTTTGTGGTGGGCTTCATGGGTGGGTCAATTGCTTACACAATGCCTGAGTTCTGCCATGTCATCTGCGTGTAACTTTGATATGTGGTCCAATTGCTGATCTGACTCACCACATGTGCCTGGGGCATTTGGCACACACCCATGCTGCGGGTGGGAACAATGTTTGGGCCTCAGGAGTATGTATATCAAGTGTGTCACACATACTTAGCCACCTGCCTACTGTCCAGGGCTCATCCCTCTTTCACGTGGAGCAGGACAGTCATGCCTACTCCAGGCCATACAATACACTCTGTACTCCAACTCCCGTGTATCAGCTGACACGTTGTGCTCAGTGAAATGTTCCCTCAGGTCTCTGCCTCTGTGTCATTGTGCTGTGGCTCCGTTGTCAGGACTACTGGGGTGTTTATCGGTGAGGGCTCAGCATGCCACCTGAGATGTGACCATAGGAGACGATACTTGTGTGACATATAGGTGTTTGATCACTTGACTGTGCACACTGGGGTATGCAACTGTGAAGTTCAGGCAGCTGTTTCCCATTCACAGCAGATTGTGAGGTGCTCAGGTTCAGAGGGTTGTGTTTCATGTATCCCATATGTCCAATTGTTATGACGTGGACAAATAGGAGTTCAGATGATGTGGTTTGTGGGGGATAGACATGTGCACTTGTCAGCTACAGAACTTGCATTCCCCATGACCTAGGATTGTGACACAGTGCAGACTGTTGTTGGCTGGCTGCCCTGCCCATGTGACTGGAGACAGTGATGTATGACTTTGCAGGCATGCCTGTGCCATGGCATTAAACTCCCTAAGAGTGATCCTGCAGGTGAGTTACATGTGCTACATGCACCCCATTGTGGCATTGACTATCAGGACATGGGTGCATCATGGTGTCTGGTGCTGGTATGCATCACATGCATTTCAAAATAGACTCTGGCCATCCCTTTATCCGGACACCTGTACTGACTCAGTGCCAAGAGAAGTGATGTGTGCATGTTCACATACTTCACCGTGTTCTCTGCAATGTCCAACTACTGTGTAGGTGGTGCATGTGTCCACACTGGGGTATTACCATCCGACAGGCACCAGACAGATGGGTGCAAGGCTAGGAGGGATGTGAGTGCCATGTGACAATTGGCTTCTCCTAATCTGTTTGAGCACTTTTGGCAATGTTCAACTAAGGATGCCAGGGCTTGATCTGTAATGTGCTGTACTAACTGTGGTGTGTGCGGTCAGTGCAGGTGACTGATGTTTGTCTGTTTCCCTAATTGTTTGCAGATACATCCACGGCCACAGGAGGGGACAGCTCCACGGACCAGGAGGAGCCGCAGAGCCAGACTGGGTCAGCAGCCGATGAGTGGTCGGAGGGACCCAGTGGCACGGAGGGCGAGGGGAGCCACACCGAAAAGTCCTCAGCACCATCCACCTCAGCTGAGGACCACAGCAGCTCGGAGGATGACTCCCTTGTGGAGGCGGGTGTCAGCAGCCACCACACCCCAGCTAGTATTGCTGTCCCCGCCACCACCACCGCCCTCCCATCGGCTCCCATTCCAGAGGTCCGTGGAGGCTCCCGTGTTCGGGAGCATGTCTCCTTCGTGCCAGGCACCGCACCCCCTGCCCCTGTGTCCCCTGCTGCCCTGAGTGAGGAGTCTGTGTACCTACTTCGCCAGCTCCATGTAGGGCAGACAGCAATGCCCACACCACTCTGTTGACACAGCTGGTGTCGTTCATGGAGGGCATCTAATCGGGCATGTCTGCCCTACAGAGGAGCAATAGGTCCATGGACTCCTCCCTGACGGCAGCAGTGTCCCTCCTCCAACAGTCCTCACCCCTCCTACCTCTGCCCCATCCACATTTCCTGGCACCCTACCTGTCCCAAGCACATACACATCTGCACAATCACCCAAACACACAGACACGAGCAGCACAGGAACACCCAAATCAAAAACAAAATGTGCACGCAAGCATCCTCTGGGGACTGATACCACACCCACAGGGGATGGGGAACAGACACACACACAGGCATCCACAGTCACTCCGCAGTCCTCCGATACCTCTCCCTCCAAGGCCCCTTCCCTTGCCTCACCTGCAACCCCACCTACAAAGCAGCTCTTCCTCTGTGACCTCGGCCTCTTCCCCTCCAATCCAGCTGATCCAGCATACAGGGGGAAGAGGAAGTCCACCCACACAGAGGGGAGTGCCCCTCACCCCCGGACACCCTCCCCCAGGCACAGACAGACTGAGGCCCCCATCCGCAAGTCCCCCCGGACCCGGAAGAGCAAGACCCCGCCACCGCCCTGCAGCTCAACCACCAAGTCTCCTTCCTCCATCCCTCAGGCCCCCACTCCACAGGTTCCCCCACCACACCCTGCCCCAGGTTCCCCCACCCACAGATACACCATCCCCAAAATGATCAGGCCTTCTCCCCCTACCACTTGCTCTTCCAGTACCACCCCCCCCGCAGCGCATGTTTGTGCCACTGGTGTGGAGACCGTGTCCTCCCCCTCTGTCCTGCCCACCTTACCTGAACCCCATTCTACTCCCCTGGAGATAGGCACTGCAGTAGAGTCCACTACCACCCCGTCTGACTTGGGCACTGCAGTGGGGAACCTGTCCACTCCACCTGCCCAGCCCACTGCAGTCGTGCCGGCACCCACACCATCTGACTCATGCCCCCCAGTTGTGCCAGCACACACCATGTCAGACACCTCCACTGCAGTTGTCAGTGACTCTCCAGCACCCACCACCCCTTCCCTGCCTCCTTCTGGTGAGCCCTGATCCTGTCCCTGCGGTGCCTGGCCTGCCCCCCGTATGCCCCTCCAAGGGGAATGTCCCTAGTGTGTATCAGTGCAGGCTTGCAAAGGGTGACATCTGCCACTGTCACCCTGTTTGGACAATTATAATGGACTGGCCATTGGCCTTTGTGTTTTTCTGGACTTTCGCTTTTGATGACACATATGCTGAATAAAGCTACCTTCTGTTCTCTAGTGGTTTTGCTTCAAATGTACATGATGTTGATGATGCTAACCATGCCCTTGCTGCAGTGATGGTGATTTTTGAACTCAGGAATATGAAGTGTTACTGTGCAGGACCCCATGTGGTCCAGGGGGAATGTGTCCTATCCTGGTGTGTATCCATGTCATTCTTTGCAGCAATATGAGGGTGTCATGTTTTCAATATTTGGCAATGGGATTTCCAACTTTTATTTGCAATAGCACATCTGTGGCTTACACCCCTGCACATCTGTTGTGCTTGCCATTGTTCAATTTGTCTATTTCCCTGACCGTGTGACCATCTCCACTGGACATGCAAGTTTGGGCATCAATGGGGAAGGACTCATCTGTGTTATCAGTGCAACTTGCTATACATGTGTGTTGGATCTGTGCAGTTGATTTAGGTGACACTCCCATGACCAGGCTGATATGACGGGAGCCTTCATTTTGTGCAAATTGTTGACTGAGTGACCAAGTGTTCTGCTGACATGATAGAGCCCTACAGAGACAACGTATGGCACAGCTTTCCTTACACAGGAGTGGAATCCCCTCATGGCAGTGTGTAATTCCGTGACATTCCCTGAGCCCAAGGTGTGTGTTGTGTGAGCATGTCTGTGTGTGTTCACTTCCATTTTGCTAGGCAGGCTGGGATCCCTAGTGATGTTCCTGTTTGTGATGCTTGCTGAGTTGACCTATGTTCCCCCAAAGTCTTCTCCCTGGGTTCTCTGGGATGTGGGTGCATGGCACATTACTGGTCATCAGGGTGTCACCCATAGGTGTGTTTGCTGTCAGGGCTGAGTTTGTGGGCAAACGCAGATGAGACACAGTCAGGATTCCCCTTGGCACTTGTTGGTTACACAAGTCATGTAATTTACAGTTTGTGGTAGCTTTCAGTGATTGTGACACGTTGTGTGTGTGTGACTGCTGCCACTCCTCAGGGTCAGAGCTGCAATGTTGGAAGTTGTCTATGTGTGTTCTTTGTGGGTGACCTTGGCTTCTTCATTGGTGTGTGACTGTGGCCGGGATCCCATTGGTTGGTGTGGATTTGACGTCATGCCCATGTACGGCGTACTGTGCAGTGTGTCAGACATTCAGGAGTCTTGTTGACTGGCCATGTGTGATGTGTTTCTGCACCTTAGTTCCCACCACCACCCCTGGGATTGTCATGGGTGCATGTGCAATGTCAGCAGTCCATGTGAGCTTCACTGCTGCACATTGGTGGAGATCAAGGTGTGTGGTGTTGAGTGTGTGCAAATGAGAGTTGTTTCATGGCTAGACCCCTGCCTCCATATTGGCCTTGGCTGACAGGCTGTGCTGATTGATTTGTGCATGTGTAGGTGTGATGGTAGTTTGTTGCTCAGGACACATGACTGTGGTTCACAGTGTGAACGACATCTAGCTTTGTCATCACAGTGGGATTATCATGCAGGCCAGTGTCACCACAATGTGGGGTCCCTGGGGGTAGTGCTGTGGTGGGTCTGTGTCTTGCTGTGTTAGTTGCTGTTCCTACAAGCTTGTGTGACATGTGTAATTTGTGCTCCCTCTCATCTAACAATGCCTGATTGCCCACATAGGGGAATCCGATCCATGAGTTACTTTTGTGTGGCACTGTATGCACATCTGTGTAATTGGTATTCAGGCCCCCTCATGTGTTGTGTGGTTGCCTGGGGACACTGGCACACCCCCCCATCACCTGTTGTGTTTGATATGCAGTGTGGGGCTGCCTGTTTGTGTTTGTGCATCTGCACCACTGCATTGGCATATTTTTAGTGTGCCATTGGCTGTATGTTGTTTGGTGGGTTTCCCCTGCTGTCCCTGGGACTCCTAGGTCATCAGTCAGCACAATGATCATGGTTTGTATGTCCCATTGCTGCCATGGTATGGTATTTGTTCACCTCACATCTACAGTCTCCACAGGATATCTACATTTGTGTGCCCATTGGTGCAGATATGTGGTTCTGCATTATGATGGTCACTTCTGTCATTGTGTTATTGATGAATGTTGACAATGTCAGCCCCCATGGGTGATATTTGTCTGCACATGGCCAAAGGTATGTCTTATTTGCACTGCACTGTTTGCCTCACCCAATCTATGTTGCTATGGGACACAAGCACTACTATGCCACTGATGTGTTTGTTGTTCTGTGACCAGGAATCATCCATGCTGTTTTGCATTTGCAGCTTTTTCCATGACACCACTTACATTTTGGTCACTGTGATGATGGGGGTTTAGACCCCATTGCCACAATGTTCAAAATGTGCCCCAGCTATGGACCCCACACTTACCTTTTGGTCACTGTGATGATGGGGGATTAGACCCCATTGCCACAGTGGTCATGGTCTGCTTGCATTGTGGAGGCCACACACATTTATGTGTGACACATGTGATGGGGGTCACATTGTATGTTCCATGTCATGTTCAGTGTTGTAGGCATTTGACACAGTCTACACACGCTTGTCATGGTGTTGGGGGTATGTGTTTTTCTGACATTCCTTATGTTGGAGTATGCTGGTTGTGTCATGCATTACCCATCCTCTGAGTAGGGGTGGTGGTAGTGGTAGGCATCCAGCCCCCTATGAGTGGGTATTGTAGTAGTGACAGGCATCCAGGCCCCCCTGAGTAGGGGTGGTGGTAGTGGTAGGCATCCAGCCCCCTATGAGTGGGGATGGTAGTAGTGGTAGGCATCCAGCCCCCTATGAGTGGGGATGGTAGTAGTAACAGGCATCTGGCACCCCCTTTGTAGGGGTGGTGGTGGTGGAAGGCATCCAGCCCCCTATGAGTGGGGATGGTAGTAGTGACAGACATCCAGGCCCCCCTGAGTAGGGGTGGTGGTAGTGGTAGGCATCCATCCCCCTATGAGTGGGGATGGTAGTAGTGACAGGCATCTGGCACCCCCTTTGTAGGGGTGGTGGTGGTGGTAGGCATCCAGCCCCCCCTGAGTAGGGGTGGTGGTAGTGGTAGGCATCCAGCCCCCTGAGTAGGGGTGGTGGTAGTGGTAGGCATCCAGCACCCATGAGTAGGGGTGGTGGTAGTGGTAGGCATCCAGCCCCCTGAGTAGGGGTAGTGGTAGGCATCCAGCCCCCCTGAGTAGGGGTGGTGGTAGGCATCCAGCACCCTATGAGTGGGGATGGTAGTAGTGACAGGCATCTGGCACCCCGGTAGTAGGGGTGGTGGTAGTGGTAGGCATCCAGCCCCCCCCTGAGTAGGGGTGGTGGTAGTGGTAGGCATCCAGCCCCCTATGAGTAGGGGTGATGGTAGTAGTGACAGGCATCCAGGCCCCTATGAGTGGGGATGGTAGTAGTGACAGGCATCTGGCACCCCCTTTGTAGGGGTGGTGGTGGTGGTAGGCATCCGCCCCCCTATGAGTGGGGATGGTAGTAGTGGAAGGCATCCAGCCCCCTATGAGTGGGGATGGTGGTTGTGGTAGGCATCCAGCACCCATGAGTAGGGGTGGTGGTAGTGGTAGGCATCCAGCCCCCCCTGAGTAGGGGTGGTGGTAGTGGTAGGCATCCAGGCCCCTATGAGTGGGGATGGTAATAGTGACAGGCATCTGGCACCCCCTTTGTAGGGGTGGTGGTGGTGGTAGGCATCCGCCCCCCTATGAGTGGGGATGGTAGTAGTGGTAGGCATCCAGCCCCCCTGAGTAGGGGTGGTGGTTGTGGTAGGCATCCAGCACCCATGAGTAGGGGTGGTGGTAGTGGTAGGCATCCAGCCCCCCCTGAGTAGGTGTGGTGGTAGTGGTAGGCATCCAGCACCCTATGAGTGGGGATGGTAGTAGTGACAGGCATCTAGCACCCCATGAGTAGGGGTGGTGGTGGTGGTAGGCATCCAGCCCTCGCTGAGTAGGGGTGGTGGTAGTGGTAGGCATCCAGCCCCCATGAGTGGGGATGGTAGTAGTGACAGGCATCTAGCACCCCATGAGTAGGGGTGGTGGTAGTGGTAGGCATCCAGCCCCCTATGAGTGGGGTTGGTAGTAGTGACAGGCATCCAGCCCCCCCTGAGTAGGGGTGGTGGTAGTGGTAGGCATCCAGCCCCCTATGAGTGGGGATGGTAGTAGTGACAGGCATCTAGCACCCCATGAGTAGGGGTGGTGGTAGGCATCCAGCCCCTCCTGAGTAGGGGTGGTGGTAGTGGTAGGCATCCAGCCCCCTATGAGTGGGGATGGTAGTAGTGACAGGCATCTACCACCCCGTGAGTAGGGGTGGTGGTAGTGGTAGGCATCCAGCCCCCTATGAGTGGGGATGGTAGTAGTGACAGGCATCTGGCACCCCCTTTGTAGGGGTGGTGGTGGTGGTAGGCATCCAGCCCCCCCCTGAGTAGGGGTGGTGGTAGTTGTAGGCATCCAGCCCCCCCTGAGTAGGGGTGGTGGTAGTGGTAGGCATCCAGCCCCCCCTGAGTAGGGGTGGTGGTAGTGGTAGGCATCCAGCACCCATGAGTAGGGGTGGTGGTAGTGGTAGGCATCCAGCCCCCCCTGAGTAGGGGTGGTGGTAGTGGTAGGCATCCAGCACCCTATGAGTGGGGATGGTAGTAGTGACAGGCATCTAGCACCCCATGAGTAGGGGTGGTGGTGGTGGTAGGCATCCAGCCCCCTATGAGTGGGGATGGTAGTAGTGACAGGCATCCAGCCCCCCCTGAGTAGGGGTGGTGGTAGTGGTAGGCATCCAGCCCCCTATGAGTAGGGGTGATGGTAGTAGTGACAGGCATCCAGGCCTCTATGAGTGGTGATGGTAGTAGTGACAGGCATCTGGCACCCCCTTAGTAGGGGTGGTGGTAGTGGTAGGCATCCAGCCCCCCCTGAGTAGGGGTGGTGGTAGTGGTAGGCATCCAGGCCTCTATGGGTGTATATGGCATTGGTGATAGCCATCCCGCCCCTATGGTTCTGCTGTTGCTAGTGTAAGTCATTTCTGCATCCCTATGTGTGTGTGTACGTGTCGTTTGTTTGTGTAGTGGGTGTTTAACTTACCTTCTGCGCCGTACGCGTCCGTACCTGTTCCGGTAATAGATGTAGAGTATTGGTAGGACCTGCGCGATGGGATTCATGGTTGGTTCGTCTCATTCGGCTTTCTCGTTGCTTCGACTCGTACCCGTGGCTGGCGTGTTCGTCTCGTAGCCGTGGATCGCCTGGTGGCGCGAATCGGAGCTTATGTGCGGCTCTCCCGGATGCTCTGACGTGCCGGACGTAGCGACGGGTTCGGCGCGTACGGAGTGCGCATCGTACTGGTCCGGCCGGAAGGTGCTGTATTTTGACTTCCGTGCGACTCGATTCAGCGTTTACGGATCCGGCTCGGACGAGGAACAGGAGCTGGTTTGGGTAAGTACGGCTGGGTCGGGATCTGGGCAGTAATGCGCATCGTACTTGCTCGTTCGTACGTATGTTCTAATCGGTCGGGAAACACGCGTTCGGCTCGTTTTTTTTCCGGACGAATGGTGTTAGGTGCGCCTCCGCCCGAGATTGGAATCGACCCCTAAATTTTAAGTAGGAGAGGGGCCACACTCATTAAAATTGTTCTGGTTGGACCCCTTCCTCCTATTTTAGCCTCACTTTCTTTACATCTACACACACTAGGCCCCTCACACGCACCGCACCAAACGGCAAGGAACAAAAGATCTCCGCCAAAGAGCCCCTTCATGGGTGCCCGTCGGGTATTGCAGCGCCGACCCGACGAGGAGCAGACCCAATGATGAAGCAGGACACCTAGCTGGCTGGGTGTGTGAGGGTCCTAATACCAACAAGAGGAATTCCCCCCATAGTCTAGGAATTAAACGAGCCTTTGCTCGCTTACACAACCTGTTTTATACTGTTAGGAACTGCATACCCTTTTTTATATTTATCTGTCATTTGACATGTATGCTGGACCTGTTGAAAAAAGCCCTTAGTTCCCCCTCTTTTGTGGACACTAGTGCATATCTATGGCATGTTACATTTGATTTCTATTCACCTTACATGTTCCTTACAACAAAAATATGAAAACTGGAACCTTAGAAGAAATAAAAGAAAAACATTAAAACAATGGTGTCATGGTGTATACATTGTTGCGTTGGTCAGGAGAGGAGGGCGCTTAGCCGGAGAGAAAGGCATCCCCCCGGGGGCAGACTCCCATCATCCACATTGGGAACCCCACGATTTTATATGTGAAACAAATGGAGGGCTCTCAGCCGCGGGTGGCATGCTAACAATGGAATCCCTTCCAATAGGGAACCGACCAACGGGGACCAAATATAGTCAAACCCTTTTCTTGTGTCCTCCGCTATGCCGGTCATGCGCTCCAGGGCCAGTGCCCTCCACAGCCGCGCATGCCATTGGGTTAGAGATGGTGCCTCTTGTTTCTTCCACGCCGATGCCACTGCCATTTTCGCTGCACCCAGGCATAGCCACATGATCGATCTGTCCCCTTGCGTCTGACGTTTCAAGGTTGGGTCCTTCAACCCCAGCAGCGTGTGTTCCATAGAGTTCGGAATTTGGTACCCCAGTATGCTTTTAATTTGAGACAAGATCTCCTTCCAAAACGGCTGGATGGAGGGACAGTCCCACCATATGTAGAGGAAATCTCCCAACAGACCGCATCCCCTCCAGCATCTGTCAGAAGAGTTTAGGAAGATCTTGTGTATTTTCTGGGGGTAGAGATACCAGTCATACATGATTTTATAGTGAGCTTCTCTAAGAAACATCGATCTATTGTATTTGGTAATGTCCCTACATAAGTGTTCCCACTGTTTTTCCGCTACCGGGGTGTCCAGAAGTGTGTCCCAAAGTTTTCTGTGTCTCGGGGTCGATCTCGGGTCCAGCGCCTGAAGGAGGGCATACAGGAAGGAAATGCACCCCTTGGAAGTAGACCCAGACTGGGCAAATTTCTCTATTGGGAGCAGGTCCCTTGTAGCGGCCTGCCGCTCCAGAGGTTGCTGGACCCAATGTTTAATCTGTAGGTAGTGGAATTCCTCCTTAGCAGATAATTTGAATTGTCTCATGTATTCTCTAAAGGTGAGTAATTCCCCTTTGCTGAATAAGTCTGAAATCATAAGGCAGCCCCCTGCCCGCCAAGCATCAAAAGGTCCCTCTTGCAGAGCCGGGGGAAAGGCGGCGTTAAAATGAATGGGAGTCTAGGGAGATGGAAAAGTTGTCAGCTGCAGCCGCTTCGTGAGGTCGTCCCAGACCCGTAGCGTGGTATCTGTGGGCGTGCTAAGGTAGGCATTGGCCGGTCTATCTTGTTTTGGCTTCCAAAGTAGGTCCCAGATGGTCCTGCCGGTCACCTGCCTATCTATGTGGAGCCAATGTTTTTCTGAGGCTCGCAGCGACCACTCCGTCAATACTCGCAGCTGGGCCGCTCTGTAATAACCCAGAAAGTCCGGAAGAGCCAGGCCCCCATCTTTGCGCGGTCTAGTGAGAATGCGGTGTGACAGGCGCACCCTCTGTCCCTGCCATTTTAATTTAGTGATCATCTGTTTTAGCTCCCTAAAAAGACCTTGGTCCACTGGTATAGGCAAACCCTGGAAAAGATAGAGCAGCCTGGGGAGGGCATTCATCTTTATGGCGTTAATCCTGCCGATCCAGGATATATATGCGGTGCTCCATTTGCCAAAGTCTGCCTCTAGCAGTCTCAGTAGGGGGGGGGGGGGGAAATTGGCCCTGTATAGGTCCGTGATATTGGGAGTGAGCTTAATGCCCAAGTAGATGATTTCCTCACTTGTGCAACGAAAAGGCGAAGCTCCCTCCACCCTCCTCCACCCCTCCCGTGATAGAGTCAGATTAAGTAGGAAGGACTTGGCTAGGTTGACCTTGAATGCCGCTACACTTTTAAAGAGTGAGAGCTCAGTCTGAATTAATGGGAGAGAGGTTAAAGTATCCGTGACTGGGAGAAGCACATCGTCAGCGAAAAGCGAGATCTTGTGGCTATCCGTGCCAAACCTCACTCCCCATATGTCAGGATGCTCTCTAATTTTGTGCGCTAGGGGTTCGATACAGAGGGCGAAAAGAAGAGGGGATAGCGGACACCCCTGCCTCGTCCCTCTCGCCAAATTGAAGGAGACCGATGCGGTTCCATTCACCAAGACTCGGGAGTGGGGAGAGTGATAATTGGCCGGAACCATCCCTATAAAGGTCTCGCTGAACCCGAAGCGCCTCAACACGAGGAATAAAAAAGTCCATTCAACGCGGTCAAAAGCCTTCTCCGCGTCCAGCGAGAGCAGAGCTGCCGGGATGTCTTTCTTCCGGACCTTTTCCATGATATGAGTAATGCGCCTTAGGTTATCATGGGTCTGGTGCCCCTTAATGAACCCCGATTGGTCTGGGTCAATAAGACCGGGGAGTACAGATTCTAGGCGACTAGCCAAGATTTTGGAATAAATCTTTGCATCCAAATTCAACAGGGCTATCGGGCGATAAGAGGAGCAAGCTTTGGGGTCTTTTCCTGGTTTGTGAATCACTGCGATGAGTGCCTCTCCCATGGTGGGAGTGCCCTGATGTTTAGAGGCTATATCATTAAATTGGGTCGTTAAGTAAGGGGTCAGTTCCGGTGCGAATGTGCGGTAGAAGTGCGCCGTGAACCCGTCTGGCCTCAGCGCCTTCTGTAATTTAAGCGCATCTATCGCTCTCTGGACCTCTTCGATCGAGATAGGCCTATCCAAGTCTCCGTTGGAGCTTGATGTGACCTGCGGAAGGTCTAGGGGGTCCAGATAACCCACTTGGGCCTGCGACCTCGGCTCCTCCGAGGTGTAGAGAGTACGATAAAACTCCCCAAAGGCATTTGCCTTCCCCTCCTCTGTTAAGTGAGAGCCGCCCGCGTCATCCACTATTAGTTTGATGTACTCTTTTTCTTGTTTGGCTCTGAGCTGGTGGGCTAAGAAAGAGCCCACTTTGTCCCCCCCCTCATATCCCTTGGCCTGTAAGTGCAAGATCGTTTTTTCTGCCCTGTTGGTATATATTGCCTGCAGCTTCCCTTTGAGTGAAGTTACTTTTCTTAACGTTTGTGCCGATGGGCTCCCCTTATGTACTGCCTCTGCATTGTGTAGTTCCCTTTCAAGCATGAGTCTCTCTTCCCTCTGCTGATTTTTTAGGGTGATTGCCAGTTCTAAGCATTTACCCCGGATTACCGGCTTAAAGGCGTCCCAGGCGGTTGCATGGGAGGTGAGTGTGGGATCGTTAATCTCAAAGAAGTCCTTGATTGCCTGTCTAAGTTCGTCCCTCAGGAGTCTATCCCTACAAAGGAAGTTCGGAAAGTACCAGCGCGCATGCTTCGGTCTCGGAGCCGGCCAGCTGAGGGCCACTTCAAGCGGAGCATGGTCAGAAAGACATATCGGGTGGAAGTCGGACTTCAGAACAGTGTGGAGTAGAGATTGGCTCATGAAGATATGATCGATGCGGGAATAAGTCCTGTGTGAGTGGGAGAAGAAAGAATATTCCCGGTGGTGGGATTAGTTTCTCTCCACACATCGACCAAGCCCAGGTGTTGGAGGTTTGCCCTAAGTGCTCTTCCAAACACTCCCCCCGCTGCCCTATGTGGGTGCGTCGTGTCTAGACCCTGATCCCATATCAGGTTAAAGTCCCCCAGTAGGATAATGTCCCCCGGGCGAAGTCCTCCAGGGTCGTAAGGAAGGAGAGGAGAAAGTTCTGTTGACCAACATTGGGCGCATATACTACTGCGAAAGTACACATTCTTCCTCCCAGTTCCCCTCTTACCATTAGGTATCTTCCCGCCTTATCACGTTTTGTGTCTTGAGATTGAAACGGGAACCCGTGTGAAAGAGGAGCGCCACCCCATTCTGTTTTGAGGCATGCGAGGATCTAAATATGGTAGGGAAAGCTTTATGTTTTAGACGGTGTTCCTCAGCTTTTTTGAGGGGCGTTTCCTGGAGTGCGGCCACCTTAATATTATGATCTAGTAAGTATTTCCAAAGGCGCTGCCTCTTGCTAGGGGAATTAAGGCCCCTAACGTTCCATGTTATACAACTAACTGCCATTCCCAATCGAATGGGTGTCGGCCCCGCCTCCCCAGGCACACTGCTCCACCCCCCCGCCCGTCTCCCTCCCCCGACCAAATATATGTAAGGCTCATCAAAATCACCACGACAACAAATTCACATAACAAACAATATGAACAAGAACTATGAGTTTGGAGATACCCCATCTCAGAGGAGAACCCCTCTACAAAAAAAAAAAAACTCCGGGAGAGAGCCCACTTCCGCTCCCCCGACCCCTTAACTCTTGGCATTTAAGGCGTGTGATTAACATTACTTTGGTACTATAGAGTGTGAGAAGTTGGCCTGGCATATGCTGTCCACTAATTATAGTGGGCACCTTGCACCAGTCCAAACAACCCCTTATTGGAGATAGGTTAAAGACAACCTTTATTGAAAGCTATCCTAGTGGTAGCTATGGAGAGCAGCCTTCAGGCTAAGTCTTGAAGGAATGTAAAGCAGCTTGTTTTACCAGTCTATAATCTTTTAAGTGACCAAATGAAAGGACCACACCAGGTATATATTCAAAATATATGTATTTATTGCTAAACACACCCCTCTAGTCTCTTTATGAGGCTATAGTTTGAAGTACATAAATTATAAGTTAGTTATCTACAGTAATAGCACAAATACACGTTTGAGCCCTAGGGGCGTACCAAACCATATACCAATAAAGTGGTATAAGAACCACGACTGAGCTAGACACAGGGCCTAGAGCCTGTAGAAGTGCTTGGACCACAAGGAACCACCCAAGGTAGTGACACAGGGAACCCACGGGGGACGCGTGCAGTGTATGAACACAGCCGCAAATCGCCGTTAACTTCTAAGGGGAAAGTCGCGATTTGAATTTAAAAGAAAAGGGACACTTAGAGGAGGACTTGGAGCAAACCCTTTGAGAACTAGGCTGTTCTAGTGTCAATACCCACGGGAGCACCGGAGTACTCGAGTTACCTCACCCAGGGGAGCCGGGGGCATAGGTGTCTTTCGGGGTCGGGTTTCGTCGTCGCTTTCAATGGCGATCTGCTGCAAAGTGCTGCTGGCGGCCAAGTCGAAAGTGTTCGGGTGGATCCAAAGGTGGATCGAAGATCTGAAGAACCTGAAAGCAGAGGGGACAGAGTCTGGGTCACTAGCCAGTGACCAGGAAGGCGATGAGCAGATGCCCACCGATGTCGAGTGCTTCAGGTAGGTTGATGGTCATCTTGACTCTTCAGCCACGAGGTCCAGGAGGTGTCGACGACAACCAGGAGCTGGATTCGAGCTGTCCCACAACGTCTGTCGATTGCAGGGGTGTCGGCGACCGGATTGGACCCAACAAGCCTTGGCAACGGCAAGTCTCGTGGAAATGGATGAAGGACGATGTTGCAGACCAGCAAGGTCTGTGGGATTTACCCAGCAAAGGTAAGTCAGGGCCTGCCTGGAGCAACCAGGGAGCCCAAGCAGAAGAAGATTGGCCTTCGGGAGGGCCTACTAGCCAACGGACTAGCGACCGCAAAGGAGCCTCAAGTCGATGCACGTGGAGCTGGCTCACAGGACACTCATGGAGTGGAGGCCAGTGATCTTTGGTGCAGTTGGTGCTGGAGGCTGGGGCTACTCGGAGCCCAAAGCACGACTTCGTGGGAGACCCAGAAGAGGATGCACTTGCAAATGCGATCGGTGTCCAGGGGTCACGGTTCCACGTTACCCACGACAGCTACGGGCCTCAGCTTTGCTGGGGACTCAGGGCAGTCTCGGGAAAGTCTGGAAATCCACCTCTGGTGATGCAAAGACTTCGGCGTCCGGCGGGAGCTTCAGCGATGCAGACCAGACAATTGCTTCTTTGGTGCCTGCCAAGCAGGGGAGTCACTCCTTGACCCCAAGGGAGATTCTTCAGTCCTCTAATCTTGAAGTAGAGCATCGAAGGTCCAGGATTCTGTGTCAGAGTTTCGTCCAGGTTAATCTAAAGTCCTAAGGACTGGGGTCCCATACTTATACTAAGGTAGGGGGTTGGACATACTCTGTGGCCCCACCTATGGGAGGGTCAGGGCAGAGGGTGGTTACACCCCTTTCCCTTTGTCCAGTTTCGCGCCAGAGCAGGGGCTGGAAGCCCCTGAGCCGGTTTGAACTGGGGTATGCACAGGGACACCAAATGTGCCCCCAGTGCAGGACTTCAAAGCACCAGAGAGTGCTCCCGCCCAGCCCCAATACACACTATCCTGTCTGGGGAGGTGGTTACACCTCCCTGGGACAGGAAACCTATTGTCCAGGCCTCCCCTGCCGGAGTTTCGGTCAGCAGCAGGAGGCCAGACTCGTGTCTGTGGCAGCGGCATCCATTTTGTGATGCCAGGGCTCTGGAAAGTCAGTACCGGGTATACCGGTGTGTACATGTCTCTCCCTCTAGAAGGGTGGAATGCTACCCCTGCCGCCAGAACTGGCGGGGGGTAGTATTCCAAGATGTTTGACACCAAACATCCCAAAGTTAGCATTTAACGCGAGGTTATAATGCGCTTAAGAGTATATGGTCGGGCTGCACTACAAACAGCATCAGAGAAGGGTCTCCGAACGCTGCAGAGGGGCCCAGCTCATGCAGGGGCACCCTCTCACATAGGAACCACGCATTCTGCCTTCAGGATTGATAAGGCCTGCCATAGGAGTGACTTATAGGTTTATATGTGTGTATGTATGTAGTGATATAGGTAGCCTATATCACAGTAAGGGGTGCATGCACCACCTTACCCAGGCTGCAGTAGCAGACCTGTGGTGTCATTTTGGATGGCCTTCCAGGGGTGGCACAATACATGCTGCAGCCCCTGGTAGGCCTCTGAGGTACCTATGCCCTGGGTACATAGTATACCATATACTAGGGACTTATAAGGGCACTCCAGATTCCAATCAGAGATGTGTCTAAGGCACATGGAAACCATTTTAAAGAGGAAGCAGCTAGGCTGGGGTTCTGATTAGCAGGGCCCCAGCCAGACTAAGGTCGAAAAACAGTGAAGCATCAGCAAAAAGTGGGGGTACCCATGTGAAGCAGATCCTACTCTCCTACATAGAGTTCTTATCGCACCCCGATCCCCCCTGCATTGGCTGTTCAAGTCTGACCTGATAGGGGTCCCCGCTCTCTACAAAGCAAGTAGGAGCGCTCAGCCCCAGCATCCCTCTGTCTATGCACCCCCTTACCGCACCACTGGCGGTGATTGTTCCAGTTCACTGACAAGAGGGACAGTTCAATCATGAGCCCCCATGACCGCTATGTTCAGTCTGGTGTCTTTTTGCTCCCACGTCCCGTCCGTCGCCACGGTCCTCCTCCTTGTCGCTCTTTCTGCTGCTCCCCTTCCCTCAGAGATGTTGTGCATCCATTTGAGGGAAGCTTGATTCCTATGAGGTCCGCCGCCTCCTCTAGTCCCGTGCAGTGGAGGTGCTTGTTGTCCCATGGAAAAGCGATCCCGAATGGATACGTCCATCCGTACTTTATCTTCCGCTCTCTCAAAGTGTCGGTGATCGGCCGGAATTGTTGCAGTCGCATTAGCGTGGCCTGGGCCACATCCTGGAAGAGAGTGCACATGGTGTTCTGGAAGGTGACTGTGTCGGTGTTCCTCATCTTCTGTAGGACCGTCTCCTTCGTCTTAAACGAGCTGAATTTCGCCAGGATGTCACGAGGTCTTCGATTATCTCCTTGAAGTCGCGGCCCCACTCTGTGAACTCATTCTAGGCAGATCTCAGGACCTTCCTCTCCCACCACAGAGGAAAAAAGGCCCACCATGAAGGCCTCCAGGTCTGGTCCCTCGCAGCCTTCTTCCAGGCCTCTGACTCGGATGTTGTCGCGGCGGGACCTATTTTCCAAATCCTCACACTTGAGCAGAGTGGCCCGCAACTTGCCGCTAAGGTCCACAGTGCCTTCTTCCAGGGGTTTCAGACGATCCACTAGCTCCTGATATTTCACCTCGAGGTCCATCGTGCGTGTGTCCACCAAGTCCACGTCAGCTTGGAGGGCCACCAACTTCCCTCTCATCTCCGCTCTGATCGATTCAAAAGAGGCGTCCATATCTGCTTTGATGTCTGCGCGGAGCTCCTTTTTAAACTCCCTTAAGGAAGTCAGTAGATCGTACCTCGTGAGTGCCATGGTGCCTTTGGGGGGGCTGTGTCCTCTCCAAGCGTCCCCGCTCCTGCGGTAGCAAAATAACTAGAGACTTTGTTGGTAGGCGCTTTTTTCGGTGGCATAAGGGGCGCTGTTCTTTGGTCAGCTCTGAGCTGCCCCTCCGTCTGCGCAGAATGAGACCAGTCTCCCTCAGAAGAAGCGGGGGCCCACCTCTTCTTCTTCTCCCCCCTGTAGGGGGCTTCAAGAGGCCCCCCAGTAGCTGCTGTAGGGGCTGCTTATTGATCTCTCCGGCGTGCTCCCAGGGAATCGCGCCCTCTGTCTCTCACCCTGCTTCCGTTCTGCAGGCCCAGGGCCTCCTCATTAGCCTCGTGTCCTCCTGTCTACCTGGAAAGGGGGTGAGCACTCACCTTCAGTTTCTTCCCCCTGGTCGCACTGCCTTCCAGCGTCTTCTGATGGCGGGCATTTTGAGGTCAGGCACCGGGCGACTTGCAGAACCCGGTGGGCCCTTTCACTGCTGTTTTCGCAGCTTGTGACTTCCTCTGGGAATGGTGGCCCACAACGAGCAATCCCCGTATTTCTTTCACCTACCTTTGGGCCCCCGCTGATGCGTCGGGTCGACTGGCCGTGTCCACCAAGAGTCTTGCAGCTCCAGCCGGCTCCCTTCTTACAAAATAGCCCGCTGTTGAGCTCCGGAGCACGACGCTCCTTACCTCCCGGGGAACTCCTGCTCCTCTGCACGATTGTCCGTCCAGTGGCGGACCCTGGTTAGTGCCCCCCGGTGCTATTGCCTCTCAGTGCTCCAGACGGGGAGAGCCGCCATTTTGTTGATCCCGTCTCGGAGGCAGTTGCGGCTCTGTAGGTACCTTATTACTGTGAGTCGGGGTCACCCAGAAGCTTGTAGATCGCCCTCAGCAGTTCCCCCATTCTCTCCTGGGGCTCTGGGCAGCCGGGGTGCACTTTAGGACGCCTTTATATCTGGAATCATCGGGGCCTGGGACGGAGCCGTTCGGATTCACGTCCGAGCGGCCATGATGGTTGGCCACGCCCCTCATGCAATGCAATTTAAGCTTTCACAAGTGGCACATTCCCTCTCCATCCTTGTGTGTTGTTGTCTTGCTGTAGGCCTGTGAAGGGGGAAACACGTCGCTGTTTACCTTAAGGCTTTGCTCTCATTCTAGGGGTGTGGGAGAACAGCACAGATACTGCACAGAGACAGGGAGTTTTCTTGAAATGTATTGGTCAAGAAAGATGATCCTTTCTGACGTGACCTGCCCCAGTTACAGCACTGCCTTGCTGTGTCATTGGTAGAGCCACGATTCATGTTGCCGGTAGTGTGCTTGTAGTGCATCATTGTGTTACGGTTTACAGAGTAGGCGTTTCACACAGTGGGACAAACCTTGGCCTAGTGGTACAGCTGTAAGAGAGATCTGGTGAACGTGGGTACTTGTGCTTAATGCTTCACCTTTGACCTTTCAGAGTGCATCGTTCTGCACTGCCATTGGGTGCCAGTTAGCCGAACTCCTCCTACATGAAGACAGAGGTTGCCTCTCTGTGATTGGTTGGTCGGATTCTGTTAATTAAATAACCAGCTTCAAATTGTGCCTACCTTTTAAATACTGGCGTAACAACAATTCAATTGCAATAAAAGTTCAATACATTTGCAAGGAAAGTATCTGTTTTTATTATTTGCATAAACAGCAGCACTTGTTCTAATGATAGAATGCTGTTTACCATAAAAGTTTATTTAAAGAGCATTTTGTTTCTTTTGAAGAGTACTGCTATCAACATACTTGTAGACACGTGAGAAGATGTTCAGTCATGCTTCGAATTAAAATAAAGGTGTCGCTATTTAGGCATTAATCCTTTAACAGATATATATTTTGTCACATTACATGGTGCAGGGCCAGTGCTAGGAGAAAGCACGTTGGAATGGCTAAGGTAACGTGTCATGATTGGTTGCGAAAACACCAGTTGTTCATTGGCTGTGGGCCCCATGAAGAGAGATGTTTACTTTTTAGGTCAACGCCTACCAGACAGCACAGCTGTCTGGCTTGCTAAAGACATCTTGGGGACATTCAGAAACCTCCCTGGGAATGCATTCCACCCGTTGCTTACCATTGGCTTTATGGTTTGTAACTGACATTTTCTGGCTTTCTATTTGCTGGCTTTGTTTTTTTTATGCTATTAAGGTTCAGTTCGTCCCTCCCACCGAACAAAGCCTTTTCACACTAGCTCTCCTTGTATTCTTCCTCTAGTGCCTCTTTCTGTAAACAGGCCTGTAGATCTTGTCACATTTGCTGGGCATTAAAAGACAAAACAAATGTCAGGCTCTGTCTTCCAATGGAACTTGGTGTTTACTTTTCTTTCTTTAACTTCAAAGTGAAAAGATTTATGTGACAATATTGCCAATAATGGGGTAAAGGAAAGGGTTTTTTATAGAACACAACAACATTTAAGTGAATTGTGAAAGTATTTCAGAATGTTGTAATTACTTTTCCATTGGTTCATTCCTTTCCCCTCTTCCCCTTTTCTTCCTTTGGAACGTTCTTTACCCAACTGTTAAGTGAATATTCTACAGCTGACTCCAGCTGACTGGAAACCTGTGATGGTGTATGGCATTAAGCAGCTTCTTTCATTTTGCAACACAGGGCTCTCTCTTTCTTTTCCTTTTTGACGTCAAAGTCATGTGCTTTGTTTTAAATTCTTGATATATGTGGTTAGTGAGTGAGTGGCGGCAGAAGCCTTGACTCAGCTCATTTTGATTTCTAGGGTCCAAAAGGACCTAGAGCTGAGACAGAGCCAGACCTCTGGCTCGAGCCTCTAGTGGCTCACCCACCCCCAATTTGTTTGGCCTGCTGGTCCCTTATGTAGCAAAGGGAAGTGTACGGGCCAGTTAAGATCTTGTCACCTTGGTCAGCCTCTGGGGGTGTGAGCCTGAGGCCAGAGTCATCTTCTGTGTTGGAACTGATCTCCCACAAGGCCTTTTCCAGCAGATACTGGGCTCTTTTTCTTTATCTGGTTTCTTTATATGACTTAGCTCTTCAACCTTCCTTTAATACAAGGAACCGCCCTCGACTGGATCCGCTCATTCCTCACCGGCAGAAGCCAAAGAATCAGACTACCATCCTTCCTCTCTGAACCCAGGGAAATCAACTGCGGAGTACCCCAGGGATCATCACTCAGCCCAACCCTCTTCAACCCTCTTCAACATCTACATGGCCCCCCTCGCTGCCATCGTCAGACAGCACGGCCTCAGCATAGTTTCCTACGCTGATGACACCCAGCTCATCCTCTCCCTCACCAAGGACCCCACCACCACCAGACTCAACTTCCAGGAAGGAATGCAGGACGTTGCATCCTGGATGAGCAACAGCTGCCTGAAGCTCAACTCGGAGAAGACAGAAGTCCTCGTACTCGGAACCACCCCGTCAGCATGGAACAACATCTGGTGGCCCACCGCATTCGGCAGCCCTCTGACCCCCAGGGACCACGCCAGAAACCTCGGCATCGTACTCGACTCCTCCCTATCCATGAACTAGCAGGTCAACGCCGTCGCATCCAGCTGCTTCAACACCCTCCGCATCCTCTGAAAGACCTTCAAATGGATCCCCCCCCGAGTCAAGGAAGAGAGTCGCCCACGCACTTATAACCGGCACATTGAACCATGGAAACGCCCTCTACGCCGGCATTAACAAGTCTCTACTGCGCAAGATCCAGATGATACAGAACACCGCAGCCAGACTCGTCCTTGGCATCCCCCGACACGAGCACATCAGCCAACACCTACGAAACCTACACTGGCTCCCCATCGAGAAGAGAGTTACTTTCAAGATACTCACCCACGCCTACAAATGCCTCCACAACACAGGACCCCAATACCTCAACGAGAGAATCGCCTTGCACGTACCCAAAAGAAACCTCCGCTCCACAAACCTCGACCTTGCCGAAACTCCGCGCATCCGCAGAGCCAGAACAGGGGGAAGAGCCTTCTCCTACATCGCGGCAAAGACCTGGAATGAGCTCCCTATCGAAATCAGATGCGCCCCCTCCCTGAACACCTTCAGGAAGGCTCTCAAGACCTGGCTCTTTGACTGAACGGAACTGCTGTTCCCCACCCCCCATCCCCACCCCCCAGCGCCTTGAGACCCTCACGGGTGAGTAGTGCGCTTAAAACTCCCTAATTGATTGATTGATCCTCCGATGGATCTTGCTTTGATCCAATAAGGGACTGAATATAGGAGTTCTAATATCCAGATATCCAATGAGGATCAGGAATTGGATATCCGACTCACAAGCTAATAATTAAGTTTATGTATATGAATCTCAAAATCAGACTATATAAGTAAAGGATTATCCCTGCCAGTCCAAACCTTATGAAGAAATTAAGCCATACTAAATTCATGCAAACCAATAATTATGCTAGGGCAATACAAAACAATAACATCAGTGCCTGATGCTCGGAGATTTCTCTAAGCTGATCTCTCCTTGGCATTAATAAATCAATCTAGAATGCAAAATCAACTCAAGGAGGCAGGTCATGATAAACTACAGACTCAGGATTTCTAATTAAAGTTTTAGTTTATTAAAGATTTCAATTAAAGGTCATCACATTATTAGGGAACATTTATCTCCTAAAGAGTACAGGATAATCTAGTTAACTCTGGCTTCCCATAAAGTGACAAAGGGTTCAGGAAAGTTCAGCTAGATCATGAGCAACAATAGCTGGAGTCTAAGTATGGCGCACACAGCGTATGCGTCAGTCCAAGGGAAAGGAGTGAGCAGAGTCCACAAAGGAATGGGCTTGAACGAAAAGAGTTCCCATGCAGGAAAATCTGAAGGCAGTCTCTCTTTAGTCCACCAGTCCGTCTCATCCATCAGATCAATGTATAATATAGTCCTCTATTTCCGGGGTGGACTTTGTTGGGCCATCCGGCACACGTAAACCTCCAAACAATGATCCTTTAGCAGCTGGCACATGAGTGAGATCAAGAGGACAGTTTCCCATAACAAATGTTCCCACAGTATCAACTTTTGTTGCAAGCAGTCCTTCTAAGCGAATGAGAACTCTTCTAGGAAGCAACAGTTTTGCTTCACATTGTAAGTTTGGGAAAGCTTCTCACAAGTATAAGACAATGCTGAATAGTAAGAATGCAGGCCTAGAATAAAGTCAATTTAAGAATATACAGAATATAGAGTAGTGAAATATACATTTCATAAAGGTAAATCAATATTTTAATAGGCCATTTCAACTCATAAGCCTTCAAAGATGTTAATAATCTGTTTGCAAAGATTGCATGTAACTATGTCATTCTACTGCAATTTTCAAAGTACCAGCGTATAGATTTATTTCAAATTATAAATAAGGCTTCCGGTTTTTCATTTTTACTGATTTTTACAGATAAATACGGACAGAAAACAATGTGTTTCCTGTCTGTATTTATTTTTAAAAGTGGAAAAATACTGCAAATGGTGCTTCTTGTGAGAGACTTTCCATGCCGTCTTTCATGAATTCCAGGCAACAGCTGAGCAGATAGCATGTAGAGTTAAAAAACATGTATATTGTAGGATTAGATTTCCTTAAATACAGGCATATGTTAACATATATGTGTAATATAGCGCTAATATATACCTATGAGTGTAGTGTTTTGTTATATGTGGCTGCTTGATTTGCTAAAACGTGACAGGCAACAATGTATGAGTGCACATTCAAGAGTTAAATAAATGTGGAAATATACAATTTTACGGCTCCGTTTACTCTCAAAGCACAAAATAAATATGGATAAATGCCAATAAGATGGCCAAAAAATAAATATGGATAAATACAGACGGAAATGTTAAAGAAATAAATACCATAAAGCTGGGAGCCCTAATTATAAAATATCAATCTCGTTTCAGGTATTCTATATTAGCACATATAAGTGGATTATTATCTGAAGGCTTCATGATATTTACACTTAATAAAACTGTGTAGCATAATTTTTGTTTTTCTCATTTGGTGCACAATTTCACATATGCAGAAGATGGAATTCAGAATGAGACGCTCAATATCACACGTAAAGTTAGCTAAATCACGTTATTTTCCATTAATTCTTCACACAATTTATTATTTCCAAGAGGATTGTTAGCAATTTTATAACACATGAGCACATCACTTTAACAATCTATTACACGTTGCAATAATTAGGCTAAGGCTGATTAATAAAATATAAACCTATATTATTCAAATGAATATGATTTCATCAACCCTACAATTATCTGCATGCTTTTATGATGCAGTAACTAAGGGGCCTATTAGGATGGCGGGCGGACTCAGGTCCGCCCGCCATCCTAGAGAGAACGGGACCACCCACCTGCCATGCGGCGGTCCCGCACCCCTTATCATGATGCGACAGCTACCGCGGCGGTCGCATCTGGCATTTTAACATTGCGGCGGGTGCTGCAGCCAGCAATGGTAAAATGCCATGTGCCTGCCACCTTGTGCATGACCATGTAGGGGGTACCAAGTGCACCCCCTCACCACCCCCCGGGGGCCCGCAACAGGCCCCCAAAGCAAATCCCTGCCAGCCTTTCCATGGCGGCATCGCCGCCATGGAAAGGCCTTGAAATCTCTACATCCTAATATGGCTGGCGGTGCCAGCTAGGCACCGCCACCATATTTGGGCCCCTGCTCCGCCCGACCGGCAATCGTAACGATTGCCGACTGGCGGATAAGCGGCGGACGGACTTTCTGTCTGCTGCGATACCCACCGCCATCGTAATATGTCGGTGGGTAATTCACGTTACGATGGCGTAACGGTCGCCACCGCCGGCCTGGCGGTGGCGATCGTTACGCCATCGTAATGACCCCCTAAGTTCTCCCACGTTTATTTTTCATGTCTCTTTAACGTATAGTTGGAACACATTTATTCATGTATTACTTGAAATGTCTCGAAATCAGTTTATGTGCCACGTAAAGATTCTTACAGCTTTCAGCTGCATCAGGCCCAAACAACTATAACTTTAACATGAACTCTTAAGAAATACTTTGGCTCACCCATGTCAGTTTGCCCTAAGCATTAAGGCAACCTCCGAGGAAATGAGTGCTATTAGTGAAACAGCTGAACAAACAAAAATGCAGTCAACACATAAAATACATTTTCAAACCAAATTAGTTAAAGTATGAAAAACTAAGTTAAAATAAGATGTCAGAGTATGAAAATATGGGTAGGAATGTGAAAACGTTTAACATAGTTAAAAACTGCAATTAATTAAATGGGGCCTAACTAGTGTAAATCATTCAACTTAAGAGTACAGTTTGAATCAATGCAGTGTAAAAACCATGTTGTCTCACCCAAGCAAGCCAGTAGGGAATCTCAGAGCAGATGCTCGGTGGCTTAAAGAAGTAGGTTGATGCACAGGAGGTGTGTCTGGCTTGAGGAGTCGATCTGCTGATTCACAACTGGCCAAGTAGTTGGTGGAAAATGGAAAGAAATTGTTTGAAGTCAACAAAACAGAGACACTTCTGTAGTTAGCTTGGATCTAAGATGGCATGGCATAATATTGCCTGACTCTGTTTGGGCAACAACTCATTTCTATTAAAGGAGACCAGAAGATAGGAGAAAGTCACTGATCCAGTAGCATCAGACTCATTGAAGAGTCCCATGTTTCCCAAATATGAAAAGTCTGGAACGTGAACCAGTTGAAATTATGAAGTGGCACAGGACCCTTACCACCCAAGACCTTCAACCATTTCCAACAGAGAGGATCCGCCTTACCAAAAGAAGGAAAATGCTTAAATTAGCCTGTGGAGGCATTGGAAGTCAGAGGTCTGGAGAAACCATAATCTATTGTAGAATTTGGCAGAGCGGCTGTCTAGAGCAGGCATGGAAAAGAGGGGCATGGACAGATCATTAATTTAACACCACAGCACCAAGAATGGTAAACCAGACTCAAAATACCTAAAAACGTAACCAGGGCAAAATTTCAAAGAGGCCTGGTCAGCGAGCATTGGGCCTAAAGAGAGTTGCTTTGAAGAAGCCAACACCTGCCAAATGAAGAGCACACACATTTTATGTGACTAGCCACTGAGAAGGTGGCAAAGGCAAGCATGACTTGGTGAGTCCACTAGCCTTCATGGACCATAACACAGAAGTACTGGTTGTTCTGCAAGGACAATAGGCTATCCTCTGCCTTGACGCTGTCTCGCAAGTTACCATTACTTACACTAGTCACACTACTGGGTGATCCAGAGCCTAATACTATTGGGGTCTCATGCAACAGTCCATCTTCTTGAAGTATTTGACACTTCCTGTACCTTTTTGGCATTTGTGAGGGAGAGGCGTGGCTACGCCAAGAGACAGGATTGTAGTTGAAGGACAGGACACATTAACAAACATCTGCATTAAGAAAGACATAGAAAACAGAAAAGCCTGTCTCACTGGGAGCAGCACTGATTGGTCAGCTCAGACTTATCAGTTATACTCCCTTGCGAGGGATGGATCAGAACAGTTGATTTGCTCTCCTTAGTCAAGCAAAACTATGTTCAAATGAAAGCTATGAGAACAATTTACCAGGGTGCCTGCAGCAAAACTGTTTTTATTCAAGCTCCCACAACAGACAAGTACTCAGGGCATGTAGTTACAAAACATTTCTCTGTCACTGTACTTTTTAAAAAATAAAAAAGGAGAAGAAATATTTTCTCTGAAGTATCTTGCAATAAAGCTTTTACAAGTGGAAAGTGCCACCCAAAGGAGACCTTGAGTGAAGTTGTATGGAGTGGGAAGTTTGCCAATTCAACCCTACTTTGAAGGTGAAGTTGAATCTTTGCCCACCTCTCTATTTTGCCCAAAAATGATACAATATATTATAGTGTAAACTCCAGTAGATTGGCGTAAGAAAGGACATAAGACCCCCATGTTTTCTCCTTGGTTTGGCTGAATTTGCGTGTCTATGTGCTACGTAACTCCTGAACACTGCCATAGCATGTGTACTTTTTCTCCTGAATCATGCATCCTGCAATGGTTTCACTTAACTGTCATATTTAACTTGCCAGTAAGGGCATGATAAATGGCATACAAAATCACCAGTTTTATGGAAGTTAAATGCCTTATGTGGACTGCAGTGTGTACTTAAACCATCCACATGTATGACAAAAATGAATGGCCCCAAAGAGCAACATTTTACTCTGGCTGGATTTCATTGTTTCAAGACAAGGAAAGATGCTTCTGTGTGGGCTTGGTTTTTCATTTATGTAAGAGGGACATGCAAGATATTAGGGAAAGTGTACCTCAACAGTGAAAAATTACAACAAGCTGCTTACCAGTGTGTACTATTTCAATGAATAGTCACATTATGTATAAAATCACTTTAACTTGTCTTGGCCAGGGAAAATCATAGAGTGGCCAATCAAAGTTATTTTTGCTTAGTTTTAAAATTACAATTAGCTTGTGAAAGTAGACTTTTATTTCATTTAATTGTTGATAACTAGTGAAAAGACCATGTAGCAGAGATTTGAAATCTCAAACAATGACAGGAAGGGCAGGAAAGCAGCTTTCCTTGGTTGTCCTTGGAATTGTCTTTCCCAAACAGGACTGTCAGGAAGTGAAACCAGTAGAACCACATAGATGTTCTAGTTGTGCTCCCAGAATTAGAGAAAAGTATGTTTAGCAGTGCCAGAGTGGAGGAACCTCATCTCCATAGGGGGTGTCTAGAATGAAAGGCTAGGCTCCTGCAGCTGGAAGAAAGATAGTGCCTTTTTGAGTGACGGATTCTGGGAAGATTGTAGTAAGCTGAAAAGGAGTCACACGTATTTGGTGTAGGATATTGTCTAATAACTGGCTAATGTACAGAATAAATTTGCACCTACCTCTTCGGAATGCTTCTTGGCCTAGGAAGACAGCGCTAACCCTGGGCATAATACTTTGCTACGCTCACGGAGCATGCAAAGTTTGTGTTACTACACACTATGCAAATTGCACGTAGCAGAATAAAAAACTGTGCTAATCAACATAGCATAGCAGCAGTATATTAAACACATACAAATGCTTTGTTAAAGCAATTTTCTATGCTAAAAAGCATATAACAAATTCACAAAAGTGAACTTTGACAACGAAAATATCAAGCAATGAGAGAGGTGATGATTTTGGGGTCCCCCTAACCTAGGGGAGGACCAAGCAGATGCCTTGAACACTAAAAGCATATCATGTGAACGATTCAGTGGTGGTCCCTTCCTCCTAGGACCACCCCAAGCACAGTTATGGGCAAAATACAATCCCAACCAGAGGCCCTGCAAAGCATTATGGGACGAGATTAGCAGTGGGCAGTGAATATTATAGTGTCCAATATCAAAATAATTCTACAAAGAGCTGCAGTTCAACTAGTCGTTACTAGATGTCCCTCACGAGTCAAATGCAAAAGCATTGAAATTATTAATACATCAAGCTGCAGTTCCACTAGTGGTTACTAGATGTCCCTCACGAGTCAAATGCAAAAGCATTGAAACCCTTTCATGAAGCTTTTGCATTTGACTCGTGAGGGACATCTAGTAACGACTAGTGGAACTGCAGCTCTTTGTAGAATTATTTTGATATTGGCTACTATAATATTCACTGCCCACTGCTAATCTTGTCCCATAATGCTTTGCAGGGCCTTTGGTTGGGATTGTATTTTTGCCAATAACTGTGCTTGGGGTGGGTCTAAGAGGATGGGACCACCACCGAATCGTTCAAAAGATGTGCTTTTTGTTTTCAAGGCATCTGCTTGGTTCTCTCCCTAGGTTAGGGAGGATACCAAAATCATCACCTCTCTCACTGCTTGTTAATTTATTGATTTCAATTTTCTGAAATGCTATATGCATTTTAGCATATAAAGGCAGAGAAACTTATTTTATCTTAACTTGCACTGAGCAAGATGCCTTTGGCAATTATTGTACAGTGCAGTCAAGCACACAGCTACGCACTACGAAGTGTAGTTCAAAATGAACTTCACGTAGCTACGTGAAGTGCTACTACGCAAACTACGCCCAGGGTTAGACAGCGCAAAAAAGAAAGACGACTATGCCTGAGATCTGGAAAAAAAGAACCATCACTACTGCTGACATCCAGGGACTGGAACTGCTCTCTGAGCATCCCTGTGTTGCCTGCACTGAGACACAAAAAGCCGAAAAACTCATGATTCCAAGCATGCCCAGCCAATCACTGTGGACTGGGCCTTGCAGGACTCCTAATTCCAGAGAGACCTAGTGGCGTGAAGCCTGCCCGAAGCACCGGAGCACTGGAGATACAAGTGTCTTTGACCGGCAACAAAAACTGATTGGGACCATTTGTCAATCTTCAGAGTGCCGGCATAAGGTGCTGACACTTTCCCAGGAAGTCAAATCCTTAGTGGGTAAGATATATAGATTTGGCCCACTTTGACCTTTTTGCAACAAAGAATAAGGCTCCATCAAGACTTTGTAGCAATGGTAATTGACCGTATCCATGATAGTATGGGGCACTGAGAGGATGAGAATGGGGCTCTCAGCGACACTCTGGGTCAAGACCCTACCCATTGTAAGATCAGTGTTGACACTTCACCTGAAAGAAGGCTGTTGTGAAGGTTCTATACTGCTATGAATCATGGTTCTGAAAGAACAAAGAATGTAATTCCGAGCCATGATGTGGACCTTAAATGGTAGCCAAAAGGCAAGACCGTTGTGCTCAGTAATAATATTTAAGAAGCACAGCTTTACTTTGAGCACTACTGCACATGTTTCTAGTAATAACCATGCTGTTTAACATGTTTAAACACTGTGTCACGGGAACCAAGTTATGCCTGGCTGATAAGCCCTAAGTAGGGTGAAACCGATCCTAGCTTGCTTGCTTTCTGGTTCAGGGAGGACCTGGCCTGGCAGTTTGGTCTGGACTGTTTCCATTGGAGCAGGGTCACGGCTGATTTGCCTATGGCTGTTGGTGGTGCGTTGTACAAAGTAACAAAGGACTGGGATCTGGCCCAACTAATTACCAGCAGCAGTGATTAATTCAAGCTTTCCATTCATCACTTTTTGTAAACTTGGGGCCAGATTTATCCAAGTGTCACTCAATGCAGTGCAGTATCCAAAAATGCTGTGATGCGCTGCGTGACAGGGAGGGAGCAGGAGAGTCCCATGTCTACAGAGATATGGCTCTTTCCTCTCCTCGCACTAGTGCCGGTGCATAATTTTGCTGCTGTGCACCACGCACACACTTCTGTGCCTTAATTCAAGGGTGTGTACTAGAGTCTAGCATAGGTTTTGTACTGGAAGGGTTCCCTTCCAGTGCAAAATACTATGCATAGAAAACTTTTAAAACTTTTCCTACTTTGTATGCATGCTATACAGTGCAGCATTCATACAAAGTCAAATAAGAAAGGAGAAATGAAAGCATTTCTCCTTTTCATGCCTGCTTTCAAATGACATTCATTTTGACGCAAAACTCTATCTCATATTTTTGGTAGATAGGGATTTGCATCAAAAAGTATGTGTGGTTGCATGGGATCGCCCATGTAACACCTCCTTGACACTAAGTAATGCAAAGATGTGCCTCCCGCTACTTTGAGTTACTTTTAGGCAATTTTCAGCACACAACAAGTTTTGCACTGGAAAGCAAATAACAAAAAAAACATTTTGTGCTGGTAACACCATGCGAAATGTTGGTAAATCTGGGACTTTGTGTTTTTATGGCACTTTTTATTTTAAAACTTTTCAAAATCATATCTCCATCCAGTTCTACTTATCTGATGCTAAACATGTTTGTGTCTTTTTGCTAATTAAAGTTTACTTGAATTGTCTAGATTTATTTGGGAATGCATTGAAACACTCAAACTAGTCTTACATTTTGTCAATGCCTTCTCAAAAAAGGCACCTTTCCTGACACTCAAAACCAGACCGATTGTTCTTTTCACCTTAACTACAACAATGTTCCTCAATTACCACCCAAACACCTACCTCCCCATCCTTAGCAACATCCCTGAAACACTGCATTCTACATATGCAATTCAATACATCGATGCAAAACATTGCAACATGGTCTTTTGCATTACCTCTTCCTAGTGTATACTTGAGTACATCAACAATTTTATGGAGCCTGTTGCCTCCGAAGCAATTGTCATTTTTAACACACCACTACCTTTAATGTAACATTTGAGTACCACAGAAACTACAGATAACTAACTACTCACCATCACCTCTGACCATTAACGTACTGAAGACTATGTTACAAATGGCAAATGCCTTCAGAGGCAACAGGCCCCATTGAAACAGATTGTAAAGGGCAACAGATAAACAATTACTAGCATTGACTGGACTGTGATCAGAAATAGGATGTCACACACAAACAGAAAGCCCTGAGGAAGTTCTGTGTTAAGGAGCGAAACACGTTGGCTGTGTTTTTGGATATGCTTTGGAAATCAATAAAGAGAAAGTTTTAAACTACAAGAACATGTTAAGGGACACAATTATACACT
Organism: Calotriton arnoldi; assembly: GCA_963921515.1. NCBI lineage: Eukaryota > Metazoa > Chordata > Amphibia > Caudata > Salamandridae > Calotriton > Calotriton arnoldi. The sequence goes on from CAWUFW010014736.1 coordinate 97,727, forward strand.
AAGACGTAATGTTCAGGACTAGACTGCAACATTTTTCGTCAATGTATTGATCTGCATTTGTAGAATGCATTGAACTCTATTTAGTGCCTCTCTCATCTCTTTTCAGAATTCATGTCGTTGACCCCCAAAGCTCCATCCAATTACCTGTCAACCATAATCTCCATATGGAGCCCATGAGCTTACTCCTTGTAACTCACCACCAGTGTATTCTCATCTCAGAGAATAAAGTAGGTCTCTCACTGATATCACCCGCTGCCTCAACATCTTGTGTTTGGGATCACCGAGATGGTGGGGTCCCTTAGCTCTGCTGCTCTTCCTTCGCTGCTCCAGATGAACCATGCACAGTAAGTGAGAATCCTTACCTGAAACCTAATTTGCTCCAAAACGAACATTTCCATATCCTTTTATCTCAGAAGAAGGTTTAGAGACTAGAATGTGGATAATTTTCAGTTTTGACTCCCAGCTTCTAAAACAGTAATATTATGTTGTGTTATGTTATTAGAATTTATAAAGTGCCCTGCCACTCAATAAAGTGCTCTTCTAAAAGCAAGGTGATTGTCAATCGTCTGTCTTGCTCTGTCTTAGAGTTCTATTTTATTCCAAAAACGTCTAAAGACCTGTGTCTGATATGGTGTTTCTGACTGCTGCAGCCGAAATGCCATTTTGTCAGCTTCGTGGTGGCATAGTGCTAGCGACATGAAAGCTCAGTGCATAACCAAACCCAGCAGTTATCTGCTTCAAGGTGCCCCTAAGTTTGGTCACTGGCCTTGCCTGCTCCCATCCCCATTTGCTTTTCAATTCCACAAGAGGGCAGCGCGAGCTGTCTTGAACTGTCCATTAGCTCCTCTGCACCATGCTTCCTAGTGGATGCCTATGCCCTTATGCTTCCTCTCATGAGGCCTATTTACGAGCTGGTCTATGTTGCTGCAACGCAAACATTAAGTCAGATTTATGAAGCCTCCAAGGTCACTTTGCGTATCCCTGAGTGGCTCCATAAATCTGGAGTGAGGCAACACAGCACAAATTGCTGCGTTGCCTTACTCTGTCTCGGGAAGGCGTTCCATGGGCGTTGCGTGGGTGTTCCTATGAAACTTCAATGGTTTTTGATGGGCAAATCTGGCAAACCTGGGAATGTGTCAAAAAGATACGCCTTCTAGGAGAGGCGTAACTAGGATAAACATCTTTGTTCCTCCTTGTTACTTCCTCTTTCTATGTGTCCTGCATTCTGCAGAACACACAGATAGAGGAAATACCTCTCAGGATTGTTTTGTGCAGGAAGGCCTTCCTGCACAAAAATAATTTGGCATGCAACGCAGGCACCCTTACACCATAGTGCAAGGGTGCCTCCATTGGCGCTAGGCTGCCAAATGGGTGCCAGCACAGAAGAAAAGGCAGGAATGCACCATATTGCCTTAAAGGCGGCGCATTCCTTCCCTTTCCCGGTAACGCAGTGCATTTCATAAATAGGCCCCTTAATCTTTGCAGGTTGAAGTTACGTCCTTTTCACAACCTTTGGAGGGTGGTTGTTCGTGCTCTGTCCTGGCTTATTCCTTCTAAATTGGTCTGGCACCTGATCTGCATATTACCTCTCTCTAATTGTCATTTTACGTAAAAAAAAAAAAAAAAAATTTCCTTCACATCGCTCCTCCTAGCGCCAAGAAGCAATTTGCACGCTACAAAGCCCACCGCGACTTAATCAGACATAGGAGCAAAGCTGCAGTAGCTGATACAATCAAGGGGCATATTAGCAAGGGCACTATCGCCGCTTTAGCAGCACTTTTTGCCGCTAAAGCAGCGATATTCTTATCGCCCTATCAGCAAACTGTCTCTAACAGCAGTTAGCGACAGTTTTCGGGCATTAGCGCCCGTGTTTTACCGCTTTGCATGTCAGCGATATTTATCGCTAATGACATGCAAAGTGGGCGTTCCCGACGAACAAACCTGGGAAACACCCGCTAACAGGCCTATCGCCTATTAGCAAGGTGGCCATGGCCCCAGTTAGCGACGTGAAAAGTCGCGCTAACCGGGGTCATCGCCATTTATTTAACAACTGCAATTAGCAGGTGTTAGCCATACCTAACATGGGGGGGTGGATTATGCTGATACGACCACAGGGTCGTCGGTTACGGCCCTGCAAGTACGATGCGACCGAACCCTGTTCGGTCGCACTCGTATACTGCACAATGGGAGCATGCATTCCGAGCGGAATGCATGCTTGCATTGTGAAAAGCAGGGGTGCAGTTCATCCCTGCACCCTGTGGCCGGCACCCCAAGGTGCCTGCCACCGGGTGCAGGGATCAACAGAGGGGCACCATAGGTGCCCCCAGGCCGCCATTCGGCGGCCTCGCACCCATGGGGGCCCTACTGGGGGCCCCCAAAGACAGTTACCGACTGCCTTTTCGTGCCGGAAAGACCGGCACGAAAAGGCAGTGAAATACTGCCATCGTACTCCTCGGTCGTGAAGAGGCGGCCGGGGGAGTACTGAAGGATTTCCGAACGGCGGACGGGCTCTCCGAGCCCGTCGTAAGCCATCCGGAAATCCGAGTCGGATTCCTTTCCGACCGAGCCCATCGGAATGGCTCGGTCGGAAAGGAATCCGGCCGGCACGTTCCGATTCGGTCGGAAGGGCTCCGACCATCGTTTGGTGCCCTTCCGGCCGAAATCGGAATCGGCCCCTCAGTCTTCAATCTTGAGATCGGACATAAAATTTTCGTCTGGAACTAGCTAGATGTACAAAGTTTCAGCTGAAGTTAACTAAATGTGCAAAATTTAGGCAGTTCATTCAATTTGCAAAGCGAGCAATGTAAATACTGGGCTGGTAAACTAAAGCCCTAGGTGCATTTGGTAACTGAAATTGTCACACAGAATTCAATCTTGCATAGCAGCGTAACAAATGCATCCTCTAAGAGTTGGTTCAATGTGCAAGTTACAGTGAGGTAAGTACAAACTCCATTCTTAGTTTTAGATGTTTTTTAAAAAGCGTGTTGTTGCTGGCACAAAAAGTGCCTAGTGCATTATAAAATAATGTTGAATGGCTTTGTTTGCATGGTTTAATAAAAACCATAGCAATGAGATATCAAATTTTAAAGTTGTGTGTTTACCTAAAAAGAGAAAAGAAGAGGGATAGGGTACAGAGAGACATGATTCAATGGTTTAAAAGTCCAAACTTGTCACTCTATAGCAGGAGAAGGCAGTGTAATACTTGATTGCTCTCTAGACAGCCGAGACGATGTTTTACTGGTGGCCATTGTGCTACAGATTTTGGTGCCGGGTCCAGATCATTCCGATGTCCCAAGTGACTGTGTCGAAGCCCAAGTATGAGAAACATGAGACCAAGAGGACCCAAGTGATGGAGGGGGGAGGTTTCTGGCTTTGGAGAGGCTGAGTAAAGGGGACCCGGCAAAAGATATGGGACTCGCCCATTGAGTTAAAAATGGATGGTGCTTGCCGCCTAATTGCTAATAGTTGCCAGAGCAGCAACACTATGGGGATCTTTTGGTTGCAGTAAGAAAAATTACTAGCCGCTTTTTCTCAGGATTTTTTCCCCTGCCGCCTCCATAAATCGTACAAAGCGACACGACAGCTGAGCATCTCCGCCTCCAAAGAATGCCTACAATGCTTGCCTGCAGGATCTTATCCCCTTGATTTTAAAAATGGGTTTCAGTAGCAATCGGCGTTTAGATTGCAGTTCCCCGCAGATGCACAATAGGTGTAAGACACTCTCTTCCACTTTCCCACATAGGCGGCAGGGAGTCAGCGTCAATGATCGTTTCCAAGGAGGGAGGTGCAGCAGAGTTGGTAGAATGCGCATTCGGCAGTGAAGATATTTTTCTTTCATTCTCCTGGTGAATCCGGCGCCTAGATAAGATTGTGGGGAGGGCCTGGCATCTCTTTGCAGGACAAACCATCTGTGGGCCCCTTCTTTGAGCACTGCCTTGTCTTCCACCATAGACAGCCTTTTCACTGTCTTGTCTACAAGTTGTTTGAAGCTATTGTGCGTCCCTGAGGCTGCGCAAAGGTCCACCAGGCCCTGGCAATTTATTGAGGCTGTCAAATAGGACATGGCTGCACATTTCTTCTTTAAGTGTGTTTCATTTCATAAGTGAGCATTCAGCGTTCCAAGGTCAGCCTTTTTAATTCTGTGCCAGCACTTGACATAGATACCTTTGCAAGCGATTTCTTGGATCTGCAAACCAAATTCCAGCCTGATTTAGGCAGGCGAGACATATTTGGGTAGATTAAATTTCATTCTTACCGATCTTGAGACAATACTGTCCAAGATGCCCGCGTTTCTTCCCCTCAGGCACTCACTCCCATAAGTAATGGTTGGGATGAGCTTTGCTTGTAGAACCTTGAGCAGTGGGGTGAGGCTTGGGCTCGCAGTTTTATGTTTGATGGTTTTTAAAGCTACCGCAATTGAGTTGCCTCTTCTCTTGATAGCTTCTTTTTGTGTTTTGAACATGCCTTTGTTATCTATTATCACCCCCAGGTACTTATATTCCTCGACTGCTTCTATTGTTGTACCAGCCAAATGCCAGCCGTAACTGGATGTTATCTTTTTTGGGTTTAGTCCCATTACCTTAGATTTATCTAGATTGATGGTTAGACCATTGTTAACAGAGTAGCTGTTGGTTGGATCTAGCAGATACTGGAGGCCGAAAGGGGTTCGGCTGATCAAAACGAGATCGTCTGCGTGCAGTAAATTGGAGAGTGGAAACCCTCCCATCTATGGAGCATGTGATTTGCAATTGTCCAGTTCCATCGATTTATCAACCATATACAGATTGAACAACGTCGGGGCCAGCACACACCCCTGTTTTAACCCCTTTGTAGTTGGTATTTTCCTAGACAGGGTGTTGCCATCTCCTAGCTTCACTTGAACCCATGTGTTAGTGTGTAAAAGTATCAAATGGTTTAAGAGGGCAAATGGTATTTTCTTTTTCTCAAGTTTGGCCCAGAGTTTGTTCCTGTCTATGTTGCCAAAAGCTGATGAGTAGTCGATAAAACACATAAAGAGTGGGAGTTTTGCTGCTTTCACGCCATCTATTAGTAGAGACAGGGCAAGTATGTTCGTTGTAGTTCCCATGCCCTTGCAAAAGCCCATCTGGTTGATGGGGATAGTGGATTTATCGATTGCCCAATCTGTAAGATCATCCAGGAGGAGGCCAGCATAGTATTTGGCCTCATCATCGATTAATGCTACAAGCCTGTAACTATTTGCTTTGTTCTTGTCGCCTCTCTTGTATATTGGGGATATGATGGACCCCCTCCAGGAGTCCGGTACGCTTTTTCAACTTGAGATATGATCAAACAGCGGTAGTAGTGCTGCCGCCCAGTAATCCGGGTCTTTTTTTGATAGGATCGGAGGAATCCCGTCAGGGCCTGGAGCGCCCTCCTGCTTGCCTTTGAATGTATGACGTTACTACGCATACATTTACAACACAGTATTTTACATTGCGTTCGTTACAATGCAAGTCGCTACAACGACTTGCGCTGGAGGGCGCTGGACTTAGGAATAGTATGATTTACTATTCCAACTCCAGTCTACGTACAGTAGGGAAGGTGTTGGAATAGTAAATCATACTATTCCTTAGGTTAGAGCGCCATCCAGCGCAAGTCGTTGTAACGACTTGCGTTGTAATGACCGCGATGTAAAAGCATTGCATTGTGAATGTTGCGTGGTAAAGGATGTCTCCCCTTGCCTTTAGCAATCCTGTTCTTGATCTGGTTGGTTGTAAATGAGAGGTCAGTTACTGCTGAATTAGTTTAATCGGGCAAAGTTGCCCCATGGGTGTGGCTGGAACTGTGCTTCCCAATCCCAAAACCTTCCTGTTCTGAGTTGAAGTGTTGCAAGAGATGAGTAGCCCAGTCTTCCGTTAGTTGTGAGTTCACTCTTTGTACGTTTTGGTTTTCCAAGTTGTTTATTGTGCGCCTGAATCTTACGCTGTTATTAGTCTTTGAGTCGTACAGTAGCCTGGCCCACAGCTTATCATCCGATTGCCTTTTTGCTTGCCAGATTACCTTTTTCTTGTTAGCTTTTATTTGCGTTAACTCCTTCTGAATAATGGGATCTGGTCCTGTCCGCCAGAGCCTGCGTAATGTTTTATTTATTGCTTTCTCAAGCTCCCTTAAGTTAAAGTTCTTAGACGTGGAGAGGTGATTATTTTGGTTATTTGATGATCGATCTGTTTTTGAAGAGCTTCCCTAGATGTGGGGCCGGGACCGGCCCTTGCTGTGTGCATTTCTCCTAATCTTTTGATGAAAAATTCCCAGCGCGTTATCACATTTGTTTCTGCCTCCTCCAGGTTATCCCAAAGTGCCTTTGCTGAAGCCTGCAGTATTTCTGGTTGGTTAGTTTTGCATTTTATCCTCCTGAAGTTCCCTGTATAAATGGAATCTGGATCTTCCACAGGCTGGGCTAATATCGGACTAAATATACTCATAGTGATTTCCTGTGGCAGATGATCACTTTGGTCTTGTGTCCTTATCTGGAAGCCTGCAATCTTGGTGATAAGCGGTAAGGTTACAAAAGTGTAATCTATTAACGTACTGGCAGCAGCATGGTGAAATGTGGCGGCTGATCTCCCGGGAAGTGCCCATTAAGTGCCACAAAGCTCCAGTGTTCCATATCCCTTATGAAGTACCTGGCAAGTCTTGATTGATTCGTCCATTTGCTCACTTCCTGGCAGGGGATATTCTAGGCCATAAATTGTTCCTCAAGTAGTTCATCCCATCTTCAAGGCCCTAGTAAGTGCATGTTAAAGTCGCCTGTCAGCAGAAAGTTAGATGTTGATTCTTCTGAGAGCAGTCTGGTTATTTCAGATCCCATGAGTTTGACTCCTTTGATTTTCTCTCGTGGATGTATTTATGTGTTTAGCACTATTATTTGTTGTTTTATGTTGCCATCCGATATAATCACTCTAAGAGCTTTTATTGCGTTTGTAGAGGCTGTGGTAGTGTCTACATCTTTGGTCGCCATTATGCTCTTAATTGACAAATAGATTGTTAGTCCGCCCTTCAGGTGCCCGTATTTGGCACCTTTTACTGCTGGCAAATGATGTGTTCTGAAGCCAAGTAGATGCATAGGTTCATCTAGCCATGTCTCTTGTAATAGAATGAGGTCGAAGCCTCGGAAATAAACCAGAAGCTCTCTGTCCGATCTTTTGTTTACTAATCTGTTTATATTCCAAGAGAAGATTCGTAGCTGGTGGTCGCGTTCTGGAAGTTGTTTTGTTCTGAGTCAAGTACTCTCGCCATGTTGATTTATTGTCCTGGCTAACCAGGTCCAGTCTTCCGGTCTAGTTGCTAGGCTCTGGGCTTTTGGATCTGGCAGCAGTGCGTCCATGTTACGTGCCCCTTAAAGCACTGATTGAGACTGCGTACCCAGTGATGGAATGCATGGGGCTGCTTGCTCGTGTCTGTTTGGTATCAAGGGATCTGGGTAGCCTGGCTTTTGATAGAGGTGTATTTTAATTCCCCAGGCCTTTAGTTGGACTTCTTCGTCCAGAATTCTCCTCACAGTTTCGTCTGAGGACCAAAGTTGCCTTTGTTACTTCTTGGCTTGAGAGTTCTTTGATGGTTTTAAACTCTATTTTTTCAAGGTCATGCGAGCTTATGTCCGCCAAGCTACTGATTGTTCGAAGTAGTCGTAAAATGTTCCCTCTATTGAGGAAATCCCCACGGCCTCTAGACTTATATTCAGGGTTGAGCAGAATGGTACAGCTTTTAAATTGTGGCTAGTTGATAATTGGGGGGTTTAGATTGGATGGCCTGCCCCTCTTGGAGGTGGAGGTTTGGAGAGTCAGCTTGGGCTCTGAAGTCTTCCCTGACGGTGGGAGTTATTTTTGTTGTAGAAACTGGGTGTGCATGCCTATTGTTAGTCTAAGTGACTGGGATGCTGCTGCTTGCGGTCCTTGTGTTGTCATCTGATGCTTTGTGAGTGGACTCGGGCAGGTCATCTTCCACCCTTTTCAGCTCAGATTTCATGCCCCCTGTGGTCGATGTAACTAATTGGCTCAATTTGTTGTCCACTTTTGGAGACAGTAGTCCAGATGTTTCACTGTGGGCTGGACTTTTTGTCCCGAGTCTTGTGCTGCCTGTTTGTAAGTAGTCCATTATGTTCTTCTTCCTCTTTCTTCCTTTCCTCCTCTGTTTGTGACTGTGCTTCAGGTCCCCTTTTCCTGCAACATTAGTCAACTCTGGTGGGTCTATTTCGTGATTTGTTGGTTGTGCTTCCTCAAGTTGTGGCAGGTAATCTCTGTGCTCTGGGTCTCTAATATGTTCATTTGCCTTGTAATAATCGTTATATCCTTCAGCCCAGGCTTTATTGCTTAAGTGGTCCGCTGTTGTGTTAGCTGAGCTTATCATTCGGAGGCTTGAGTGACAAGGTATCCACATTTCGTTGGGGGATCCTTTAAGGGACCTTTCCCTCGACCCTTGTTGGTCGTCACCTCTGTACCGCCGGAAGATTCCTCTGTGGGGCCATTTTCTTGGTCCTCTTGAGCTTATGTACTTGGTATATTTGTTACTTTCTTGATGTTTGCTACAAGGTCCCCCATTGCAGCAGGGAAGGTTGAAAGTTTATCTACTATAGCGACACAGGTGCAGTGTGTTTGTATTAGGTGTGTATCTGCCTGAGCCCTTTTAATCAGATTATTCATATCTGATAGTCTGTTGCCGATGTTAGAGACATGAGTGGCCACAGCATTAAGGATAGCTAGTTGAATGTCCATCTAATCGGAGTGATACTGCATTGATTTAATTGATAACTCTATGGTGTTCAGTAAAGATGACCAAAGCTTTTCTGTGTCTATTTGGTTTACTTCTTTGGTGTGAGGTTGATGGATGCCAATAGCGTCAGCTTGAGTGGAGCCTGAGGTGTATGAGGGTTCACGCCGTTCCTGTTCATGTGTAGTATGGGTCCCTTCCCTGGGGTGGGTACACCCCCTATCGTGCCACCCTCCAGTGGGAGGGGGGCAGGAGCCTGTCCCTGGTTGGTTGGGTCCCCCCATCCTCAAGATGGCGGGGACTCGGAGTTGTGCTTCACCTCGCCTCCCCCACCTGAGGAGTGGAGTTGGCAGAGGTGGGCACACCTCTTTCCCTCACTTGTTTTTCCCGCTGGTTCTCCTGCCCAAAGTGGGGGGTAGAACCAGTGGGGACCAGTTGCTGAAAGCAGTAAATGGTCTGGGGAGGCTCACAGAGACGGCATGCCTTTGAAGCTTCCCCTTCTTGAACCCTGCCCATCCTGGGGGAGGAGGCTTGGCACCTTGTCCCAGGATGTGCATTGTTTCAGGCCCCCGAGAGCAGCAGGCTCTCGACCCAGGGGTCCAGAAACATGTCTGTTGGTGGCAGCCTAAGCAGCCACTCAGTCGGGACACTAGAAGTTGGTCGAGTTTCAAGGGGCATCTCTAAGATGCCCTCTGTTGTGCATTTTACATTAAATCCCACACTGGCATCAGTGTGGGTTTAATGTGCTGAGAAGTTTGATACCAAACTTCCCAGTTTTCAGTGTAGCCATTATGGTGCTGTGGAGTTCGTAATGACAAACTCCCAGCACCATATACTCTTAATGGCAGCACTGCACTTACAATGTCTAAGAATGGACTTAGTAATACAATAATGGGGTAACCCGAAAGGCCACTGGACCCGGGTAGTTTATGGTACAAAAGAGTAATGTCACAGTGGACTGCATTTACATGTTATGCCAAACAAAGGAAAACATTATTACTTTAAATTAATTAAACGCCACCATTTGAATCATTCACCAAAAATGGTTATGATTTTATTACATCACAGAGTTGCATAATAGCCCGAATATAAATGACATGTATCAATATGAAGCATTTAATTCAAGTCTGGTGACAAGAGGGAAAAGTGCAAGGAAAAGGGGAGTGTTTGTGGAAGTGAAGTGAAAAGGGAAGGTGGTGTGCATATGTGACATCATTGATCCATATATACAACCTAACCAACCAGATGTCTGGCAATTATAAATTTGAAAAACATAACACAAAGTATCCGATGCAGATAATGAATCTCTGTCATCAGTGTCTGAACACAAGAAAGAAACAACGTCAACGTTTCGACCCCTAACATAAACAGCTGGTTTGATGCCTTGTGAGTGGGGTCTTCCTCAGGACGGGGATAAGAGTTAAGAGTGAGCACCAGAAGAAAGTACAAACAGCTGGGCCTCGCGGGCTCTCAGATAGGTCCACAATTCTTCAATAATTCAAGTGAGACGTCGAGGTTGTTCAGTAACCTCTGACTGTGGGCTGCTGCATCATCGACTAACAAACAGCTAGCTTCCCTTTTCACTTCACTTCCACAAACACTCCCCTTTTCCTTGCACTTTTCCCTCTTGTCACCAGACTTGAATTAAATGCTTCATATTGATACATGTCATTTATATTCGGGCTATTATGCAACTCTGTGATGTAATAAAATCATAACCATTTTTGGTGAATGATTCAAATGGTGGCGTTTAATTAATTTAAAGTAATAATGTTTTCCTTTGTTTGGCATAACATGTAAATGCAGTCCACTGTGACATTACTCTTTTGTACCATAAGAATGGACTTAGACACTGTAGGGGTACAGGGCTCATGCACCTGTACCCTCACCACTGGTATAGTGCACCCAGCTAGAGGGGTGGCTGATCCATGCCATGGCAGTGATTTGTAGGCATGGCACACAGGGATGTGTGCCATGTCGACTCTTCACTTTGTTCTGCACCAAGACACGCAGCCTGCAAAGGCAGTGTGTGAGTGAAAAGGTGCAGGGCCTCTAAGGATGGCACAATAAGTGCTGCAGCCCTTAGAGGCCTTCTCTGGTCACAGTGCCCTGGGTACCTGTGGTACCATTTACCAGGGGCTGACCTGTGGCCAGAGATGTCAATTGGGTTTAGTTTTGGGGAAAGAACACAGGCCCTGGGAACCTGATTGGCAGGGACCCAGGGCACACCAAGTAAAAGTGCATCAGTAGTCTGGCAAAAAGTGGGGGGGGTTACTGCAACAGAAACCCACTTTCCTACACAAGCCCCCCCCAGCCCAAAGGCCAGGAGACTCTGCCAAAGCTGGGAGAGTCTTTCTGGCGAGGAATAGTAGAGGAAGTGGTTTGAAAGTTGCAGGGCCTATTCTGCCTTACATCCTTCTGTCTAGGTCAGTCCCTTTGGGGAGCTGGCCTACCTCAACAGTTTCAGGACCTAATTCCCAATGCTCCTTTCCTAGCTCTTTAGTTTCTTCACCCCATATTTTTAGTTTCGGTTCAGAGGTGTCTGCCTCTGCAAATTCTAACTTAGCTAGGGCAAAGCCCAGCTTATCCACAGAGGCTACCCACAGCTTGAGCAACCCCACCATGACCAATAGGGTCAGAGGGCCTGACTTGCTATTTGGCAGGGGGCTAGGCCACCATGCCAAGGACAGTGCTGCCATGAAGGCTAACACCCGGCAGAGGCTACTGACAGCTGTCAGTGCCCAGAACCACGCCTTTAGCTCCTTACTGGTAAGTGAAGGGGCTACCTTACAGGCTTCTTTGTGTTCGGGTTGCCTGTCTGCTGTTTTAGGGTGGGGGGTCACTACACTGGGTAGTGAACACCCTTCTTCCACCCTCTGTTCTGCCAGCTGAGGAGCCACCAACTCAGGCTGGACAGTTGCCTGACTAGTCAGGTCTTTTTGTTGGCTAGGGGGGACTTCACCAGTGCCAATTTTGGAGTTCTCCCTTACTGGGATAGAATCTCCCTGGCCCACTGGAACTGTGGCTAACAGTTGCCCACCTTTCCTACACTGTTTCTTTTTTTTCTTTTGGGGCTTAGCTGCACTAACTGCAGGTTGAGCCCTCCCAGGTTTCTTGGGTGAGGTCTGGCATTGGACCAGTACCTCTCTTTGGCTCAGACCAACCTCTGGGTGGTCATTCCCAAGGAGACAATCAAGGGGGAGATTTTTACTGACTACCACCTTTCTCCATCTAAGGGTCCCAGCTACTTCTAGGAGCACTACAGCCACCGGCCTAACAGTGACACCCCCTGGGACAGTCCTTACTCTTTTTGTTTCCCCTGGGACATACTGGTGTGGGGGTACCAACCTGTCATGCACCACAGTGGGACTGGCACAGGTATCTCTTAGGGCAGTTGCTGGGATTCCATTCACCAGTAGGTGGTGGAAGTGTCTACTCCCCTCTGGAATTTCCAGCTCACCTTTTGGGCCCATTTTCCAGTTGAAGGCTAGGAGGACTTCCTCATCTGAGGAACCATCCTCCAAAGCTACACTGGCAACCCCTGGAGCTACACAAGTAACCCCGGGAGCTGCACTAGGGGCTTTGCTTTTAGGACAGCTAGGGTCCTTGGTGTGGTGTCCTGCCTTTTGACAGTTGTGACACCATACTCTGTTGGTATCCCAATTCTTACCTTGGTGCCCTGTTTTAGTTTGTGAGGTGTCTTTGGTCCCACCCTCCTGGACAGGTTTTTGGGGGCTACCTGGGACTCCTTACTTTTATCTTTAGGGGGTTCACTGTCTTTCCTCTGGGGAGGCTTTGTAACCCCTTTCTTTTGGTCACCCCCAGTGGACGTCCTAGTTACCCTTGTTTTGACCCAGTGGTCTGCCTTCTTTACCAATTCTTGGGGAGAAAGTGGACCTAGGTCTACCAGATACTGATGCAACTTTTTATCAATGCAATTACTTAATATGTGTTCCTTCATAAACAGGTTGCAAATTCCATTAAAGTCATGCACATTGTTTAAGTTAACCAGCCACCTAGTGTTTTTACTGAGTAGTCTACAAAATCAATCCAGGATTGGTTTTGGGTTTTGTGAGCCCCCCTGAATCTAATTCTGTACTCCTCAGTTGTGAGTCCAAATCCCTCAATCAGAGTTCTGTTCATGAGGGCATAGGACCCAGCATCTGCCCCAGAAAGGGTCAGGAGTCTGACTCTGCAGTTACCAGAGAACAGTTCCCAAAGGAGTGCCCCCCAGAAAGTCTTCTTCACCCTTCTGGCTTCACAAGCCCTCTCAAAGGCTGTGAACCACTTGGTGATATCATCACCCTCCTCATATTTAGGGAAAATCCCTTTGGGGATTTTAGGATCATAAGATTGCTCTCTATCCTTATTATTTTGATTGCTGCCACCATTGATGGGTGCTAAACCCATCTCCTTTCTCTCTCTCTCTAGAGCCAGGAGTCTGGTCTCTAGGTCCAGTCTTTTGGTCAGCCTTGCTAAAAGGCTGTCCTCCTCATTGAGGCTGTCCTCAATGTCCTCATCAGAACCTGAGCCACCTGTGTGGCCTCTAGGTCCCCAGAGGTTGACTCTTGGAAGTAAGGGTACAGGGCCCCTTTCTTCCCTAGGAAGTGGTGGAGGTGGGCACCTATCTCCATCCTCCTCACCTCCTTCTCCCTCTGACTGGTCATCACCATTTTCAGAAGGGTGGGCCCTTGCATACTCAGCCAACATCTCCTGGAGCTTTTGTTTGGTTGGATGGGGGCCCATTGGTATGTTTTTAATTTTACATAAGGACCTTACTTCCTTGAAAGACAAGTGAAGGTAAGGGGTGAGGTCAAGCTCCTCAACCATGTCCTGTATGTCATCATGGTTATCTTCACTAATAGCTGGGTTCTTATTTTGAGACATTCTAACAAAAAAGTTCTAACCCCTCTACCCTTGACTACAGTGACTTTTTATGTTCTAAAATTCTAAAGGGACTTAAGCAAGGCCCTAACAAGACTTTTAGTATGCAACACACACAGAAAGAGCAAAAAATGAGAAGAAAAAAAGTATTTTTCCTCTTTGCGGTACTTTAATGCGTCCCCTGGAAAGGCGTTAACTAATCCTTGTAAATCTAGGGCAGTGTCAAAAAGCCATGGGTGTTGCGTGGGAACATCCATGACAGGTCCCTTTGACACAGAGTACTGCATGAAAGAGGGCCATAATTACAAGGCTGTGTAAAGCCATGCAAAGTGGCTTTGCGTGGCCTTGTCAATATGGGCCAGCACCAGTGCCATCAGAGCACCAAAAAAAGTGACACTCCGGTGGCACAAGGGGCTTGTAAATATGCCACAAAAATGGGAACAGTCCTTTCCAACTTCTGATATCTTTTTCTTAAAAGTAAAAGTGGTCAGCAGAAAGAAGATATTTATGGCAACATGTTTATCTTTTCTGTGCTAAAAGTCATTACAAGAAAGCCAGAATCTCTTCATGATTCAACACAATCTGAGCAACAACGTTTTTAACCTGATTTATTAGACTGATTCTGATATTTATTTTTGCAAAAATTAGAAACTTCTTTTTGAAGCACCGGGCGGCATGAGTTTTGGGGGTGGAGGCACAGAAGTGACAGGTTCTGCTTCAAATCAACTAACGGGGTGAGGCTGTAGGTGAACAGAGGGGTTGGGGTGATAAAGGCAGCAGAGAAGTGGAGGCATGACGTAGGATAGAAGGTGACTCGATGACGCAGGGCACTAGAAGATTAAAAGGGTGGAGATGAGCAATGAACCCTGTGGGACCCCCTTGTGAAACATGCTTAAAAGCTGAGGACAGGAAGGTGACTGTCCTCTGTACGGTTGTCTTCTTGGCGGAGGCCCCTTGAGAGTGCCATGTGCCACCATATCAAAGGTCGCTGGGGGATCCAGGCAGACTAATGCAGCAGTGTCTTTCTCCTCCACTATAAAACTGGTCAACAGAAGGTATCGAGGCCTCCAGGCCAGCTGATTGGCTGGCATGCAGTCAATCACAGTGGCTGTAAGGGAACCAATGAGATTGCTTAAAGAATCAGTCAATTTCTAGTATTCTTATCAATGAGGTGGTATAAGGATGGCCAGTCATTTTGCTAGAATTCTGGAAAGGACTGATGATGGAAATAATTTTCTCACAAAGAAAAATGCTTTTATTATGTGAAGAAAAAAGGGAACTATGCCCGACTTAAAGATGTTGGATTAGGCAAAGCAGAAGTCTGCATGGAAATCTATGAAATTCGTCGATTTCCTTGGTAATGGAGGTATCACTGACCATGCTTTGCCTTGAATCACCTCATATTTATCAAGTGTTCCCAAGCTATCCTTCTTCCTCCACGCCAATCTTGAATTCTGCCAGTACTTCTCGATGCTCACCAAGGCCCATTCATTCAATGTCAGCGTCACACCCCTGGTGGCTCTTTTTCGCTTCTTTGGTTTTTCATTTATGACCTAGGCAGAAGAGACACATTTTGATTTGTCTGGGCAGGAAGGTGTCCCTTCCTGCACATAAACAATCAATGGCGTTTTGCTGTTTCTATGTGTGCTGCACAATTGTTTAAGACCAGGCTTCCCTGGTTTAAATTTTGTCGCTGCCTCCTATTTACGCCACGCTTGTAAATAGGGGCAGGGGCGTAATACAGGCCCCCGCAGACCCTGCGGGGCGGGGGGGGCCCCCTCTGCACAGCACTCTGGCCAGAGAGCTCCTGATTGAGCCCGGAGGGGGCCCCTCCACGTACCTTGCAGGAAGGCCGCCTCAAGTTTTGTTACGCCAGTGAATAGGGGGGCAGCGTCAAAATCAATGGGTGTTGCGGTGGAACACCCACCGCAACACCCATTGACTGACTGACTGAGGTATTTATAGAGCGCACTAATGCCGAGGCGTCTTGGCGCTGAGATAATGGCAGTCCATCCTGAATGACTGACCTAGGTCCTGGAAAATAGCCAAGTTTTTATCAACTTTCTGAAAAGGGGCCTACTATTCTGCAGTCTTAGATGTGTTGGGAGGGAGTTCCACAATTTGGCCGCTTGGTAAGAGAACCCCCTGCCACCCCATCTGGCTCTTCTTATCCTAGGGACAAGAACCAGTCCGGTGTTTGCAGACCTAAGACATCGAGTAGGCAGATATCGCGGGAACAAGCGTTGAATATCTGCCGCCCCTCCTCCATATATGGCTTTATGCACTAAGCAAAGCGCTTTGAAGTCTATTCTTCGGCGGACTGGTAGCCAATGCCCTTTGCCCATTGCCCTCCCCTTTCACGCTAAGTACAGCGTGATAGGGCTCCTTATTTACAAGGCAGCGTTGCTGCCTTGTAAATAGGGCGAAGGCCCTAACGCCAACACAACGTCACTAAAAGTGACGTTGTGGTGGCGATAGGGGCTTGTAAATATGCCCCTTAGTTCACTAATGGCTCATGCTTAAAAATGTCAATATGTACTTCTCAGCACAGTGCTATAATGTGACGTATTGGTGTCAAAGCTTCCTCATGCTAAAGAAATACACTATTTTTCTAATTTTGAAGAGAGTTTATCATATTTTACGTCAGGTTTGTAGTATGAATTACATAGCAAACATTTTTGTTCGTCCACGGGCTCTAAGATCAGAGCCAGACCCTTGGCTCGGCTCTGGCTCGAATCTCCCTGTTAAGTTTTTGGCTCGCCCACCTCTGTCTGCTTCACAAGACGATACAGGTCCAGTTTTGTGTTCAGTACAAAGCTTATTCCCTTGTTAAAATATTGTGAAAGCAAAACGTGTTTGTAAGTTAAATAACGTCGGGTTGTTTTGTACCTTATTACGTTCAGTAGGTTAGTGATCTCTGACACCTGCATGCGTGGAGGTGCTTAAACTGTGATTATAGTGATCTGCATTAAACATGCCTCGGTCGAGCTCCACCGTTTTACTTCTCTACGTTGAGGATGGTATTTTGCAAGACAGGACAAAAATATATGTGTATACTTTATTACGGTCTAATGTGAACACTTTCACATCCCAGCTTCACACTGTCATTCTGTGTGATCTTCGGTATTTTGCACTTGTTGTTCAACTTCTGTATCTCAGTGCTCAGAAATGAAGTAAGTTCAAGTGCCCTGCTGCATCAATCAGCTAATGGAACAAGTTTACAAGGATCACTTTCTGGACTCGACAATTTACTGCACGTGTTCCTCACCTGATGTTGAGCAGGAATATTGGGAACTTTAAAAATGCAGTTATTACACTGGGATAGATGAGCTGCATTCTGCTATATTGTTAGATGTAGAGTATCGCTGAAGCCAATTTACTAGGCCTGAGAGATACACAGAGAATGGAGGGATGGACAATAATGACAGCAAAGACGTCTAGAACAGTAATAATAATATACAGGGGCAGCTCCTCCGCTATGGCGGAGGAGCGTCGCCACACTGCTTTTAAGCAGTGTGAAGAAGAGAAACATAAAATGAAAATAACATTAAGTTATTATCGTTTTAGGCATTGTGACGTGTCCTGCTGCTTTGCGGGCAGGCGGGTGGGCGGGTCGCTGTTCTGCTCACGGAGCAGGGCAGGGGAGGAGTTGTTTGCCCACTCCAAAGTGCGCAATGACGGTCAGCCGTCTCGGGCCACCCAAACCAGTCATGCGCATTTCCCTGTTCTCCATGCAGGCTGCCTCACAACCTTCGAATGTGGGTTCAACCAGTGAGAGAGTCAATGATGCCGAGGGAAGAGACAAACAAGAGACAAGAAGTGCCTAGAGTACTGTTTGGGGCACAGGTTATTTGTGCAGGTGACCATTGGAGAAGTCGAAGCTGGGAAAGAGCTCAGCGTCGGAGAGAGAAGAGGGTGCAGTTCCTAGGAAAACTCAAAGCTGTGACAGGGAAGATACAAAGAATGAGGAAATTCAGAAAGTGTTAAAAAGTGCAATAAAAGCGCCAATGCTGGATGTGGTACGCTTAAAGGCAGAACTAGACGAGGTGATTGAAGGCAAATTGCCCCTGATCAAAATTGATACATATGACTCGAGCGAACTATTGCTCGTAGAAACGGACATAACAAGAAAGGCCAAACAAGCTTATTATGCCTTGTTGCTTTTGGCACAAAGATATGAGGTTGATTTGTCAAAGACCAATGCTGACACAGGGTTCTTGTAGATTAAATTACACAGTTAAGGATTTGGAAGAGAAGTGAACGATTGGATTAAAAACACAAATTAGAGAACTAGTGATAGGGATACGGATATGGAAAGAACTAGACAAATGGAAAGAAAGATGGGCCAAAAAGAAAAGCTTCCAGACTGGAATAGGAAATACTCCGCCTCCGGGTGGAGGGACGGGAGCTGCAGGCAATTTTCCACGCAGAGAGGTACAGAATGGAGGGTATGTACATGTGCCATGGAGCAGGGGTGATTTAGCAGCATTTACGAATGATTTCCCTCAGCTGAGGGAAAAACCTGCTGAGTGGTACAAGCAAATACATCGGTTTGTAAAGATTTCGAAAGTATTGTGGAGTGATTTGAACACCTTGTTTGATATAGTAGTACCAGCGGATTTGTGGGCGGCATGTAAGATTGCCATTGAGTGGCCTACTGCAGAGCCGCCTAGGGATTCAATGACTCATGGTCCTTCACCTGATGTAATGAGAAAATACGAGCAAGTGATTACATGGTTGCAATCGAAGGTAGCTCCTCAGTCTGTTGATTGGTTGAAGATTGATCGCACCACTCAAGACTCTAAGGAATCAGTACATGATTATTACGAAAGATTATTGTTAGCTTTTAAGCAGCATAGTGGATTGGATACAATTGAACAGAAAGATATGGGACAGTTTGTCTCGAAGTTTGTGTTGGGACTGAAATCAGATTTTAGTTTGATGATACAGCAGCACTTGATATGTTGGCAGAATAAGTCGGTGGATGAGATTTTGCGTTATGCTAAATATTGCAGTGATCAAGTGGAATCGACAGAAGAAATTGAAGGACAAGTTGATGTTGGTGCAGTTGAGAAACGCTGATACGATGCAAGGGTTTGGAGGAGGTCAAGGTAGAGGTAGAGGAGGTGGAAGAGGAATGGGACAACAGATGGTGACCCAACCTGGTCAGGGTAGAGGAAGAGGAATGGATCCAGGTGCAAGTGACTGGGTGGCCCAACAGAAAAGGGTCACTGCCTGTCACTATTGTCACAAAATCGGGCATTGGAAGCGCGAGTGTAGATTGAATCCAGCAAATCAGATACAGATAGAAGGAGAGGGACAGCTGTCCGAGACTGTAAATACTGTGACAAGACCCAGGTCTATGTATGGAGGAGGATATGAGCCGCAAGTGCAAGTACCTCAACATCCTAGGATACCCATGCATAATCAGTTATACCATCAGATGCCTTATTTTGAAATAAAAGATAGATTTGATCAAAATCAAGATTTACAAGAGTGTCAGAGGGGGGTGCACGAGGAATGCACCTTAGATGCGATCCTAGAAGTAGATCAGAGTGGGCCGTTTTGTAGATGCAGATGTGAATGGATATCCTGTTACCTTCTTATTAGATACTGGAGCTGCTCGCTCCACGGTGAGAACTGAAGTAGTCCCAAATGTAACTCTTTCGGGACGATCGATTCAAGTAGTGGGGGTTAGCAATCAGAAAATGACTAATCCGTTGACAACCGAATTACCCGTGAGAAAAGGACCATTTCGAGATAAACACCAATTTGTAGTGTGCAATTCAAGTCCGGTCTGTCTTTTGGGACGAGACCTTCTGTGCAAGCTCAATTGTACTATATCATGCACTCCGAGAGGTGTGGAATTGCAAACCTGTGATGACGATGCTGATTTTAAAATGGCTAACATGAGTCTGTGTGCAGAAATGTTTGTGGTGCTCACCATAGCAGAATTGCCACATGACTTGAGAGACTCAGTTGATCCGAAAGTGTGTGATTTTACGGGCGAGGATGTAGGTCTGATGAGAGGGGTTGAGCCAGTTAAGATACAGGTCAAACCCAATGCTGAATTCCCATGAACGCTACAATATAAATTGACTCCAGAAACCGTGGCTGGAATAAGACCTGTGATTGAGACTATGATTGCCCAAGGTATTCTTAAGGAGATAAGACTGCAACTCACCTATCATGGGACTGCAAAAGCCAAGTGGCAAGTACAGAATAGTGCAAGATCTGCGTCGAGTTAATGAAATTGTGATCCCATGTTGTCCTGTGGTACCGAATCCAGCTGTTATTTTATTCCAGATACCATGCAAAGCAGAATGGTTTACAGTGATAGATTTGTGTCATGCATTTTTCTCCATACCATTGCATGAAGAAAGTCAGTTTTTATTTGCGTTTAGGATGGACGATCGTGTATTAACATGGAAAAGAATTCCTCAGGGGTATACAGAAAGCCCCTCCATTTTTAGTCAATGTTTGAAAAAGAACCTTGAAGGACTGGTGATGGCCCACAACTCAGTCTTAGTGCAATATATAGACGACCTTTTGGTCGCCTCAGAGACTGAGGATGCTTGCCGGATTGACACAGTGGCGTTGCTGAATCATTTAGCAGAGAATGGACACAAAGTGTCTCCAAACAAATTGCAGTATTGTTTGTCTGAAGTTCAGTACCTAGGTCACCGGATTGAGAAAGGAAAGCGAAGGGTGTCACCAGATCGCATTGAGGCGATTTTGCAAATGAGAACTCCGAAAACACAAAAAGAAGTCCGCATGTTTTTGGGAATGGTCGGCTATTGTCGACAGTGGATCCCAAATTTTTCCTTGCAAGCAAAGCATCTGTTGAAACTGACTCGAAAGGATGTTAGCGATCCGGTACCATGGGATGACGAGTGCTTGAAAGCCTTCCGTGAGCTGAAGGAAAGTATCTGTCGAGCTCCAGCTCTCGGAATGCCAGATTATAACAAAGCGTTTTCGCTCTTTTGCTGTGAAAAGGAGGGATGTGCGTTAGCAGTCCTAGTGCAGACACATGGGGGTGCCCGTAGACCAGTAGCTTATTTCTCAGCTACATTAGATCCTGTAGCTTCTGCGTTGCCCGGATGTCTGAAATCCGTTGCTGCAACCGGTGTCAGCATTGAAAGATGTGAAAGCATAGTGATGGGTTACCCGCTCATTGTTTATGTACCCCACTCAGTAGAATTATTGATGACTCAGACGAAAACACAGTATCTGACCAACAACAGACTTACCAAGTATGAGCAGGTTATCTTGGCCGTTGATAATGTTACCCTGAGACGTTGTACCACTCTGAACCCTGCTACATTGTTACCTGTTCCGGCAGAGGAAGGATGAGGATTGTGAAGAGCATGACTGCCTAGATGTTACTGACCTATCTACCAAACCCAGACCTGACATTGTCGATGAACCTTTGACCCAATATGATTTGATCCTTTTTGTTGATGGTTCATGCTTAAGAGACAATGAAGGGTATTTGAGAGCAGCGTTTGCTGTGTGCACCATCATGGGAGTAGTGGAAGCTGCCTGTTTGAATAGAGTAGTCTCTGCTCAGGTGGCTGAAATTGTCGCTTTGACATGTGCCTGTATCATTGCAGCTGATATTCGAGTGACTGTGTATACAGACAGTCAATACGGATTTGGTGTAGTTCATGACTTTGGGCAGTTATGGTCACAGAGGGGGTTTCTAACGTCCTCAGGGTCACCTATACGTAATGGCGAGTATGTGCGCCAACTATTGGAAGCTTTGCAGAAGCCCAAAGAGATAGCAGTCGTTAAATGTGCAGCTCACGGAAAGGGAGAAGATTTTGTCACTAAGGGCAACAATTATGCAGATGAAGTAGCACGATTTTGCGCTGAACATGCTTGTATTTTCAATGGAGAATATATAGGCGAGCGCACAGAAGAGACCGAGCTTAGCATGATGTTAGCTTTAGCCGATACTTGGGATGAGGTGAAGCGGTTGCAGGATGAAGTCTCAGACGAAGAAGCTGCTTCATGGGTCAGAGCAGGATGCACAAAACGAGATGATGGCATTTGGGTATCCACAGATGAGAGAGCAGTATTACCCAATTGTCTACTGAGCCCAATGGCAAGGCAAATCCATGGAGCAGTCCATCTGGGAAGAGATGCTATGGTACGAGTGTTTAGACAGACGTGGTTTAATCCACGCTTTTGTGTGTGGGCTGAAGCGGTATGTCACAGATGTGTTACTTGTCAACAAATGAATGTTGGAAAGAGAACTGTGGTTGGAATGAGTCACATTGGAAGATCTGGGTGTCCCTTCAATAGGATACAATTAGATTTCATTGAGATGCCAAGGTGCAATAGGTTGAGATATGTTTTGGTGGTGGTATGTATCTTTTCGCATTGGATGGAAGCATATCCAACTAGACGATGTGACAGTCTCACAGTAGCCAAGTTGTTGTTAAGAGAATTGATCCCGAGATATGGATTTCCGACATCAGTGGAGACAGAGAGAGGAACTCATTTCCACAGTGAAATAATGAAGTTGTTGTGTTCTGCTTTAAACATTGATCAAAGACTACATTGTAGCTACAGGCCGGAGGCTTCAGGTCTTGTAGAGCAGGTTAATGGCACCATCAAGTCAAGAGTGGCAAAGGTATGTTCGTCAACTTCATTGAAATGGCCAGATGCGTTGCCCCTGGTGCTTATGAGTCTGCGTAGCACTCCTGATAGGAGAACAGGGCTTTCTCCCTACGAAATTTTGACCGGAAGAGCTATGCGTTTGCCTATGGTGCCAGCTACAGCATTGATAAACATCACTGATGATTTAGTGTTGGATTATTGTAAGGGACTGGCTGATGTGGTTACTTCTGTATCCCACCAGGTCGAGGCTGCGACTGCATCCACCTCGAGAGACCTGCTGCATGATCTTAATCCAGGTGATTGGGTACTAGTTTGCAAGCACGTGAGGAAGAGTTGTCTTGATGCTCGCTGGCGAGGACCATATCAGGTGATATTGGTCACAAGTACCGCTGTGAAGTGTGGAGGATTGCCGAATTGGATCCACGCTTCCCACACTCGCCGAGTTCAAGCGTCTGCGGAGGAAGAGAGTCCCCTCGTTCCGAGAAGCGTGTGTGGACCTGACACAGACAACGACGAAGGCACAGACCCAGCTGTAAGAGTTTCGGATGAAACAGAACAGCCAAGTGAGCACGAAAGACGAGATCTGAGTGCTCCTGAACTGAGCCCAGATCCTGAAATAGAGGATATTGCAGAAGTGAACTGTGCACCAGATCAAGGTGAGCGGTCTATTGCAGAAGGATCAGATCAAGAAGAAGAGAGGAGAGCAGATGCCAGAGCGGAAAAGTAGCCAGCAAGAAAAGAAAGGCTGAATATAAAGCTCGCATCCGAGAAAGATCTCACTCTGATTCCTGAAACATCTTAATCAGATCAAAGTGACGTTGAAGAAAGACCGGATGGTCTGAGACGTTCCAGAAGAGAAAGAATAGCGTCTCAAAGATACGCATCTCCTGAGTGGACGTACCTGGCTGCAGATGCAGAGCCCAGCGAAGTCCGGGAGGTTGGAAGCTGGTACGGTGAGCTACGGAGGGGACACCCTCTCGATTGAAATACAGTTGCTGGTCCCAGGTGTAGAAGCTTTTGGAAAGCTAACTCTGCAAGTTCCAAATCCTCCAAAGCTGAGTGGATTGCGTTTCCTGATCCTCAATCAGGTTATCTTCCCTTCATTTGGCCGACAGCTCACCGCGCAAGAATTAGGAGAATTTCGTGCAGAGATTTTGCAATTTGTCCTCGAAATACTTGGATCGAATATCATTAACGATGAAGCTTGAATTATAACCAAAGTAAGCATTAGACCTTAGAAAGAAGATAACTTAGACCCCAGTTTAAGAAGATTTAAAATTAGGGACTTTCTAGTAGATGATGGAGTGAGGAGTAGGGCTGACTACATCTCTTCAATAGGTTTAGTATCAATCAAAGGAACTTTGACATTAATTGAATGGGAGAAGAGAAGTGAGAAAGACATTATTAAACAAAGAAAACAGAAAGAGACTGTGTTTTCCCTTTTGTGCTTTGGAACGGATCAGGAGAAACCATGGTGTCCGAAAAATCAACACGCAAACAGAAGTGTATCATTGGCACCCTCATTGTAGTGGTGCTTATTGTTATAACTGTGGTGGTTGTTGTATCTCTAGTTGGATATCAGGATGTCGGACAGAATAGGGTACAGGTAACACTCACTACACCAATCTCCGAGATAGATGAGGATGCATCCGCAAGGGATCTAGAAATGATTAAGGAAACCAGTCGTAGATTACATGTTGATTTGTCAAAGGGTGATTTCACTTTGAATGCGTATGCTCGATTTTTGTATGAGTATGTGGATACCATGGAAGCGAAGGATTGCTATGTGTGTATGCAATTACCAGCCTCAGTAGAAGAAGGCATTCGATATCATCATTTGCCTGTGACCTATGGCATTACATGTAGTGTGTTGTTGAGCATGTTTTACAGCAAGGCACACTTCGAGTATTATTTCTCTAATTATGATGTGGTACTCTCCGAAGTCCCCGTTCTTAAATACATGAATAAATATGATTATTATAAGGAAGTAGAGCGAAAGTCAAAGTATTTTGTGCCTACTATTACTTTAGATACGTCCTATGCCCATAGACATAATTTGACTTGCATGTTAACTGACATTGAAAAGAAATGTATAGATCAGATAGAAGATCGGCATAGACAAACTCTATTTAGACCAGATCCAAAGCACAAGGTTACCCCCTGGACTAAAGAAGAATTAGATCATAAAGCAAAAGGGAGTTTTGGACCCATAGCATTAGATTTCCAGCAGAAGGGGAAGTTGTGCATTAGACACCCGACCACATACTACGATAAGATATTTGTGGGTGAGAGTGATTGTGAGCATGTCTTTTTGATCGAAGAATCAATTAGAAAAGCATTATTGGACAAAATAACAGTAGTGCCCAGTGTGTATTTTGTGTGTGGAAAGAATGCCTATGTGAAGTTGCCAAAAAATTGGTATTGCACTTGTTATTTGGCTGTGGTATTTCCTAAGATTTTTCATGTGGATGATTTATGGCCTCTAGAAAGAAAAAGACCTCAAAGAGGAAAACGTGGTGTGAGTGCGGGAGAAGTGATTGGAGACATATTTGGGGCTATAATACCGAGTATGGGTGTGATTCTGAATGATTTGAAAATCAGAAAGCTGGCAACACTAGTGGATAAGCTCTCAATAAATACAGCTCAGATACTACTACTTGTAGATGGGGAGATGGTTTCGATAAGGGCTATGGTTTTGCAAAACCGTCTTGCCCTAGATGTGCTGCTAGCGAAAGCCGGAGGAGTCTGCAAATTGTTGAAAGTTCAACAGTGCTGCACTTATATTCCTGACAACAGTCGGGATATAAGGAAATACATCAACAATATTTCAGATATACACCAAGAGTTACGTGGGATGGCTGCTGAAGGACTCTGGGAACAAGTGGGGAAAGGATTTGGCAAGATAGGCAGTTGGTTTGGAAGTTTGGGACAAGGAATAATGGGATATATCTTGAAGCCTATTATAATAGCTGTCATTTGTATAATTGTCCTACTAGGAGCCATCAAGGCTTACAAATGACAAAGGGCACGACATCAGGAGACTGTTTCGAAAAAGCGAGAGCTTCAACTTGAATGACTGCAGGACAGTCATTATCAGCACCTTGAGGTGTTAGAACGATTCAGACAGGGACGGCAAGCTACAGCTTCTGTTTAGGTCGGTCTCTTCTACAAGGAGAAAATACAGGAGAATAGAAAGTTGGTGTTATGACAAAGAGGGGGGAACTGATAGAGCACTGATAGCACTCAATTTTGTATGAGTGCACTATACTCATGGTTTAAACGCACTCTCATGTATTCGTATTGTTTGCAGTGTTTTATGACTATTAAGAAACATTTATTTGAATCATTTGATGTTGAAACTAGTGAACGCAATTAAGTAGAACTTTGTATGTATTATGATTCCTTCATGCATAATGTGCAGGATAATATTATTCCTATATATCGTAATTGTGATTAGTTTAAGTTGCCTGAAATATAGGCCCAAAGTTAGTGTTTCAATTCTCCTTGCTCTTGAGAAATAAATAATTAAATGATTGTTGTATTCGAAGTTAGAATGTTCTCATCCTGCTGCAGGTGCAAGAATACACATCGTTATTTTCAGAGTTAAGGAGAAACCCGGAATGTCTTTGAAGAGGCTGGGAAGCGAGAAGGGAGGATGCCTTGCGTATCTGGTCTGTCTGGAAGCCAAGGCCACTGGAAGAAGATATCATTAATTAAATTTGTTTCATGAAAGAAAAAGCTACTGCCTAGAGGTGCGATGGAAAATTTTAAGACGAATGACGTATTGTGGGTTGAATCCCATCTTTTTGTATGATGCGCAGGGACAGCGAGACCAGACTTCTGCTAGCTTTCGGAGGAGAAGGAGCAGCTTAGAGCAAGCTCCAAAGCCATAAGCTAAACGACCCATTTGACGTGAGTACTTCTTAGGAAGTCAACACGTGCTGACACCATTGGGGAATGATAGCAAAGAGACAGGAAGGGCCCTCATGTAGAGCAGTGTAGGGAAAGATTTCGATTTCTTTCAATGAGTCGAGAACTGAATATTGCATCTATTCTGTGTTGCATTGTGATTTTGGAATTTATAATCATCTGTCTTTTGGGCCGCATTACATATATTCGTAAAATCGGCTCTGTATTAATTTTTCTGTACCTCTATACTTTGCTATTGAGATGTATTTACATCCAATTGTTTTTGGCCTTATAATAAATATTCAAACTGCACTTTGGAGTCGGTGATCTTTTCAGGCATGACGACTTTGCTAATATCTGTCTGAGTTGTTTCCTCCCCTCAACCACTTTAGGTAAATAAAAGATCGATCGCTTACGCTATATTTAGTAGGGAACTTAGGTGTGCACTTTAGCGTAATCACTATCCAAACATAGCTTGTTTAAGGAGGCAAATAATGAGCCCTGGCAGTAAACAGTTTAAACGCGGTCCATCACTAACGTGACTTGTTCACAGAAGAAGCATATGGCTCTCAGGCCCGTCTCCCACTGACAGCAGCTTCGCTGCAAGCCCCCTTGTCTCGGGCACCCATGTTATGAACTGCCTCAAACTCAACTCTGGTAAGTCGGAGGTGTCGCAGTTTGGGGCCCAGCCTTCCTTTTGATCCCCTGAATGGTGGGCATCTGAACTAGGTTCACTTCATTCTCCTGGAGGAAGCAGTGTTTACAACGCTGCCATTACATCGTGTTCCTTTACAACGCGGTCGTTACAACAACCGCGTTGTTAGAACGCGATGCCTTTACAACGCAAGTCATTAGATTGACTTGCTGTAGGGGGCGCTCTAACTTGAGGAATAGTATAATTTACTATTCCAACACCTTCCCTACTGTTGCGCAGGCTGGAGTTGGAATAGTAAATTATACTATTCCTAAGTCCAGCGCGCCCCCTACAGCAAGTCGATCTAATGACTTGCGTTGTAAAGGTATCGTGTTGTAAAGAACGCGATGTAATAGCATGCAATGTAACATGCTATATTCTTCTCCTGGCAGGTCTTCGAAGAATCTGGGAGTTCTCCTAAATGATAAACTGTTCGAAGCTGATCGGGTCAATGCAGTAACCTCTGCCACTCTATTTATTCTTCAAATGATTCAGAAGGTCCTTCACTTTATTCTGGCTCAGCCACAGAAAACTGTAGTCACTTTGCTTGTTCTGTCAAAGATCGATTACTGTAACGGGCTGTATTTGAATGTGCACTGGCATGTTCTTAATAAGCTGAAAACCCTGCAGAATGTGGCAGCCCATGTGCTTTGCAAAATTCACAAGTATCAATCGGTCTCTAAGTTTGTCAAGAAACTCCTTTGGCTCCCTGTGAGACAGAGGGTCACTTTTAAAGCACTATGGGGCATATTCACAAGGAGCTATCGCCGAATTAACGGCACTTTATCGCAGCAAAAGTCGTGATAAATTCACCTCCCCATTCACAAGCCGGTGTTAACAGGCCACAGCACCAGTTTACCAGCGATAGCAGCCGCAAAAAACATTGCCACAGAGGACCCCCGCAAATATCGCTAATGAGATGCAGAGTAGGCGTTCCCGTGCCAAAAGCCGAGACAACATCACACCTCAACATTCACAACGACCAGCCACATCGGCGATAAGAACACAAAACAGGCAATAAGGTGCGTTAGCACCAGGAAATTTACACCTGCTCTGACCTGGTGTAAAGTCGGACGGCAGCCAGCACCACAAACGGGGGCACAGCCCAGGGCCATATCCGAAGGGCAACAGATGCCATGGAGCCACTCATCATGCGGCCCGGACACCCAAGAGGGCCACAACACCCACCGCCACCACCCCAGGACCCCAACCCACACCCGGAACACCCCCCCCCGGACCACCACAGACGCAGCGCAGACAAAGACAGCGGACCCCCAGGAAACGTACCAGCCGCACAGACCCAACATCTGACAATGTCACCGTCCACTACAGGCTGAAAGGGACAACCATCCTACGCATCCTGACCATCATCGCCTAACAGGCCTATGGCACCAACACAGCAGACAACCAACATCCCACCCCACACAAAACTGCTGGCTTGGCTGCACCTGTTGGCCCCTGGTACCCCCCAAACAACACCCGCCAGAGTCGGAGGAGTCACACAGCCAGCCACATCCAAGTCCCCCACACCTGTCCTGGACATCACCATCACCCTGGTACCCCAGTCCCCATATGTCCAACACAATGCGCAGGATCCGCTGGAGACCAAGCAAGGACCATACGCCATAGCAGGATGCATGCACGTGTTGGGGGAAATCCACAGCACACATGTACTACCTGTGCCCCCTGGTGACACAGCACACAATCACCTCAACAGCAAGCACACGTCTCACATCAATGTGTAGGCAACAACAGAACACCGTGGAACCTCCAACAATGTTGCCTTCAAATACACAGCCAGTGTGCATGATACCTTCATCCTCCGACAGTCCATCATCAACCAGCGTTCCCAGGATGGCAACAAGGGAAATGCACACCCCCTTGGCAAATTCAAAATGAACACCCCACACACCTCAACTCCACAACCATGCAACTCACAACTCTGGCAATGCACACGTCACAAAATCACAACCAACATGCACAACAACATGACCACCCACCAGACACGACAGAACAACTTACAATGGTAACCTGGGCAAGCCCTGAACATGAGCCATCAACGGCATGGCACCTCAGCCACATAATAGCCGAATGTGGGGAGAGGTGGCAACCAGGCATGTGTGAAGGATGCAGTAGAACCATGATTGGGAAAGCACACAATGCCAAGAGTGGCGGAGATGTGCTGGACAGACCGCAGTATGCAGAACACACCCATATCCATGGTGACATACACCTCTGGTGTATGGAGTGCAGTGGACAGTGGACGCAACCATGTCACCCCAGCCAGTGGGGGACCTCGCGGAAATGTTGCCTGTGACGCCACCCCCTAAGCGTCACCGGAGTGGGATGGCCCGGAGTAGGCCACGCCAGCGTAGGGGTGTGAATAAAAAGCATGTAGGCCTGGGCGTGGTCCTCTCCCGGAAAGCCCCACGCCTCTGCCAGGGCGGCACCTCCCACCCCGCCACGAGGCCGATGCCGTCTTCGTGAGCGGAGTTGCCTGCGATGCTGTGCGCCTGCCGGACCCCGGCACGCTGGACCACGAACCCGTCAGGCCCGCCCCTGCGCAGCCCGGCCACACTGATCACCTGCCGACACCGGCGTGTGTCAAGGAGGCCCACCACGTGCCGGCGCAAGCTCCAAGCCAGAGTCCCGCGAGCTTGGCAGCCACCTCAGACCATCACGGCCTCCACGACACAGGCCCGCTTTAGTCCTTTGTCATTGACGTACTCTACTGCCGCCTTCGGCCTACTCTTCGGACCAGTAGGTCCCATATATGAAACTGTGTCCTGAGTCATGAATGGCAGTGACCCCAAATCCGGGCCAACGGCCACAGCACCAGACCCCCCCAGATCAGTGAGGCATAGTTCCATATGGGCATCTTGCGACACGTGGTGCCACTATCCCTGTTCAACGTCAGCCGGCTACACGTGGTGCCACTAACCCTGTTCAACGCCAGCCGGCTACACGTGGTGCCACTAACTATGTTCAACGCCAGTCGTGCCACTAACCCTGTTCAACGTCAGCCGGCTATACGTGGTGCCACTAACCCTGTTCAACGCCAGCCGGCTACACGTGGTGCCACTGAACCTGAACAATGCAGGCCGGTGGGGCCATCCAACCTATGCCGGCGACACTAGGTGAATGGGCCGTGCTGACCGCTGCCTCAGGCCTACACCACGGTCAGGTAGGTCACACATTTGGAACTGAGTCTTGATTACACCATGGCAGTGAACATCATTTAAGGCAGAGAACCATTCACTATACTCCCTTCGATGTGGTGACAACAAGTCTGTGCATGGCATCACAATCACACGTGTCTGTGGGCCTACGCGGACCACTGCCCTCGGCCTACGCTGCGCACGAGTGGGATCACAGATTTGGAACTGAACATCGGTAATTCAAAAGGCAGAATACATATCATCGCACGCACGGAGAGGCGTAAGAGGATGACGCGTTGCAGTCCGGAGGGTACAGGATCATCGTTACGGAGGTGATCGAACACTACCGACAACTGCCCTTGTGTCACTAACTCTGTGCCTCGCGAGCCAATGACACGTGGCTGTGGGCCACTGCTGACCGCTGCCTCCGGCCTACACTGCGGTCCAGTGGGTCACAGTCTTGATTTGGCAATGGTAGAGTTCATATCAGTGTACCGGCATCATCGCAGACTGCATCCCCTCACAGCACCTGTGCCACTAAGTCTGTTCCCCGACATTCATGGACACTCACTGGTCGTACATTGGTGGCGTTTGAGTCTATGGACTAGGGGCTAGTTTTCATCCTCATGTAGCTGATACCGAATTGTTGGTGAGGACGAGGGTTGCGCTTTCCACTCCTCCATTTGCTGCTTCCAGATAACATCAGACCTTTCACATCATGACCTGGAGGACACCTTCCACTGTCCCCCGCAACCCTCCACAATATACACCTCGGACATTGATGGGGACCCGCTCAGGTCGCATGGCCCATCTGACTGCACCGCAAGTCACCGTCCCGTGGCTGGGTGCCTGTGCCGGCCGCAGTGCATCTGGGGCCACTAACTCTGTGCTTGTCAGGTCTGGGACCCCTTCTTCTGAGACATTGGATGGCCTCTGAAGTGATGGTCTTGGGGTCATCAACGCCATGTGTCTGTGGCCCTGCTCTGTCTGCAGCCTCCGGCCTCAACTGCGGGCTACCAGGGCCCACACATAGCATCGAGTCCTGACCGGCCCGGACGTCGCATCACCGCAGGAGGCACACGCCACCACCGCAAGCACCACCTCCAACCGCCATCTGCCAGAGTCGAAACTGTGGTCCTGACAGACCTACGGAGTTGCTCAGACCTGTCGTGGATGCTAACATCGGCCTGATACCCTGCTCAGCACTCCAGGTGCCAGTGACTCAGTGCACCGCAAGCCATTGTCCGTTACTGATTGAGTTGTGTGCTGTGGAGAGGTTGCGCAGCAATGTCACCTCAAACAGTGTGGGAGCCCTGGTACGTTGATGGGGGAGATGATGCAGGTCTGACACACCCCACTGCACCAGCATCAGGAGTATATATCGAAGGGACACAATCTGAGACTTTTTCTTCACATAAGCGCGCTCATCTCTAGTGCCCCAACCCCAGTGCACTGCATCTCACGGACACTTCTGTTTGCATGTTGGCTGTCCTCTGGACTTTCTCCGGCTCACTCCATGTTGCTCAGCTGTTGACTCTGTTATGCATGTGTTTTCTGTTTCCGTTGCACTGGTGTCCAATGTTCAAGTTGTTGCCAGCACCAAGCCTTCCGTGCAGACTGGCTTACACTCACCCCACACACATCCAGCACAGGCGTCACTGTACATGTGGCCCTGCCAATAAAGGGGCCGGTTCAACATGATATATGCGTGTGTCCCTGTGGTCTTGTTGTATGCATGAGGGCCCTGGGCCCTAGGACATTACATTGTGCTGTGTACATCGGATTCAGACATGTCACCGCAGGCAGCGGGTTGTAGCTTGGACATGTAGCTTTGTGGTCACCCACTCAATTCGTAAGGGGAGTGGCCGGGGCCGTCGTACGCAGAGCCAACATGGATGTGTGACTGCTATTTGCGCGCCCCTGGGCGTGGTTCTGTACTGTGAATGTGCATCTGCATGTGTCTCTATGGCAGTATGGGTCTCCTTTGTGGGGTGTGGGTGGTCCCTGAAGGGTGATAGACACCTACGTATGTGTTCTAGTTCGCATTCCAGGTGTTCGGCCCCCACCCAGGCCTGTTGGGCCACCTCCTTTTGCCGTTCTGACACCTGGCATTGGGGTGCCATGTGTGGGTGGGTGAAGTGTCGTGAGCCAGCTGTGCTTGCGTGTGCTTCCTGCTGTGTGGTCTGTTGCAGGCTCTGTGTTCTCCTCTGAGTAGATCAGCTGCCCGGGTCCTGGTGGTGGGTTGTGTGGGATATCCATGGGCTGTTGTAGGGCGTCGGTGTCGACGGTGTGGTGGTCCTCTCCGGCATCGCAGATGTGTTGTCTTCTGTGCTCTGCTGGAGGTGTTGTGTGCCCCTCTGCAATGTGCAGGGGAGATGCATGTTGACATTGTGTTGCAATGTATGTCGGCGCATTGTTCTGGTTTACATGCAGACTGTCTGGCAATGTACATTGAGACTGTTTGGGAGGTGCTGGATTCTTCTGCGGGACAGTGTACATTTGGACTACATGACGGATGTGAGGTCGTACGCGTACATTTCCATTTCACACTTTCCAGCTCTGTCAGGTGTAGTAGGCATGTTTCTGGGCATGTGCGCAGCCAGTTGTGTCCTCTGTTCTGCAGTGTCGGCTATGTGCATTGTACCACATTATCGTCGATGTGGGTGTGCTGTTCTTGCTATGTGTGTGTGCTGCAGTGTGCCAAGGGGATCTGTGACATGATCCTGGATAATTGTGGGTGTGCAGTGTGCTACACCTCGTTGTGCATGTGTGCCATTGTGCCATTGTGCCCATCTCCCCCCGTCCCCCCAGTCCCTGTTCGTTACACTCCCTGTTGATGTTGTGTCAGGTCCTCTCGAGCTGTGTCCGTACTCCCTACTCCTTGCACCGTCTACACACTGATGGCTGTGGCCTGGGTTTCCTCCAGCTCCTCCTGTGGCGCAGGACTGCCACCTCCTGTCGCCGTTGCTGCCTTCCTGTTGGCAGCGGGTTTGTACCTGGTTTAGGTTGTCACATCCTGCCGGCACCTCTTGGCCTCCTGGATTGGCCTCCTCGGCAGTCCGACTGCATTCCAGGTGGTCTGCTTGTGGGTCAGTTGCTGGTAGTGTTCTGTCACCTCCGTGACGCTGGTCTTGTTTTCCTGTGGTCTGCACCCCGTCTTCCTCTCCCTTTTCTCCTTGGCCTTCCCCGACCCAGTTGTTCCTTGCTGGTGGTCTGTGGGGGTTGTGGGGTTCGCGTTGACCTCTGCGCTGGGTCAGGGTGCATCCATGTTGCTACGTGCTTTGGCTTGTTTCTGGTGTGTTGTTTCTGTGGGTTTTATGGTGTATTTTCCCGCCAGACGCGTGGGATTTGCAGGCCTGTGGCTGGTTTTCGCTACTTTTTGTACCGCAATTGGCCTCATCGCATGATTTTTAGCATTCACGTTTCGCATTTTTTCGGCGTGGCGTTGATTTTCACGCTGACATTTGACGCGTTATCTGGTGTCTATCGCATGCTACCGCCTTGTTGTGAATTCCACGTTGATACAGGGTTATTTTCCCGGGATAGGCTGCGATGTTGAAAGTTGCGTTACGCTACTCTTGCGGTAGTTATCACACGTTCTTGTGAATATACCCCTATGTATTGCGTACAAAGCACTGCACAAGCAAGGACCTGATTTTTTGAGGAAGAGTTTTACCTGGTATATACCATGCAGGTCGCTATGCTCAGCCTCCCCCATACTGGTGGTAGTCCTCAGATTCAAGTGTATGAATTACAGTGACAGAGGCTTTGTGCTTGGAATACCCTTCCCATGTATATCAAAGCCATGCCTAACATTTTAGCTGTTAGGAAAGCCTTGAAGACATGGCTTTTCTCTTCTTGCTAATCGCCATATCCGGGGTCTCTTGTTTTCCTGCTATCTCAGCCAGTGCCAAGATGCCTTTATGGTATTCAAGTGCTTTATAAGAACACTTAATATAACATAAAATAACATAACATAACATAACATAACATGTTATTTTTATTGGTGTTGGAGGGAGAGAGGGAACACGGAGGCAGGGAGGAGGGCAAGACAGGCAATGGAGGATGTGGAGGGAAAGAAGCTCTATAACTCAGACAGTGTCTTAGTGTTTTTCTTGTTATGGTGGGAGAGGGACCAACATTCATGAGGGAGGGTGTGGTCAGGGACAACAGAGGGATAGAGGATGAGTGCAGGCAACAAAAACAACTAAAGGAGGTAGGGTGGTTGGGGGGCAGTGAGACGAACAGGAGAGGAACACGGACGGGGAGAAGTACACGAGGGAGCCAGTTGAAACAGATGGATACTGGCAGAGTGCCTAAACTCAAAAATAACAAGCAGCTCCCAGTACACAGGGAAAGATGGAGACTCCCACAGAGAGGCCCATAAGCAGCAAAGAAAAGTCCTTGAATTGTGCTAAAGTAACGCTACCCAACTGTGAGCGGCCCATGCGCACAGAGGAGAACCCCCCCCCCCACACACAGGTTCCAGCACCGGGATGGATGCTGCAGCAGACAAGCTGAGGACCGGGTGAGGCAGATGGGAGAGCCTGGAGCAAAGTTCCACAAGACCTGTGCAGAGCATGGTCGGACCAAAGTAGGACTGTTTCTGCTGCAGGAGAGAGGCTGGACTCAGGTTGGACAACAAAAACAAGGGGGAGGGAGGGACTGTGACCGCAGAGGCAACACAGAAAGGGGTAGAGGGATGACTGGGAAAGCACCATGAGGTTGGGTGGGGGGATGGATATGAAAGCAACATGGAGCGGATAGGGCCGGAGGGACGTGAAAGCAACATGAAGAACGGCGATACGAAATGCTGCTAACGAGCTAGCTGGCAACATCAATGAGCAGGGAGGGGTAAGAGGAGAAACCGGCATGAACCGGTTGGGGAGGGGGGAAGGAACAGAATGAGTGAGAGCTAGTCAAAACACGAACACTCCTCTAAAATGCACTTTCACAATTAAAAAAAGAGTCCCTGAGGCAACACTTAAACAGGACAAGTAAAAGGCAACAAGTATTGGGCCACTGCTCCGTAGTCCTCAATAAACAACGAAAGGGAGGGACCAAAAAAAACATTAATCACTTGGAAGCAAGGATTTTTTAAGGACACACTACAAACAAATAAAAAGCAAAAGGCTAACTGTAAGCCCACAAATTAGATTACAACACATCTCGGGATGGCGCAAGCTCTGTCTAGGCTCGACCTAAAAGTGATTGTCCAGTTAGTGATTATTCTTTAGAAAAAGTAACAGAACATTTATTATACACACAATTCTAAATACTACACATTAATTTACAAATGTATATATTAGGCAGATTGAAAATACAATAGATGACATTATGAAATCACATCTCACCCCTAATGGGTCATGACCCTCACAATCACAGTACCACCCACTTATACAAGATATGACATTCCAATATAGGGGGAAATCACTTTAAATAAAACAGGCCTATTGGTTTAATCAAGGGGTCACCATATTACAAGAACAATAAACCACATGTTAAAAATCCTATATGGGTATGGGCAGAATGTTTCATTCTGTCGGCAGAATAGATGGAATTTGGTGACTCCTCATTACTCTATAAATGTGCGGTTCCACCCAAAATCCACCAATCACCGTGTGTTGGAATTTTTTTCATGCAAGGCTCCAGAAATGCGAGCTGGTGAGCACAAGCAAGATTTGGCATCCCCTAGCACGATTTACTAATGTGGGCGGTCACGGTCAGAGGGCTGCTTCTCGAGAAGATTTGCTGCTACTCAAGTAGATTTTCTACTCATGTGGCAGCAAAATCCACTCAAATTTTTCAGTGCTGCTCATGCTACTGGGGCTAAATTGCAAAGTGGGCAGTGCAACGTGCATATTTTCCACCCGGTGGCAGAACCTCGCGGACTCTCTTGGAGTTTTTATGAAACACTGTAAGTTCCGCCTACCCACAGTAAATGCAGTCATCAATAATAACCATGTCAATGCAGTTATTAATAATAATAAAATATGACAACTTTGATCAGTAATCACCATCAACATTATATCAATAAAGCATTTTAAGATAAATATACCATGCATCTGTTTTTTTCTATACTTTCAGGTTACATAAAAAGTTATCATAGAAGACTCCACTTTCTGCCCACAGAAAATGCAGCCATAGATACAGCCTCTAGAGAGCACTTCACTCCATGTATCTTCCTTATTCTCCTTCAGGCCACATTAAATGCAAACATAGAGCAAATCCCTAGAGACCACTGTACTCCAAGCTGTAGAGAAAAATCTCCTGTCTTGAGAGTGCTTTAATAATGGCAAATTCCCACAGGGTCATGGATTTCCTGACCCCGCAAATGAAGGGTTAGTACCTTTAAAAACGACTTCTGGGGGGGCTGCTTTAACTCTTACAGCCCCCCTCAACACACATGCAGATGAGCCTCTCGTGAGGCATTATGGGGTGCTCCTTTGAAGATGCAGTAAATATTATACCAGCAGGCCTCCTGCTGTGCTGGGAGCCCATGCACCTTTGGTTCCTTTTTTTTTTCTCAATGTTTTTGGTGGGTTGCTGGTTCCACCTGGGTACCCAACATGCATTTGCTGGGGGCAGCTCAGGGAGCCCACCCTTGGCTGCCCCTGCTCGCTCCCTTCTGGAGCAGCACCCTCCTGCTGCCGCAGCAGCCGGCAGCCCTTCTCCGGGCAAGGAGTTTGTCTTCTGTGGCAGCTGTCCCGCTCTCCCCAGACACAGGCATGGGGAGCAGAGGTCACACTCACCACCACTTGGAGCCCAGAGTTTGGATCCCTGGCCCCTTCTCCTTCTCTTGGGGGAGCGTGACATCGCTCCCCCTCTCTCTTTGTCAGCCTCTGGAGAGATCAGTGCCTCCGGGGGAAAACGTTGAAATGGGGTAAGAACCCCACGCATGCCCCCTCCTGGGTAATATATAACTAAATCGTGCACTGATCCCTGGACCACTCTAGGGACAGTGGAAAGAAGATACAGCAGGGCCCCACATGCTCTGTTTTCTGGGAAAAGGTCAAAGGTCACCTACATTTAAAAGGCCATATCCCGGGCCAGTTTGGGCTGATTCAGACGATCTAGGGCTCATTTTACTCCTGTTGGCGAGCTCTAGCAGCCAGGAACCGTTGCACAGTGCTATTGTAATACTCTAGGGCTCTAAGAACTAGTTTACATGGAGCAGACCCTCACCCACTGTCTCAGCACCCCTCCTGCCACCAGCAAGGTGCATCAGTACAACATGTCTAGATTCTACTGCTAAAGAGACCTCGGGGATGCACCTTGTCCAGGGTACTTCGTAATACTTAGTTAGCAACTGAAAAGTCAACAATACCCACAACATCTAAATGGACAACATTCTTCATTTTCTAGACACTACCGAAACCTGTTTGTGAGAAGTTGGCCTGGTATATGCTGTTCACTAATTAAAGTGGACACCTTGCACCAGGGCAAATCGACTCTTATGGTAGATAGGTTTAAGACAACCTTTTAAAGAAAGCTATCCTAGTGGTAGCTGTGGAGAGCAGCCTTCAGGCTAAGTCTCGGAGGAATGTAAAGCAGCTTGTTTTACCATATAATCTCTTGAATCACCAAATGAAAAGACACCACACAGGTATATATATCAAATATATATGTATTTATTTCTAAATAACTCTCTACTAATCTCTTTATGAGATTAGAAGACAAACATATGCACAAATCAACGTTTCACAATAAGTTAAGCACAAAATATGGCTGGGGCCCTAGGGGCGTACCAGACCATATACTAAGTAAGAGACTTAGAAACAACGACTTGCAAGGAGACAAGGCCTAGGGCCTTCAGAAGTGCTGGGGCCTCACGAAACCACCCAAGGCAGGTAAGTAAAGGACCCACGGGGGACGCGTGCAGTGTGGATACACAGGCGCGAATCGCCGTTAACTTCAATGGGGCAAGTCGCGGTTGGAAATAAAGAGTTTTAGGATACTTCGGGAGAACCTACAAGCAAGTCACTTACAGGGTAAGTAGTTCTAGGGCCCACACCCACAGGAGCACCGTAGTGCTGGAGTTACCTCACCCAGGGAAGCCGGGTGCACAGGTGTCCTTTGGTGTCGGGTCGCGGCGTCGTTTTCAATGGCGAACAAAGAAGACTTGCTGCTTGCGGGAGCTGAAGAAGTGTCCGGTGGAATCCAAGCCTGGATTCTGAAGAAGGATGACCTGAAAGCAGAGGGGACAGTGTTCAAAGTCACTTGGCAGTGACCCGGGGCAAGGAAGATGGATGCCCCCCGTCGTCGGTCGCTTCAGGTCGGTTGCGGGTGCCTTGACTCTTCAGCCACGTGGTCCAGGAGGCGTCGACGACGACCAGGAGCTGGATTCGGTGTGTCCCTTGACGTCTGCAGCTGACTGCGGTGTCGGAAACTCGATAGGAGCCAACAAGCCTTGGCAGCAGCAAGTCTCGGGGAGATGAAGAAAAGTCGATGGTGCAGACCAGCAAGGTCTGAGGGACTCACCCAGCGAGGGTAAGTCAGGGCAGGCCTGGAGCAACCAGGGGAGCCCTTTGGTTTCTTTAACAAGTCTTCTGGGGACCCACAAGCCAGCGGGCAAGGGATCGCGAAGACACCTCGGGCGGAATCACTCAACAGGGGCCCACGGTCACTCGGGACGGTGTAGGCCTCTGATCTTAGGAGGGATTCCTGCTGGAGGTCAGGACCACACGTGATCCAAAGCACAAGTTCGTGGAACGTTGTGAAGGGGTTGCACTCAACAATAGTGCATGGTACCCAGGGGTCGCGGTTCCTCATTACTCGTGGGGTCCACTTGCCTCAGCTTCGCTGGGGACTCACGATGGCCTGGGAGAGGTCAGGAAATCCAC
Source organism: Calotriton arnoldi (assembly GCA_963921515.1). Taxonomy (NCBI): domain Eukaryota; kingdom Metazoa; phylum Chordata; class Amphibia; order Caudata; family Salamandridae; genus Calotriton; species Calotriton arnoldi. The sequence continues at coordinate 136,567 of CAWUFW010014736.1, forward strand.
TTCTTGGGCTGCAGGGACTTCGGACTCCGGCGGGAGCGGCGTAGTTTGCGACCGTCGTTGTCGTTTTTGGTGCCTGCCAAGCAGGGAGTCACTCCTTGACTCCAAGGGAGATTCTTCTGTCTTCCAAAGGTAGTGGAACGTCGAAGGGCCAGGATTCTTCTGTAGAGTGTCGTCCAGGGGTTATCTGCTTTGCAATGGCAAGGTTCCCCCTCTTATACTAAAAAGAGGGATGGACTAGCTCTATGACCCCACCTATGGGAGGGTCAAGGGAGGGGGTGGCTACACCCACTTCCCTTTGTCCAGTTTCGTGCCAGAGCAGGGGCAGGTAGCCCCTGAGCTGGTTTGAACTGGCATATGCACAGAGGAGCCTTCTGCTCCCCCAGTGCAGGACTTCAAAGCACTCTAAGAGTGCACCCACCCAGCCCCAATACACTAAACCCTGTCTGGAAGGTGGTTACACCTCCCTGTGACAGGATGCCTATTGTTGGGCTTCCTCCACTGCGAGTTTCGGTCATCAGCAGGAGGGCAGCCCAGTGTCTGTGACTGGTGGCATCCATTTTGTGATGCCAGGGCTCTTTAGGATTCTACTGCGTTTCCACAGCAGGTACATGTCTTATCCCTCTAGAAGGGTGGAATGCTACCCCCGCCGCCAAGATTGGCGGGGGGTAGTATTCCAAGATGTTTGACACCAAACACGACATGTTTTGATGCAGCCATTCCAAAGTTAGCATTTACCGCGAGGATATAATGCACTTAAATAGTATATGGTTTAACCGCATCCACAAACAGCACCAGAGAATAGACTCTGAGAGCTGCAGAGGGGCCCTGCTCAGGCAGAGGCACCCCCTCACATAGAAGCCAAGCACCCTGCCCTCAGGATTGATAGGGCCTGCCTTAGGGGTGACTGATAGGTTTATATGTGTGTGCAGGAGAGATATAGGAAACCTATATCTCAGTGAGGGGTGCTAGCACCACCTCACCCAGGCTGCAGTAGCAGGCCTGTGGTGTCAGATTTAGACTGCTTCCCAGGGGTGGCATAACATATGCTGCAGCCCCTGGGAGGCCTGTGAAGTACCTATGCCCTTGGCACCTAAGGTACCATATACTAGGGACTCATAAGGCACCACAGTATCCAATCACTAGTGCACCTAGAGTGCACTCCATGTCGTTTAGAGAGAACAGAGAGGCTGGGGCCCTGATTGGCAGGGACCCAGCCAGACTATAGCCAGAAACCAGTGCTAACATCAGAAAAAAGTGGGGGCAACATAAGAGGCAGATCCTACTCTCCTACACTGTTCCTCTATGGTATGACTATCGGTAATAACCTTCTACATCCACAAAAACACTTATGCGCATCCGTGCTTTAGGTAAGTATTTATACTTGCACGATTTTATCGGGGCATATTATCAAGAGATTCTTCGCCGCTTTTTCGGCGATATTCGCCGAAAAAGCGGCGAATTTTCCATCGCACTATTTACAAGGACTCGCTAACATGCATTAGCGCTTGCTTCCTTGGGAGTCCTGCCGTTTTTTTTTCTACTTTGCATGTCAGCGATATTTATCGCTAATGACATGCAAAGTAGGCGTTCCTCACCTAATCTTCATGGTAACAGTCCCAAACACGACTTCGCCCTATTAACAATGCCGGCCCGGACCCGCGAAGCGATAGGAAAACTCGTGCTAAGCGCGTTTATCTCAGGAATCTAACACCTGTTTGAAACTTGACTTAGGCATCCTGTGAATGGGAGGTGGGTAAATGGTTAAGTACACACATGCATCAAGGTTTACATTAGCGATGCATGATCATCGCAGGATTTTACACGATATTTCTGCTTATCGCCGTCTATCGCTGGTTTTGACATCGCCTCTGTGCAAAGCGTTGCTAATACGCCGCTCAGGGCCGTTTCTAGGTGTTTTGCCGCCCTAGGCGAGAATTGAAAAATGCCACCCCCTCCCTTTTACTACCATCACTCATCAGCTACAAGTTCATAATCCTTGCTAAGCACACTCCATCCTGCCGAGGTAGGTAAATAGAGCAATCGTGACACCTGTTATTTGCAGCCTTTGGAAACTGTATACGCATCGTGTAAAGCGCTATATGAAAATAACTATTATTTTTGTTTGCGGGGTGGCAAAAGGACGGGGTGGGGGATGGTTGGGTGGGTGGGGGTAGCAGCGTTCTGTGACATCACATGATATAGTCTTCGCTCAATCAAGTGACCAGAAAGAAGAGCATCAGTCAGTGCGCTAGTGCATGGGAAGCCAGGTTGCAGAGCCCCAGGCGCTTTTTGCCTGAACTTGGGTTTCATGAGGTGCTTTCTAAAGGTCTATCTGTTTGAGCTATGAATTCACCGACTGTAAGATGCAATTGGTAAATAGATTGATGCGGTAAAATTAAATTTCAATATTCAACTTGGGAAGGAGAAATGTATTCAAGGCGAGCATGAATAATTAATTAATATTATTACTAATAATTCAGGCTGTATATGCATCAATGAATATTATATTTATTTACACACGATGCCTACTATCAAGTATCCGACAGAGAATATCTTCTGCTCCTTTCAATGAAAGTGGAATTTCACTTTGTTGTGGCTCTTACAAAAATCCTGCCTTCCCATTTTCTTTTCGCCTGTTTAATAGTATGCCAATAAAAGTATTACCGAACTTTGTCATTGGTTTTGTGTTAAAGTTACTACAATCGAATGTACTTTCACGTTATTTTTATAACTCTCGCCATAATAAAATACTTTGATATTTTTGTTAGAAAATAATTTACAATAAAAAGATATTTAATTTCCCATTTTTTACACTATTTTTACCATAAAAGTAATAGTTTACTTAGTACTGGGGATGTGATAAACATATTTCGATAAAGTGTTATTACACTGTTTTTTAAATGAATTAACAAAACGTGTTTGTACACTTTTTGCATTCCTTTGTAATTAATATTATGATAAAAGTATCATAACACATTATTATTTAATAATTATTATAGCAATTACCATGTTTTTACGTGTATATATTGCTTCTTATCACTCTGAAGGTGCCTTTACACTGTTGCTCCATCACATTATATGTGGAAATTACACAGTTGGTAATTTTGTGTGCTACCTAGAACAACGCTATAAAAGTTACTTTACTTTAATCATAGCACGAACAATCTCCACCTAATGCAAAAACTACAAAACTTGGCTCAAGTTTGGATAAGCACTTACTTGCTAAAACCATTTGGGAATTAGTAGCATGTTATTAACATTATTAACAGCGCCACGAAACCAGAAAACACCAGTAGCAAGCGCCTGGCTCCTCACTCCTGATCCACTGGTATAATCTTCTTGACGCACTGAATGGCTGACGCCGCGCAGCTCCAGGGTGGCGCAGAGCTCTTTCATCCCCGTCCGTCCCCAGCCTGATGTATGGCACCTCTCCCGGCCACCGACCCACTTTTGCCGCCGGATTTCAGACACATTTGTTTCCGGCGCCTTTTAATAATGAATGCGAATAACTGAGACAAAAGAGGGACCCCGGGCTGAGCGCGTGCGCGAGGAGCACGACCGGAAGAAGACCTCTGCCAAGCACTTTGCCGCATAGAGTAAATATGTTAAGTTACGCAAAACAATAAAAAGCTAATCTTTGCTTAAAAATGTCCTTGCTGTTGCTGTAAATGCTTATTGTGTACGTTTGTGATATACGAAGTTGGACGTGCAACGGGCAGCCATGTGTAGAATTGGTGACTTACGATTTTAAGGTGTTCTTGTGTAAAATAACTGGTGGTAAAGTGAAACATTTTAAAAGTTTTCTTTGGTGTTGTCTGTATATAAAACTGCACCAATGGTAAAAATATTGTGAAAAGCAGGGTTGTGAGGAGGAGATTTGACACAAATAAAAATGTAGTAAACATGTTTTTACAGGTTGCGATTTGGGGGTGGAGAGGATGTGTGCAATGGTAGTTTAGCAGTAGAAACCAGCAGCCTGCGGGAGGGAGACGGCCAGCATATATTACATGTGTGCAGCCATGGGGAGATTAGGTGCAGGGCCGTTTCTAGGTTATTTTGCCGCCCTCCCCCTTTTGCCGCCCTAGGCGGCCGCCTAGTCCTGCCTAATGGTAGAAACGGCCCTGACGCCGCTAACACGGCGATGTCAACCAGCGATAGACGGCGATAATAGAAAACGCACTAAGCGCGATTTGCGATAATTATCGCATGCTGTTGTTAATATGCCCCTCATGTATATTTACATATGGGGTCTGCGAAATTCATGTAAAGTGCTTTGGGTAAATATGTAAAATTACACATTGAAAATAGAAAAGTTGAAGTTGCTTGTTTTTCACTGATCAACATGTTTTTATATTTCAGGACATTTATTTTTAGCCAAATCAAGCCACAAAAACTATTTATCTAATTTCATGTAATATAAGTATTTTCGGTAGGTAGCACAAAACAAACTAAACTCTTCTTTACCAACAACTTGTTACATTTTCAAACAGGACAATACTAATTGATTCTGCTGATCACAGTCAATGTGCTCGCTTTTTCAAAAGACTATAAAAATGCACCAATATCATATATTCACAGATGGCAATAAATACTTTAATTCATATCATCAGTTCATTATATATCATACAGCAAAATCAAAAATTAAATTCTTACCTCCAAACACAAAAGAAAAAGCACCGCAAATAGACCACACAGCCCATCAATTAAAAAACATAAGGTCCCGTTAACCAGCAAAATCCTAATAGCAATTGACTTCCAAAATCTACAGTTAAATTATTCTTTCAGGAACCAATGCAAATCATCCATGCCTAGGGACAAAAGCTTTTCTATTCAATCAACTTTTTAAGCAAGATCAGGCAGCATTTACACTTACTCTAAAGCTTCTCTCGCAAACAAGGATTTGCAATTTGCACAGTGACTGATTTGGGATTGAATCCGCAATTGGGCCGTATTATGCAAACCGGGCATTTTCATTGTTTGCACCGAGTGCACATTTTAAAAGGTGCACCCAGCACAAACAATGAAAATGTGCCGTATTAATATGAATGCGCTGCCCCCAGGGCAGCCACAAACTCGCGCTGCCCTGGGGAACAGTGCATTTCTCTGAAAAACAGAGAGGCTGCTTTGAAGCCACTTCGTGTTTTCACAGTGCAGACGGCAACCCGCCCTCACTTTGAAGGGGGAATAGAGATCCCCTTGCAGATGGGTGCAGTGAGTGACTGCACCCGCCTGCAAGGGGATGTCTGGAGGGTCCATGGGACCCCCTTTCCCCCCCACCAGAGGGCTGCCATCAGGGGGCGCACTGACAGTGCACCATCTTTTAGGTGGCACACTGTCAGTGCGCCTCCTGACAGCTTCTTTGCCTCTGCACCCACGTCTGTAATACGGCACAGGCGCAGAGGCAAAGGGATGCCCTCATTTGCATGGTGCCATGCCCCCATGCAAATGACGGAACGCCCTCTGAAGTTGTACGCCAGCGCTATCGGTATTACAGAAGGGGACACACAAGCGCCTGCGGCCCTTTCTGTAATACCAAAGTGCCCCGGGGAGTACACAAAGCAGGCGCAAACGCCCGCTGCGCCCCCAGGGAACTTCTATAATATGGCCCTTGGTGTTGCCTATGTACTAACAGGTCACATCCCAAATTCTCCATTGGCAAGGTGTTGCAAAATGAGCTGTGTAAAGGCTGTTAAAAATCAGGTGGCAAATGCGACCCCTGTGATTATTGAAGATTTCCGGGGTGGAGGACAGCAAGGAACAGCAGGCCTCGGTCCTTTGTAATACTGAAGGGGAAGAGGAAGCATTCCAAAACAGCCCATCTCATTTAAAGGAACAGGGGCTGCTTTACAAAAAAGTTGCCAATTCTTGAGAAAATCGAGGGGGAGCTGGCACCGATCAACTGGATGACTGACTACCTACTGCCCTGATGCTGTTGACACAATTCCCTGTGGGGAGGCTGTCCTTCAAGGACAGCTTCCAGTTTGCGGATCACTTACCTCTCAACATTGGGGTTAGTAAATGATCAATGGTTTGTGTCCGCAGCTCTACTTACTACCTACCTATCTTTCCAGATTTTAAATTGCAGTTTGGAAAAGGTCACAAAAGCTCTTTTATGAGTTGGAAAATTTTTCCAACTCATAAAAGGGCTTTTGTACCTTGTTAAAAGCTTTTTGTGCGCAGACTCTGTGGTGTTGCTAATTGCAGGGTTTACAACTACAAAAGGGCTTTGTACATCTGGCCCTTATAATTTCCTGTAATCTTTGTCAAACCAGTGGCATGAGGCTGCGGTATCTGCCAAATAATTTATGACTTCGTCTAAATTTGGAAGGCTGCACCCATTGTCTTACTGAAAACAGGCCCTGTTGCTTCTGTTGACTCCTTAATATGCAATAAAAGATCCAAACTATCAGTTATAAACTTGTGTAAAAATGCAGAAAAGTCTAAAGAGCAAATTTTCACTCCTTTACAACTTGAGTGATTAAATGGTCTGATATGGAAATTAGTAGGGCGCATTGAGACATTGGGCAGATTTATCAAACTTTTACGCAACGCAGCAAGACACCTTGCTGTGCCGCGTGACAGGGAGAGGGCATTACTGCACCACATTTATAATTATGTGGCAAATTCCTGTCTTCTCCTTGCGCTAGCGCACAATGTGCTGTCTAGTGCCAATGCAGACACCCTTGCGTTGTGGTGCATGGGTACGTGCGTTGTAGACAGGATTGTTTTTCTGCAAGAAGGGACACCTTCCGACACAAAAACAATTCTCTGAGGTATTTTCCTCTTTTTATGTGTGTTGCAGAATGCAGCACGTGTAGAAAGGGAGGGAAACAAACCTATTCCTCCTTGTTTTGCCTCCTGTTGGAAGCCGTAGTATTTCGACACATTCCCAGACGTACCACTCATGGTAAATCTGGGAATGTGCCAAAATCAATGGGAGGAAGTGTCAGAACACCCACGCTCCACCCATGAAACACCTTCCCAGGGAAGAGTAACGCAGGCAGGAACTTGCGCTGCGTTGCGTTACTCCAGATTTACCAAGCAACGCATGCACATGCAACGTGGCCTTGCGTTGCTTGGTAAATCTGACTTTAGTGTTATGTTGCCCCTGCGTTACCTTGCGTGATGCAAGGGCAAAGCAACACTATGATAAATCTGCCCCATTGTTCTTAAGGTTTAAATGTGATTCATGGGTGCTTTTCAGGCTAATAGGCCTCATCGGGTGATGCAACGCCTGATTTGGGCTCTGAGGGATAGGGTTGCTCATACAGAAGTTCCCAGACCATTGCACTTATATCTGGAAGAAGCCACAGCTCACTAACATGTGGAGTTATAATTGAATACATATGATGTAATATTATTTACATAACATTTAAGAGATTGACAATCCAGGGAGGAGACTGCATGTTTGACTACATAGGCCTTTAACTCATTACATATCTAAATCAGCATTTCCCCCAGACCCACTGGCCCTTTTGCAGCTGGAACAAAGTAGGCAATATAGACTTGTGTACTTATCATCATGGATCTAAACTCCATGGTCCTGATTCAAATTTGGAATTGAAAGGAAAACTTCTCTGTTTTTAGAGGAATTGTTAAAATGTGACAACTTCAACTATTTCTCTCTTTCACGCCGATAAAATGTTGCATTCATGGGCTCGTTGTTTCAGTTTCAACAATGAAAAGTTCAGGCCCAAAAATCTGTTGCCAGCTAAGGAGGGGCGGAAATGGTGTTTCTCCGGTGTAGAAAGTCATTTTAAAAGGTTTTGAATTAACGTGAAATACTTTTAATCGGAATTCAAAATAAATATGGGGGTGTGTGACAGGGGGCATGAAAAGGTTAGCAACAACCCTAACATGTGTTCCAGGCAACCGTGTGCTGTTCGGCGCCAGGCACCAGGGCACAGAGGCCATATTTATGCTATTAAAAATAAACTATTACTTTGCCTTTTGTAAATATGTATCATATATGAGACAGGAACAGACACGTCATTTTTCTTTCTATTTTAATACTACTTGCACGGTGGTTGCCACCGCGATAGCTGCCAAGCGACACATGTTATGTGCATTCCGTGAGCCAGTCCAGGACTTCTAGCCAACAGCACCTTTGATGCGGGCATTTTTGAGCCAATACTGAAGATGCTAATAGCGAAAGTACAAGCTATAGAATGCATTCTTTCCTGAAAAGCCAAGACTGTCAGATTTTGTTTAAATAAAACTCTTTTTTGTTACATTTCTCATTTTACACATCCAGATGACAAAACAACTTTCAGGAAATGGGTGCATTTTGGTGGATGTCAGCCACACAGCAGTACCTGGCTGGGTTTAGGTCTAAGTACCAGAGCAGGGAGGGAGGTCTCGCCTGTGGTCTCAGTGCGGGTTGTGCTGACAGTATGGATCCCGGCTGAGCCCGTAATGACATGGGGCCAAATTGCTGAGTTATTAAGGAAGTGAACCTCTAAAAACCGTAAGGGAAGATGACAACTAAACAGCATCACGAGCAGTGGCAGTGATGACAGCTACAGCGGATCCATTTGCAAGTGGGATGCGGTATGGGACGGTGCCGCCAGGGGCGCAGTTTCAGCCCACTGGGCTCACTACATGTATGATCATTTTTAGGTCTCACCTGAGCCAGCGCATGCGCTGCCCTGGCGAGAGTTTTAGTAAGCGGGTTTTGGAAGTGCAAACAGCAGTGGCTTTTGCTGGCGACCAGCTTGCGTTCACGCGAGCGTGCACGCGCGATCAGGCGCCATATGGCTTCCCTCGCCATCTGGCTTCCCTCGCGATTACTTTCACTTTCGCGGCCGCGCGGCCGTGTCAGTTTCACGGCCGCGCGGCCATTGCTTGTTTCCGATTGCTTTACTTATGAAGCAATCGCGGCACCCGCGCTTTAGCTTTAAATGTTTAAGTTTAAATCGTGAGTGCCGCCATTGCAATGTTGTATTTACATGGGTGCCGCTTTCACTTCACAGCATGGCGCCTGCTTTCACGGATTCCCAGGGTTGCAGCAGCTTCCAACTTCCTGTATGCATTTTCGCTGAGTTTTCTCTCCGGTTTCTGCCTTCATATGCCCTCCCACCCTCATCATGGACGGTCCGGACGTGGTCAGTGCGGCCCCTGCTTGGCTCGGATCACTTTCTAGCTGTTATTGTTATTATTGTTGCTTCCCTCTCGTCATTCTCACCCCCTTGACCCCCCACTTAGTGTTGCTTGCTTATTTAGCTTGTCACTTCCCCGTCCCACACAAACACACACAGCGTTTCCCTGTTTGCTTTCTGGCATCGCTGGTTCCGCCCGCCACTTAAAAATATATATATATTTCACCAAGTCAAACACATTTGTTACTTCTTTATTTTATGGACCGTGATGTTATCGGCCGCTCTGTGTAACATGAGTAGCAACGCCGTTACTGAGGCTGCAGGAGCCAAACTGTGGTGAGTTTTTTCCCCGACCTGGGGTCAGTCTTTTTCCCCACCGGCTCTCCCAGCCTCTTCCTTCTCCCTGGACTCGTTCCTGCTGCGTCCTTCCTGGGCTTGGGCCCAGGCTCTGCAGGAGCACTAACACTTTCAGGCAGCTCCTTTTTCACCCCGTCTCAGTCATTACTCATTTTGAAGCCAGCGTGTATTTTCTACTCAGTCTTGCTCAATCATGCGCTGTTTCCCTATGTGGCTCCCTTCTCTGCCACGGGCTCCGGCCTGCACGCTCCTCTGCTCACTGAATGAATGGAAGGTTACAGGCAGCCCCGCTGCCACATATATAAATGCCGCTGCCCAGTGTAGCTCAAGCCTCTGTCTCTCTCCCTCAAGTCTTCGCTGCTCTCATTCACAACTGGCGGCGGAACGAGCCTTCCATCTGGGAGTCAGTTTTGTTAGGATCCACTTTTTTATCTCTTCCCCAACTCCCCCACCCCCATTCCCCTTCCACAGCAACTGGATTGTCGTAGGTAGTAATTTTCAACAATACCCGGCAATGTGCGCTACACCCAGCAAGAGACTTAAAAGGACCCGACCAACCTCGGCTGCAGGGGAATTCAACTTCTTTCGAGCAATGCTGTTTCTTTTTGTTCAACTAACGTGAGTAAAAACAGCACCACGTTAGAAATTCCAGTGCAATGGGCAGGTGTACTCTTGCATCGTTTCCAATTAAGCTCCACACGAGAACTGATTTAAAAAAAACAGTGGTGAAACTGCAAGCACGGCCAGTATTCCATGATTGATAAGGATATACGAGTGCAGGTTGCGGAAGAACATGTGAGTGCCTCTAATGTGTGCAGAGTATCTACAAGTGCCTGCTGTGAGGCACACAAAGGATCTGTGAGTGCCTGTGGTGTACACAAAGACACATGTGAGTGTCCATGATGTGCATATGATGTGTGAATGCCTGTGAGTAATGCAGGAGTCTCTTAGTGTATGTGCAGTGTGCAAGAGGCTGTCTGTGTGCATGAGGATTGTATATGATCCTCTTATTACCTGTGCTCTGTCGAAGTAAAATGGGGTCGGTGTGCACTGAAAGCCTGTGGTATATCTATGTGACAGAGGACATTTGTGTTCCTTTGGCTTATACATGGCTATCGTTACAACAGTGCTGTGTGCACTACCCAATACCTCTAACTCTCACAAATGCGAGACCAATTTGCATTGCAAATGCTTGTTCACAGTGGTATTGGGTGGGGAATGATGACCAGTAGCTGTGCCTCTCTCGGGGACGGAGGTCGAGGCCAGTAGGCCAGGCGCAGGGACACAAGATGGTCCTTTGCTAGGCTTTCATGGGGACGGGAGGGGGGGGTCCTCACACACCAGTTCTTGAAACTGTGAGCATGGTGTCCCGGGCCGCTGCTATAGGTCTCTTACGGAGGTGCCGAGCTTCCTCATGGTGTAGAGTGATGCTATCGGCTTCTCTCCAGCGGAGGAGCACCTTGTGCCATAGTGTAATCGCAGGAGGCAGGTTGGCCCTCCAATGTAGTGTGAGGGTCCATTTGGCTAACAATAAGGCAAGGTTCGCAAATTGCGCTCGAACTTTATGGTTTTCCCCCTGTTTGCAATTTCCCAGGGCAGTTGCTGCTCATGTGTTCAGGTTAGTGAGCTCAGTAATAGTTGCAAGGGTGTCATGTATGGTGCGCCAGTGGTGTGCGAGAGTGGGACATGACCAGAGCATGTGCTGTAGATCGGCAGCATCGGACTGACATCTGGGGTGTGTGAGGTTTGCCGCTGGGAATATTCGATTCAGCTTGTATGGTGTTACATATTCTCTATGTAGTATTCTATATTGTATGTTTTTAAATCTGGCATTGTGGGAGAAGCCCTGCGGAGACTCCAGTGCCAAATTCCATTCAGAATCGTGCAATGGGCGGGCATTGTCATCCTCCCATGCCTGTCTGAGGGGTGTCAGAGAGACCCCTACCTGTTCTCTGATGGCCTTGTACAGCCATGTAATTAAGTGGAGCCTGGAGTCCATGGCGTATAGAGCTTGTTTGATGGCATGGGGGGCTCTTCGTCTACTATGTCCCATAAGAGGCAACATGTAGCCAGCAGCTGGTCGTGGAAATGGAATTGAGCTGCCGGGATACCACAATCTTGGTGGGGGCGTGGCTTAGCACCGATCGCGTCTGATCCTGTCTCTCTGTCGGGTACGGAGACGACATTCGTGGATTCCGGAGATATTGGGGACGAATATAATTTTAAATACCAGGCTTCGGTGTCGGATGGAGCGCTGCTCCGTTGGGTGCCATCGAGGACTGTTGGAAGGCGCTAAATGAAGCTGATTTACCGCCGCAACTCCGCTGTCCGCAGTGATGAAGAGAATCAAAATGGCGGATGACGTTAAATACCAATAATCCCGACATAGAAGGCACAGAGACAAACTGGATTTCCCTCCTGTGCACCGGGTTTAGGAGGATTTCAGCGGTCTGAACTTTTGTCAAGGTACAATTGCCTCCATTGCCATGCAAAAGGATGTTTGCTCTGCGGGGATCTTTAATTAAAGTGGCCTGACCCTAAGATGGCGGCCGTCTGAAGTGTACGGGAAACGTTGTGCCTGCTCCTGCGGAGCTGAGGTGCTAAAACAACTGGCGATTTAGACAACTACCGTTATGAAAGCTGTGTGTGTAAGCTTTAAGGAAGTTTTCCCACGAATCAGACCTCATCAACACAACGATCTTTATCAGAGAGGGCCTGACCTTAAGATGGCGCCCGTGATTTACTTATCGGCAAAATCGATCAGCAATATAGCGGTCTGTAATTGCTGCAACACAGACTTCATTTTAAACCCCTCCTTGTCACACCAAGTTGGGGGGCACTTTGTTAAAATATCAGTCAGTTACCAGCTTGTCCGGAATTGTGCAAGTGCCCCTCACAACTTTATTGGATTTCAGCTTTTAAGGTCTCAGTTCCCTCTTTTAGATGCATTAATCCAGGCATCTGTTAGTCACCCAAACTTCTAGGAGATACCATCGTCGCTAGGGAACCTTTTTCCTTTGACTTCGCCAGTGATCTCTCCTTACGTCCTCCGACCTGGGGGCGAGATGGAGGACGATGCCGACGGCGCCTCCCAGTAACACCGGGACTGATGCCTTCTATGGAACTATGACGATGCCCCACGGGCTGAAACTATAACTGTTTGTACTTCCCGCGGAGCCCGAGTACCCTTGGCCGCTGCCCGGTGGAGCTGTCCTATGCAGCTATAGCGGAGTCTGGCTCTGGGTCACCCCTCGGCCGTCACCTACCCAGCCGGACATCGGACATTGTTTTTCACGGTTCTTCACGGTTTTATCTGTCTCTCTCTTCGACTGCTTTGACTGCTTTGTTCCCCTGGAGTACTTTCCCCCTTCAGATTTACCTGACTCTGTCTGCTTTCCTCTCCCCTGTGTACCTTCCCCCTACCTTCCATTCCCCATATGACGTGTGTCTTGGATATGCTACGCGCTAATATCTTATATTATTGTGTAAGCTCACGTTTTTCTCCTAAGCATATACTGGTAACTGCAACTGTAACTGTAACTGATGTAACTATGTAACAATGTTCTGAAACAATGTCCTATCTCATGTAAAGCGCTCTGATACCTCCGGGTCTAGCCAGCGCTATATAAAACTTTTAAAATAAAAAAAATAAAAAAATAAAAATAAAAAATAAGTTGGTTAAATATTAAGAAGGGGTGGTTTTGGAATAGATTGCCTACTGTGTCTATGAATTTAACATACCAGATAGAAAAGAGTTTGACAGTAAAAGACCTGGGGAATCTCAGACTGGAGGGGAATCATTGGAGCGTATGGTCGGACATGGCGCATCAGTTGGAAGATGTAGGCAAGACACTTGCGAGCTATCCAGTCTTGCAGCGACCACAAACATTGCAGTTTAACAGCAAGTATCAGGAGCTGGTGGAGGGGGATAAGGGCCTGTCTCTGGTGTTGGCTTCATATAGATTGCCACTTGCTAGCCAGTGGGATATCCACTGGAGCTAGGCCAAAATATAGTACAATTTGAAGGAGGCGGCACCTAAGTAGCCACACCCCACTGGTAGTTATAGTTTGCTTAGGGCTATTCAGTGCCGCTTGTCGTCCCAGATCAACTTCCCAAGCATCAAGTCCAAATCCCGGAAGAAATGTCTAGGTGGGTAGACCGGTACATTGACAAAATAGTACAATAACAGAGGAAGGATGATCATTTTAGAGAGGGCTATTTTGCCTGTGTTGCCAAGGGGCAGACACTTCCAGAACTTGTTCTGGGACTTTAGGTTAGTGAGCGCCTGTCTCAGGTTTCCCTCAAACAGGTCTAGCTGCGAGTGGTATAGTCGGATGCCTAAGTAACAAATCATTTCCCCTGCCCAGGTCAGTATTGCACTGCTGAGCCGTATCTCCTGAGGTGACGCGCCTCGGTGTAGAGAGAAGACCACAATTTTGCCCAGTTCACTCCAAGCTCGCTGTCTTCTGAAAATTGTGAAGGACTGCATATATTGCTCCAGTGCCTGTATTGGCATTTTGAAGGTACAGTAGCAGGTAATCCACTTATAGTGACACAGCATGGATCATTCCATCCAGCAGGATCCCCCAGTGTTCCCCATCCGATTGGAGGCAAAGAGCCAAAGCCTCCATGGCAATGGCAAAGAGTATTGGGAAAGGCGGCAACCCTGGCAGGTGCCACAACCCACTGGGAGTGGTGTGGATATTAAGCGGCCAATTCCCACACGAGAGTATGGGGTGTCATACAATAGTTTTGTGTATGTCAGGAGATGCCTACTGATTCCAAGCTTGGCCAGAATCTTAAAAAAGGAAGTCCCAGGATAGAATATCAAACACATTTTCTAAAGTCAAGTAACAAGCATGATGCATGAGGGAACTGCATCAATGCCTGGCTCATCACATGGAATAGTCTTTGAAGCTTATTGGACGTGCTGTGGTCTGGGACAAATCTACTTTGATCGTTGTGTATGATATTGGGTAGCATCTGGAGGTGTCGGTCTGCGAGTATCTTCCCAAATGTTATGTAGTCATGCACAGAGTGGCTATAGGTTGATAAGAGGACAGTTGCATGGGATCCCTACTGGGCTTAAGCAGGGAGATGAGAAGGGACTCTTGATGGGATGCTGGGAGTGTCCCAGTATTGAGTGCCTCGTTATATATGTTGGACAGTTTGTGGGCTAGGTGAGTAGAGAAATGATCGTAATACTCCTTAGTGAGTCTGTCCATGCCCTGTGTTTTATTTCTGACTAAGTCATGGGTAGTTTTTTTCACCTCAGCTAATGTGATATGATTCGGCTATCCTGTTTTAGGTTTAAACCTATAATAACTGATAAAACCCCACTGAAAGGAAAATGGCCTTCACCAATGTAAACATGTAAACACTGAAAAAACACCTGCACAGCTACAAACTAAATGCCATTCCTGAAGGGGCCAATACAGTGTAACTTTGTTATACAAGGTAGCAGCAAGAAAGACTGGCCTAACATTATTCTGCTTGAATTTTGTTGTTTAGAGAAGTCACTAAAATATTGTTTCTTCTTCCTTTTGCTTTTTTCAGTTTTGTGTCTTTGGTCTAAAGATGCAGGGTTTAGAAGCATGTTTTAGGTCTTATTTAATTATTTTATAATCGGGAAATATCTAAATCAGATTCAATATTCTGGCTACTTTTGATCTTTTCACTGATAGGTAAAATGTCTGGTTTCATAAGAATCTTTCCCAATATTATGCACCATTGCATTTACCCACAGCCAGAGCATGGGTGAAACCCTTTGATACATCAGCCCTCTTTTCTAGCGTGTCAGTTTTGATAGTAGGTGAATTGTCAAACACCCCAGGCTTTAAAAATTCAATACAAGATGTAGTGACAGGTGTATGTGAAAAGAGTGCTGCCACCAAGCATCTGACATAGTGGTGAAAACATGGCACCAGACTTTTGGAAAACATGGAACGCGGTGTCACTTGGCATGCTGCTGCACAAACTTCTTACCAAGTTCAACAAAGATTGGAGTGATACTGTTTATATTTACAGTGATTCAGCTACGTATATGAAAACATTGTGTGTTGACCTGTAAAAATTGATACCTGAGCTGAAATGCTTCCCTGTAAGACATCCTTGCACTTGCTAGATGGTATGCTGAAAGCATCTTTACAATCTTCAGAGTTAATTAAGAATGCTATTGACTTTATAGTCCATTCTGGTCATCCCAACTGTGTCATTAAGCCAATGGTTCTCAGTCCTAGAGGCTGTGAATGCTATATTATCCATATGGCGACTGTTTACAGAATTTTTGCTTAGTGATGATGCCAAAGGCAAGAAATGTAAAGATCTTCGGTTTCATATTGATAGTAATGTGAAAAAGTATACTCTACTGCATTGTTCGATTTTTACAGGAAAACATGACTGGTATTGTGCACATAATATAAACACTAGAGTCTGAAAACACTCTTGTCTACAAAGTGTTCAGCGTAGTTGGTGTAGATGTGAAACATCTCCTTTAGAATAGGCTGGACAACACTTTTAGTGACTTTGGCACTGCAACATTTCCATTGTAGAATGCTTGCCACTTGGTAAGCAAAGAAATGCTGAGGAGCAATTCAGGAAATGTTATTTTACAATGCATGAGAAATGGCTTGCAATGATGCATAGAAAAGTCCCTTCCCCGACCATGGCATTTGAAGTCAATGAAGCCTCACTGTGGTACTCTGCACAAGTTCTAGATCCCTTCCGAAAAGGAGAATTTTCTCCGGACTTTGAAAAGTACTGCTTCATTTTTGACTGCTTCGATATGCATATGCGCCCAGTTAAATGCATATGTCGCAGAACATGTCCCAGAGAATCGCAATCTTCAGGTGCACCAGTATTGGCATGGAAAGCTATGTCAGTGGCCAGAGTTAGCAAATTGTATACAGGTTGTTATGGCGTTGCCCGTCTCAAGTGCCAATGTTGAGAGGGCCTTTTCACAGATAAAAGTTTACATGGGAAGGAAAGAGTGAGCCGCATGACCAAGGACGCACTGAAGAAGTATTGTACGGTGTATTACAATAAGTTTGATTTGGAAAAATGTATTTGGACTTCATATACACTATACATACACAGTCTATATACCATGCACTATCAATGCAGAAGGCAAGCAATGATCAAAGCAAAACATTCCATAAACACTGGAAAAACACAGTTTTGTTGTTTAAAATGGCACGCAAATGTGTAACCACTGATAAACACTGTTTGTTTAAGGTATTGAAATCACTGAATAAACCCCACCAGAATTTACCAAAAATAGAAACTGAAAACAGGAAAGCCTAGATATGATCATGGAGTTCTTCATGCTCGATAGCTGAGATGCTGGGTGCGGGTAGGTTCGCCAGGAATTCCTTTGCTGCGTCGGACTGTGCAGCTGGCAGTGTCTGATAAAGGGCAGAGTGCTAGTCAAAAAATGCTTGTAATATGGCATGTTGCGAGCCAAGAGGGGGGCCTTTCATGGGTATTATTTCAATGCGCATTATTCTTGATGCACCAACCATGCCAGGAGATGGCCCGGTTGGGCCCCAGTTGAGTGTATATGAGCTGTGTAGGCCGCGAAGCGGAAGCATTGCAGACACTCTATTAGGGTTGCATGGTTACCTTTGTGGCTGTCGCCAGTTCTACGTGCTTGGCAGCATCGTGGGGGGCTTGACACTCGAGGTCTACCAGAGTCGGCTCAGCTTTCATAAGGTCCCTATCTCGAATTTGACTTACTCCTTCTTATTTTTTAATACATATGCCCCGGGTAACCACCTTGAAGGAGTCTAACTCGACAGGACGTGTTGTAGCTGTTGCATGGTTCTCGGCAAAAAAGTGTCCTTTATGTGTACGCTGAGAGTTGCAGAAGACTGGATCGTCTAAGGCATCACATGGTAGATGCCAGGTGGGAACTTGCGAGGGGGGTACACTCCAGCCTTTATCGATTGTGTGTGCATCGTTGTTGGAGAGGACGCTGCCGAGGTAGTCTGAGTGTTTTAGCCGTGGCTTATGGAGGTACAGCATAGAAAACTATCAAGGCGAATGTACAAATCTAGAGGACCGGAGTAGTGTAATTATTGTCTGGTTTGTGGGTTATGTGCTGTCCAAGTGTCTGACAGTGACCAGTGCTGGACCCAGCGGGCAAATTGTGTTGAGTGGAGGCATGCGGGCGCTTGGGTATTGGCGGTTGCAACCTATCCAAGTTCCAAGTGGACATCTAGGATGCTTTTATAGTCCGCACCAAGTACCCATGGGACGCCAACCCATTGGGCCAGGACCCTTGACATGGAGGCCCAGAAACTGGATTGGTCCAAATTAGGGGTATAAATACACCTTAGAAGCACCTGGATGCCATCTAAGTGGCCTTTTATGAAGACATATCTGCCTTTGTTGATGATTGTCGTGTTGAGTGTCTGGAAGGGTGTGCCAGGGCAATGCCAGATCGGTGCGCATCGTGCATATGCAGAGTATGTCATGCCGTATATGGTGCCTCTCCAGCACTTTTGTAGCAGTTGATGAGGTGAGTTTCCTAAAGGAAGTTTATGTGTTCTCTTTGCCGTTTAATGTAGAAGTAGACAGAGTAACAGCGGTGCACTGTTTGCATGCCCCTGACATTAAGAGTTAAAAATCTAGTCTGGAGGCAGAGTGCCATGTACTAGGAATGTGGTGTGGTGAACCCTGACCGCGCACCACTGTGCGGTCCTCCTGCCCCCTCCCATCCCATGTATACGGGCATGAATCCTGCGATGCTCGTGCTGCAAGGAAAGTAACTTCGTTAACATATCAGCAAATGGCAACAGTTTCAAGAGCCTGCAGCAACCAGCTGCACACCCAAACAATGGCTCAATGGAAACAGCGGAGGAGCCATGTAATGGGGTACCACTGATCAAGTGTCCTTAGTGGCCGCGGGGGGTTAGTGCAAGTGGAGGTGGTGGGGCCCCCAGTGTTCGGTCAGAGGTGCATCTAGGACAGCGTTCATGAAGGTCAGGCAACAGTGCCAATTTCTGTTCAGCGGGGAGAGCATCAGAGCAGGTCGTAGGCTATCTGCAGAGTGACTCGGGGCAAACAGTAGACTCCGAGTGGCGAGAGGGGCCCGAGGTGTTGTCGTCCTTACTGATGGTTAAATTTGTGTCAGAGTCTGGTAAGGGTGAGGATTGGTGGAAAGCCAGGGCTGTGGCTATGGCTGACTGCTACTTCCTGTGCAGCTCCTATTGGGAAAGCGTCTGAGGGCTATCAAGAGCTTTGGCTTATTACATGCTGTGCGTCTTCATTCACTGCGAGGCGAGTGCAACTGTCAGTATGGTATTCTGCCCATGTCCCAGGCCAATGAGGGTTCCGTGAAAAAATATATGCGTTGGTTGTGGATAATCTTCAACTTCACCAGATACAACACTGAGTATTGAAGGTGGAGGTCCCGGAGACAACGCTTCACACCAAGGAAGGAGGATCGCTGCCACTGCACAGTCGCTATATAATCTGGAACACTGAGATCTTGAAGTTTTCCAATTCTAGTGGGGCTGCTTGCCGAGCTGTTTGCAGAATGGCAACTCTGTCTTTATAGTGGAGAAGTGGGGCAAAGATGGGGCGAGCCTGGTGGTTGGTGGGCACGCGGTGCGCCCGCTCAAAGAAGAAATAGGGGGACAGTTCCTATGCTGGGGTGAAGGATCTAACCCAGTACTCCTCATTTCTCGAGTTGTTTTACCCTTTCGACAAGGTCACAGATGCACTTGCCCTGGTCTTCCAGACTGAGTTTTATGTCACTCTGGAGGCCAGCTTCCGTAGGTCATCTCGGAGTAGGCCACACTCCGTGCGGAGCTCCTCGATCTTAGTTTCCACCGGCAATCTGAAGGTCTCTATCGCTTGCAGTATAGCATCCAGTTTGTCTGCAGACTCCGAAGGGTGGGCAGGATGCATGTTTCTGAAGCCAAGACTATCTGATGATGCAAGACATGGCATGGGTCTGCTGGCCATCAACTGCATTTGCAATTGACTGTGCAAATATTTCTTCCCAATGTTACCTCCAAAATTGATTGGTACCCATTATTTGTTTTTCTTATTTGTGATATTTAATTTGGGAATTTCTTTTACAAGTATGAGCAGAGACAGCTGGCAAACTATAGAAGTGGTGGGGAATAATCAGATATGTAGTGCATGAAATTATAATTCATGATCATGGGAATGTCTATTCTCTAAGTACTTTGTGTGAGGTTTGTAATCCTGCTATATCAAGATTGAATGAATGAAATGATTTTAGAAAAGCCCACAATTACCCTAAGGTGTCTTAGCGCTAAAGGAAGGACAACAAAAACCAGTCGGACGCTAAAACGCAATTTACTCTAACAGCAGCTTATTCCACGGCTTCGGTAAACAGCCAAGTCTTCAGCTGCTTCCTAAATTGCATCAGGGAATGTTGACAAAGCAGAGTAGGAGGCAGTGAGTTCCACCATTTTCCTGCACAAATGGAATATGCTCTACCTCCCCATCTTGCTTTGTTTGATCTAGGAATGATGAAGGTTCGTGAGGAGCCAGAGCTAAGATTCCCGCTCTGCATGTACCATGAGAAGAGTTCCTGAAAGTACTTTGGACCAGTCCGATGAAGGGCCTTATGGACCATGCACATAGCCTTAAAAACATTCCTTTTTCTCACTGGAAACCAGTGAAGACCCTACAATGATTGGGATACTGGTGTAAACTTGGGAATTTTCAGCAGCAGCCTTGTCGCTGCATTTTGTAAAGACTGTAGTTTCTTTACCACATATTTATGAGGGCCTAAATACAGGGCATTACAGTAATCCAGCTTCGAGAAAATGAGAGCTATAACTGTTTTTTGCAAGTCAATGGGAATAAACGGAAAGATGTTTTTTCAAGACTTTCAGCACAAAAAAGCCTGAAGAAGTGATTGAATTTATTTGCTCTGAAAAGGATAATTTTCGGCCAAAAATTACTCCTAAATTTCTTACTTTCTGGACCAGGACTGGTAATGTGCCTAAGATCAACGGCCACTATGAGTCATTCCAGAAAGTGGTCTTTTTTCCGAAGAGCAGCACCTCAGTTTTATCTGAATTCAGTTTCAAACAATTATTTTGCATCCAAAGTGCAACTTGAGACATGCAATTACAGAAGTTTCTTGCCTCCTTGTTTACGTCCGATGAAATAGATACCACTATCCAGATACCCAATCCGGATTCCGCAGCAACCACAGCAACGAGACCGCTCTACTCGCCGCCACAGACTACATCCGCATCCTCGTCGACCAAGGACACACCGCGGCATTGATCCTACTCAACCTCTCTGCAGCCTTTGACACCATCTCCCACCGCACACTCACCGCCAGACTCCACAACGCCGGCATACAAGGAACTACCCTCGACTGGGTCCGCTTGTTCCTCACTGGCAGAACCCAAAAAATGCCACCCTTCCTCTCCGAACCCACGGAAATCAACTGCGGAGTACCCCAAGGATCATCGCTCTGCCCCACGCTCTTCAACATCTACATGACCCTCCTCACCGCCATCGTCAGACAGCACGGACTCAGCATAGTATCCTACGCCGACGACACCCAGCTCATCCTCTCCATCACCAAGGACCCCATCACCGCCAGACTCAACTTCCAGGAAGGAATGAAGGATGTTGCATCAAGCTAGCCTGGCTGATGAAGGGTGATGCCCTGAAACCGGTCCCAGGATGCTTGTTTCCGGTCCAGGGAGGACCTGGCTTGGCAGTTCGGGCTGGACTGTTCCCACAAGGAACAGGGTCAAGACTGATTTGCATATGGCTGGGTCCAAACTGGGGTGGTGTGGTGAGCAAAAGAATTATGGATTTAACCCAGATCTTTGTGACTGGGGGTGAATGTTTGCATTGTCCAGCATTCTGTCCATCAATTGTTTCTGTTGCATGCATCCTGGATGAGCAGAAGCTGCTTGGAGCTCAACTCGGAGAAGGCAGACGCCCTCGTCCTCGGACCCTCCCCCTCTGCATGGCACAACACCTGGTGGCCCACCACCCTCGGCAGCCCTCCCACCCCCACGGACCATGCCCGAAACCTCAGCATCCTACTCAACTCCTCCCTCTCCATGACCCGACAGGTCAACGCTGTCGCCTCCAGCTTCTTCAACACCCTCGGCATCCTCCGAAAGACCTTCAAATGGATCCCCCCCGAATCTAGGAAGACCGTCACCCACGCACTCATTACCAGCAGACTGGACTACGGAAACGCCCTATATGCCGGGATTAATAAGTCTCTGCTCCGCAAGCTCCAGACCATACAGAACGCCGCAGCTAGACTCGTCCTCGGCATCCAACGACACGAACACATCACCCAACACCTGCGGAACTTCCACAGGCTCCCAGTTGAGAAGAGAGTTACTTTCAAGATACTCACCCATGCCTACAAATGCCTCCACAACACCGGACCCCAATACCTCAACAAGAGAATCTCCTTCCACGTACCCAAGAGAAACCTCCGATCCGCTGACCTCGCCCTCGCCGAAACCCCGCACATCTGCAGAGCCAGAACAGGTGGAAGAGCCTTCTCCTACATCGCGGCCAAGACCTGGAACGAGCTCCCGATCGACATCAGATGAGCCCCCTCCCTGAACATCTTCAGGAAGACACTTAAGACCTGGCTCTTCGACTGAAAGGAGCTGCTTACCCCCCCAGCTCCTTGAGACCCTCACGGGTGAGTAGCGCACTTACAATTCCCCTGATTGATTGATTGATCACTATCTGAGTGTCATCAGTGTAGGAGAACACAGCTAAGCCATATCTGTGAATAAGTTTAATAAGGGGGCTAACATTGATATTGAACAGTGTGGGGCTGAGGGAGGACCCCTGGGAAACACCACAGGGTAGGGAGAAAGGCGAAGAACTTGAATCCCCCATCTCTACCTGCTGTTGTCTGTTACTCAGAAATGAGCTCAACAAGGTCAGTGCCAGGTTTCTGAAGCCTAGCAAACGGAGCCGCTTTATGAGGAGTGAATAGTGAACCATATCAAAAGTGGCAGATAGATCCAATAGAATCAATGCTGCTTTACCACCCTTGTCCATTACCATTCTTAATTTCTCTGAGGCTGCTACCAAGGCCGATTCAGTGCAAAGATTTGCTCTGAAGCCGTACTGTGAGTAGTCGAGCAGCAAGTTAGCATCCAAAAAAGCTAGCATCTCCTCGTTCATTGCTTTCTCTAGTATTTCAGCAGGGAAAGGTAGGCGGGATATGGGCCTATAGCTTTCCCCCTTCATTGGGTCCAATGTGGGTTTTTTTTACCAGTGGAAGGATAGATACCTCTTTCCATATATTCGGAAATTGCCCTGTGATCAGTATTTCATTCAATAGTTCCATAAGCGGACCGACGACTGAACTAGCTACCTGATTAAGAACCTGTGGTGGACAAGGATCTGATGGAACCCCAGCTTTAATGAGGTTAATGAAACTGATTATTTTTTCGTTAGTGAAAGAAGAAAAACTGTGGATTAACTGGGGGCTAGAGGTTTGCTGGAAGTCCAGCTCCTTAGCATGAATTTAAACATCACCTGTACTTAACATATATGAAGGAGGTGAGAAACTTTGAAAAATGGATTTGACTTTGGACTGAAAGAAGTTTGCCAGCTTATTACAAAAAGATTCATCTGGACTACAAACAACTGTGGTTGTTCCATTTTGACAAAAATCTAACTGTTTTAAAAGGTTTTCTGTTTGTGTTTTTGCTGAGCTTATTCTTTCAGAAAATAATTTCGTTTTGGCTGTTTTTATTAGACCCTTATACTGTGCAAGTAGTTCTTTATATTAGACCTTTTCATTCAGACAATATTTCTTCCTCCACAAACGCTCTTGATGTCTGCATTTCACTTGGAAAGCTTTTAGTTCTTGTGATAACCATGGAGCTGATGGATTTTTCCCATAGCTTTTTACCCTCATAGAGGGTGTGTGGGGTTTATATAACACTTAACTAGCTCAGCTAAGCCTGTGACTTTCTCCACTGATGTGCCTCAGATTATGCAGGGAGGACATGACATGGGGCTAATAAATCTTGGAGGTCACACTGCATAAAAATCTTAAGAACAGTGGTATTTCACAGCAAAAAGTAATGCTTACATGAAGACAGGAGATAAAAGTTCTCATCAAGGTAACAGTGATCTTGAGGATTTAGAGTTATAATCCAGGACTGCACTGTATTCACCACAAAAAAATGTCCAGCGGATAAACCTGTACATGATACAAAGTGTCTGTGTTTGAGAAATGAACTTTCAGTTCTAACTAAGACATGTTAGCAGTGTCAAGAACACTAACTGCAAAATATTATTTTGTAAAGGCTGTGCTGATTGAAGGCAGATTCTTGTGTATCTCATTCTGCAGATATAATCAGAATATATCAGAATTAGGAACACAAATGAAGGACTTTTTTGTTGTTTTTGAAGTGTGTTGGAAACATATACTTTAATATGATCAAAACAAATCATTACTCTAGGTGATGCAATTTCCACACATTTACGTTTGTGCACTGTATAGTTTTATTAGTAAAACGGTATGTCTGTGCAAATGTAAGGGTCATTTCAAATGAAAATGGGTTGTTTGTAATGGCAGTGTCTACCATACAATGCATACTCCTCTCTTCGCCACTCCACTCTACTCTGAACCACTAGACACCACTGCCCTCTCTCTACACCACTCCAACATACACCACTCCACACCACTGCACTCTATGCCACTTAATGCTACACCTCTCTACTCTAACCCGTACTGCTCTACTCTATGCCAATGCCCTCTTTGCCATTCTACTCTATACCACTGCACTCTTCGCCACTGCACTCTGCACCACTTTAGTGTAAGCCACACCAATCTACTCTGCACAACTCCACTCTACACCACTGTACTTTTTGCTACTCTGCAAAACTGCACTCTATGCCAGTGCACTTTACACCAATGCACTTAACTCTGTTACACTCAACTCTATGCCCCTGCATGCTACGCTAGTCCATGCTAATCCACTGTACAACACTCTAAGCTACTCTGCACCTCTGCACTCTATGCCACTCCACTCTACACCACTTTACTCTACACCATTACACTGTATGCCACTCTATGCAACTGCACTCTACCTTGCACTACTACACTCTGCACCACTTAAGCCTATGCCATTGCACTCTATGCCAATGCACTCTACACAACTGCACTCTACGTCCCTGCACTCTGTGCCACTGCACTCTACTCTGCATCCCTGTACTCAACACCACTGCTCTCTACGGCATTCTAGTACACTCTACACCACTGCTCTCTACGACACTCTACTACACTCTACACCACTGCACTCTGACACTCTACTCCACAACACTGCACTCTCTGTCATGAACTCTGTGCCACTCTACTCTGCACTACTCCACTCTACGCTACTCTACTCTATGCCACTACACTTTGTCACTGCACTCTGAAGCACTATACTCTACTCTGCACCACTCTATGTTCCTCTACTCTGCACCACTCTACGCCACTGCACACTATGCCACTTGAATCTACTCTGCACTCTATACCACTCAATTCTACTCTGTGACACTGCCCTTTGCATCACTCAACTCCACTCTGTACTACTCTATGCCACTCTGTGCCACTCTACTCTACATTGTCCACAATGTACAATTACTTTGGCCATTAGATGGCATTACACACCTGATGTCTTTTGCTTAATTGTTTGCATCTGCATAGCACCATATAAAACACACTCCATCTCAGACCATGATCCTTTGCCATTCCAGCACAGCACAACATTTTGCTGGAGAAGTTTGGGCTGAGTATTCTGGGTTTTATTTTTGCTCGCTCTGTTACTTGTGCATGTTACATTTTATTTTCTTTGATTTGTGGGTTTACAAAGTCATTTAACTTAATTACATTATAATGGCAGGGAGGAGAAATCCCCATTTTACAGAGGGAGAATTGTCAGTCATGGTGGATGAAATTATTAGAGTAGAGTCACAATTGTTTGGAGCCCAAGTACAAAATACAACCATATCTCAGAAAAGGCAAATGTGGGCCAGAATAGTTGACAGAGTGACTTCTGTAGCAAACAAGCTCCGCATACAGGAGGAAATGAGGAAGATGTGGTATGACCTGCGGGGGAGAATGCGCTCCCTGACCTCCAAGCACCACCTTGTAATTCGTTCCCTGGCAGGAGAAGGTTTTTCAGGTCCAACAACCTGGATGCTTAACAGGAATCCCTGGTGGAGTGGTGACTGGTAAGTGACACTTTGTAATGTGTCAGTAAACCTAAATGTCCTTTTTCATTTTAGTTTAGCTGTTGCTCATGTGTTTTGCACCTTTGCTAAACATATTAATCTAGATACACCAGTATAATTTATTTTGTCTTGTTTGTTTGTTTGTTCGTTTGAATGTATTTTGTTGTAATTAAGATTACAAGTTTCAATCTCCAGTGCAGTTGATGTAATATCTCATATATATTTTTTTATTCGAAATGTCAGTTTTTGGTTCTTACTGCATATCTTCACTGGGTATGTTCAACTTAAAATTTTGCAAGTGTTTTGCATGTTGAATTGAAATGACTACAATTACCATGATGTCTTCTTTTTGTTATGGGAAAATAATAATGCAATGTAATTTTGCTCATTCTCTCTTCTCTGTCAAATTTTCACATATGTTGAAGTGTTATGTAGTTTATCAATCTTTATTTCATGCTATGTTTTTAAATGTGGTGGAGGCCGATTCACAGAACTAAACTGAGATAAAATCCTAAACTTACTACTTTTGGTATTCACAGAAGGCATTTAGTAGTAGTAAAGTTAGGACTCCTAACTTTACTACTACTAAATGCCTATTGTGAATACCGAAAGTCATAAAGTTAGGATTTTGTCTCAGTTTACTACTACTAAATGCCTTCTGTGAATACCAAAAGTAGTAAGTTTAGGATTTTATCTCAGATTAGTTCTGTGAATCGGCCCCTTTGTGTTTAATGTTGTATGTTGTCCTATCATTGGTATCTCATTGAATTGATGGTATTTGTTTCACAAATAAAAGTTTTCTGACTTACAAATGTGAAGGTATGTACGTTTGTATGCAGAATATCAGTTGTCTTATTTTTAAAAACATTTACTCTGCCATGTTTATATGATGAGTAAAATTAAATATCCTTCAGAGTTGTGTAATTGTCAGAGGTTTTGCCTGCTAGTCCCTGGAATGGTTTCTGTCACATTTCTCCTCTCTACTGTTTTGTGTTGAATCTTTGGTATATCTTATGTATACTTCCTATTTCAGGACATCGTTTTACCTGCTTTTTAGAAGTTGTTTAGTGTGTAATTTAAACTGTTTGTGTAATGAATCATAATACCACTGAAATGTACATTCATGTTAATAACACCCAGAGTACATGGACAACAATCTGCTACTCAGGATACCTCCACTCCAGACCACAAACAAGACTTCAAAGAGGACTCCACCCATGAAAGCCCAGATAATGAGGAGTAGGCTGGTCCTTCTGGCCTGCATGGGCAGACTGCTCCAGTGAGTCACACTCGGCTCACACCTACACCTGCACCTCCCACCCCAGCAGTTACCACCCCTCAGCCTATGGATCCCTCCACTTCTTGTGTTCAAATCAACATCACCCCAATCTTGTACCCCCCCAGTCAGTCCTGCCTCTTTTTGCTACACCACCACCACCTCCGGTTCAGCCAGGAACCAGTAGAATGGGGCACACTGGGTCAAGGGCACAGTGTAGTGGGGTTGGTGGCCGTGTGAGGGAATCTCTGGGCCAGCAAATAGAAGCCACTTGGTTAACGGTCACATAGGCCACCATCTACCAAGTCTTGAAATTCCTCCATCAGTCTCAAGACATAATGGGCCAGGTCCTTTCTGAGCTCCGGGAGATAGAGCAGCTGCAGAGGTGTGAGTGAATGTTATATTGTATGGCGGTAGTTGTTGCTAAGTGTAAAGAGCGTTGTTGTGCTGTACGAGATAACAGTACTAATGTGGCATGGGTACGTCGTGCACCAGACTGTGCTTTCCCGAACTGATGCACTCTACTGACGGTAAGTGCAGATGTGTGGATGTAGCGGACGCAGCGTGAGCGAGCGAGCAGGAGCCACGTTGGGTCTGGGTGGCCCTGTGTTCCGGGGGTCCGTGTTCGGTGACTTGGCCTGTGGAGCGGAGGTTGGAGTTGAGGGGCACCCATACGCTGGTCTTTTGAGGCGAGTGAAGGGTGAGTGAAGGGTGTACTTACAGTAAGCAAACAGCAACAGGTATCGGTGGTGAGGTTAGAACCGCGGTTCCTGTCCCGGTTGCGAGAAGACTGCCAGCATTAGGTCGGTGCGGTCTGCGCATCGGGGGAGGACCGCCCCACTCCTGTTTTCACTATTTTTGTTGACTTGAGCTTATAGGCACCTGTAGACGCTTCTGCCCTTTGTCTTAATGCCACACTCACCCCGCAGTGCCTATTTCCCGGACCCTTCTTTCTTTCCTCTACAGAGGGAGATTTTGCTTTCTCTATTGGATTGGTTGTTGTTTTTGGTCACTTTGGTTACCTGGGTCACTTAAGCTGGCCTTGCTTTCAGCTGTCATTGGTCTCATTATACATCGGAAGCTGTGAGCTGACACATACACCGAGTATCATGCACGCTGGGGAGTCCTAGGTCGCAACCCATCTCCTTGGTGGTGCAGAAGTGGCCAGCTCTAGGTTGGTGTGACTTGTACCTCCTTGGAGGGGGCTGCTCATAGTTCAGATTTTTTTTCATTTTTAAATTTCTTGCCCTCCCAACCCTTGCAAGCCCCCGTTTTACTCTTGAGGAGGAGGTGGGATTGACTGATTGTCTGATTGAGAAGTAAAGCGTCGCAGAGTGAAGGGCAGAGAGCACCAGTGGCTTCTGTGATACCTGTAGACGAGTAGTAAGGTTGACACTCGTGGTTGAGCCACTTAGTTTTCGAAGGTGGAAGATGCCCTCCAGGTGCTTGCGATCTGGTCGTTTAATCGCACCCTCAGGGTCAGCACCTGGGTCAGCTTCAGGGTCAGCTGGACATACACTCAGCTACTTCCGTCCCCCTAGACTACTAAAAATCATCAGGCCGAAGAAGCCCCAAGCCCATCTGTCCCATTTGAAATCCCATCCCATTGTATTGTCCATTTTCTCGATGGGACTGGGGTGTACAGTGCTAAGGAATAAGGAACTGGGGGTGTCTCCAGGTGTGGGTAATGTAGATGAACTGGGCTCAGTTACGGTTCTCTCTCAGCTGACAGTTCCGCATCAGCTTAAGTTCATCACACAGAACTTAGTGGAACCTACTCTTCCAACCCAGTTTACTGACCAATGTGATTTAACTGTAGCGGTCGAAGAAATGAAAATGGACACAGATTTGGAGGGTGTTAAGGTTAATCCCAAAATAAACAGCATTGGTGCTAAGTTGTCTGAACCTATGGTTATGCTGGAGCCTATAACTGGCCCCTTAAATGTTGCGGAGTCTTCATCAGGACTGTCTTCTCTTAAAGAGCTCTCTCGAGTGCCTCAGAATGAGCAATTTGGGAATGAATTCAGTTTTGATCCTGGGAATTTAGAGGATTTTGCACTGCCTGACATTGCTATACACATGGAAAAAAAATCAAGTAATGTAGGCCAATTTAAAATCACTGGTTGCCCAAGAATCGGCTTTGAGACTGTCAGCGGACTGTCCTGTCAGCTGCCCTTGTATTCCAGCTTTGCACAGTAGTACTCTTCAAGTGTTTTTCTTTCACGTTAATTGGGACTATCGAAATTAGAGGCGTCACCAAATAAAGGGGCACAAGACATATGGCAATTAACGAATGAGGGTGTTAATGGGAATGGGGGAGGGAGGTCTAATTTTGATATATTTTGTGCCTTAGAGAGGATCCTCTTGTCAATTTTAACTTTGTTAGAGAAATCAGCTGTTAATTCTGATCACGTGTTGGATGCACTGTCCCCAGTTATAATGGGGATGCAGTACCTTGCCTCTGCTGTTTCTTGTCTAGGAAAGGCAGAAATGGGTAATGATTTGAAATCTCAGGCAACCCAGACTAACATAGGGGTGATGGGAATGGGAGTCCAAGTGGGAACTTGGGATGACCCGGGGTCTTTTTCAACTTGGCTGCCCGGAGATATCCCTGTGTTAGATAATATGTCTTGTACCACCCCTGAAATCAAGTGTCGGGGGATCTTCCGCCTGTTGTTCTAGGGGAAAACGCAAATGCACCAGCACTTAAGAATCCTTTGTCGATGTATCCTATTTTTTAAAAAGGGATTACCTGTATATTTCGTGATATTGCTCCATCAAATGACCCTCCCTTTGTTAAATAGCCTAGGGTTGAATCAGATCCTGTTCCCCCTAGGGAGGGTGCCTTTCATTCAGAATGTAATGGGTCAAAAGTACGGAAGGAGAGGAAGAAAGGGATCCAGTGTATTACAAAACGTAAGCCAAAAAAATTGAGGTTTCTTATGGCCTCTGAGGAACCTAAATACCTTCACTTTGCCCCAAAATGGAATCGAGTCCAAGTCTGTAGGGTCCCATGTTGGTCAGGAATTGGGGTGCCCGAAGGAAATCCTCTCCCTCC
This sequence comes from Calotriton arnoldi, assembly GCA_963921515.1. NCBI lineage: Eukaryota > Metazoa > Chordata > Amphibia > Caudata > Salamandridae > Calotriton > Calotriton arnoldi. Next base: position 166,578 of record CAWUFW010014736.1, read on the forward strand.
ATCTATTATGATAGAAGAACTTGCATAAGGGGATTAGGGCAAGAGGAAGGGCATGAGGGTACAGGGATAACTGGCTATAACAAGGGGGGGAATGGGGCACTGTTAGACCTGGCACCATTGGTGTGGGTCTCCCTTCCATTTTTCGCTGTTGTCTCCTCTGTTTTACTGGTGTTAGATGCTCTGGGCGTTGTGCCACTGCCATTCAGTGTCACAGCGCGAATGCTCCCTGTGTAAATATGTCTATGTGAATTGGTATATCCCTGATTGGCTTATTTGGTTTACCTGTTAGTCCCTAGTAGTGTGGCCTATGTGTGCCCAGGGCTGGTAAACCAAATGCTGCTGGTGGGCCTGCAGCACTGATGTGTGCCACCCACAGAAGCAGCTTGTAAAGTGTGTCTCAGATCTGCCACTGCAGTGTCTGTGTGCAGTCCAGAACTGCCATCTTGGCTGTGAAGTGCACCCACTTCCCAGCCCCTGAACCTTCCCTTGGCATCCTGTAAGTCACCCCTATGGTAGGGTGCATTGTATGTGTAAGGTAGGACATGCCTTGTTGTATGTAGCATGTCCTGGTAGTGAATTACACCCCATTTCGTTTTTCACTACTGTAAGGCTACCTGTTCCTCATAGGCTAGAATGGGCAGTTTGACTATTACATTCCATAGTCCTAACTGACCCCAGGAACATGGTAGAAAAACGAATTTAGTATGCCTGAGCTCAGAATATTAAAATACATCTTTTAGTGAAGTTTATTTTTATATTCTGTGTTTGAAAATACCACTTTTAGAAAGTAGGTATTTTCTTGCCTAAGCCTTCCAGTGTGCTCTGCTGTTATGTGTATTGGCTGTCTGGTTTTAGAGGGGCAGGGCAGGCTGAGTCAGACCTGGGTTGAATAGAGAGATCTGCATTTAGAGTGTGGGGAGGGGTGGCTCCTTGACCTGAATAGGGCTGTGCCTGGCAAGGTGAATGCTGGCTCCACCTCCCACTGTGTGTCTGCTAGCAGACCCCCTCTTTCTGAAAGGAAGGATGCAGCCTGGTAAACAAAGTGCTCCAGGCCTGAGCAGAACTGATTCTGGTTAGGTTCAGTGACTGGTAGCTTCTAAGAACAAAGACTTTTGGGGTATAAATATCTGTGCTCAAACCCCTACATTTTTGTATTGCTTTTGGATCTGGAGAGGAAATTCTGTCCGTGCCACTGGAGGAATCTGCAGGAAGTGACTGTCCCTGTGCTTGTGTGTTGTTTCTTGCACTGGCCTGCAGCAGTGACCACTGGACCTTGAAGAAGAGGAAAAGGAACTCTTGAGAGAACTTTTATTTTTGTTACAAGCAATCACCCAAGGGCTAGGAAAAGAGCTAGCCTCCTGCTGGAGTCTCAGGCACATCAGACTCCACCACCAACCTCCTGCTTCCTCCCTGCGAGGACTGCTATCTGCTGATGAGGCTCCTGTGAGTTCCAGGGCCTCTAGTTTGCATCAGAGAAGAAAGTGTTGGAAATCGACGCTAACGCATCTTTGCGAGCCGCTGCAGTCGAGAGCGCTGGGAAAATCATCGCGCTGCTGCCGCCGAGGGCTCGCAACACGAAACCATCGCTAACGCCCCTTTGCGAGCCGCTGCAGCCGAGACGCGCTGGGAAAATCATCGCGCTGCTGTCGCCGCGCACTCGCAACCCCTAAAGAAATCATCGCTTCGAGACATCGCATTGCGGACGCCGTGCGTCCGCCACTTTGATCGCATCGCACCGAATTTCGTCGCTCCCTCGCGGAGCGTCTTGTCTTCGCATCGCAACACGATCGCACAGCGCAACAGGATCGCCGCATCGACTTCTCCCACGCAGCAAGAAAGTCATCGCATCGGCGGTCCGGCGTGCAGAAGTTTGTCGCATCGTCTCCGCACGCATCCCGCAGATTGGCGCATCATCCTCCCTTGCGGCAAGGATTTCATCGCATCGCCGGCCTCGCGTGCCGAGAATCATCGCTACAGCTTATTTGCGACATTTTGTTGGTTTTGCTACTAAACCCAGGTACTTTGTGAGAGAAAGGGTCGCAGAGACCACTGTTTTGAACTTGAACCTTATTTTTGCAACCTTTGAACTATTTTTGACAGCCCTTCAACAGCTATCCTATTTTTGACAGTATTGTGGCTTTTACAGTTATTGGTCTTGTGATAAATCTGCCTTTATATAAAGATACTTATTTTTAATAACTACTCGTGTGGTGTCCCTTTGTAGTGTTCCTCACTGTGTTACTGTGTATGGTCATACATGCTTCACACCCTGCCTCTGAGATAAGCCTACCTGCTCGTGCTACGTTACCACAGGGTTGAGCAGTGGTATTAAAGAGGGTAACCCTCTAACTCTGACTTAGGAAGAAGGGTCCCTACTTGGACAGTGGCCAGCCATTGCCAACTAGAGACCCCCATTTCTAACATTGGTGGTCAGCGGTGAGGATCTGGACTTGCATTTATGATCGCATACAGTAATTATAGTGTACACTACTAGTGAGTGCAGACCATAACGTACCGCATACATTTTTTGAGAGTTTTTTTTGGATCCTATATTGTAATTGATACTGCCGGTGATTTTTCACCCGCACACATTTTCTGAGAGTTTTTGGGATCCTATATTGTGATTGATATTGCCGGTGATTTTTCACCTGCGCCCATTTTTTGAGAGTTTTTGGATCCCATATTGTAATTGATATTGCCAGTGATTTTTCACCCGCACACATTTCTGAGAGTTTTTGGATCCTATATTGTGATTGATATTGCCGGTGATTTTTCACCCGCTTACATTTTTTTTGAGAAGTTTTCTTCTGTCCTTTATTGATATTTCCAGTTATTTCTACAATGGGCAAGCCCAGATCCAATGCCTCAGAGGATCTCTCCTGGGAAGAAGAGAAAACAGAAACCTACAATGCCAAGCAGCTCAAATATTTTTGCAAGCAATTCACAGTCCCTATCACAGGTCTCACTAGAAGGGAGGAGTATTACAAGGCGCTGAAGGCCTGGCTAGAAGCCAGGGATGCCCCTAAGGATATAGGGGGCATATCATCAAGGGCTGGCGATATAATTATCGCTGCTTTAGCGTCCGTTTTCGGGCGAAAAGCGGCGATAATTATATCGCATTATTTACAAGGACACGCTAGCGCGTGTTTCCTTGATTCAGCTCCCGTTTTGTTCATGCCTCGCTTTGCATCTCTATTGAGATGCAAAGTAGGCGTTCCCTGCGAAAACAGATTAAAAATGATCGCTAATTGTCCTTCTCCGTATTTACAATACGGCCCAGGACACCCATAGCAATATTTAAACCCGCGCTAACGGCGGTTATCGCCGTTATTGTACGTCTGCATTTTTCCTGACTAACCTATCTGTGACATGGGAGGTGGATTGAGTGGCTAAATCCACATCTCCCTATCAGCAAGGATTCCCCTATCGCTGCAGGATTATCGCTGGATTCCCTGCGATAATCCTGCATTTCGCGGCTATCGCCGGATTTCACATCGCCGGATTTCACATCGCCGTGGAGATAAACGTTGTAAATAACGCAATATCTCGGCGATCTGATCCGGCGATAGCCGGCGTTAAGCTAAATCGCACTTAGCGCGCCCTGCGATCTTTATCGCAGTTCGTTGCTAATATGCCCCATAGGAGAGCTTGTGGAGGTGGGAGAGAATGCAGGAGAGCAGCAGGGCGATGTAGTAGACTTAGTAGGAGATCAAGCCCTTTCCAACCCGGGCTCTAGTGTGTCCGCTAAGGGTCTGTCCCCAGAAGAGCTGGAGGACAGGGAGAGAGATAGGCGGCATAATATGGAGATGGCTAAGCTTAAAATGGATGGTCACCGGGACCTAGAGAACAAGAAGTTAGAAATTGAGATTATGAGAATGAAGCTTGAGCATGAGAGAGTATTGAGGGAGTTGGAGATTAAAGCTAAGAGTATGGAAATCTCCCCCTCTGGTGGCAGCGTACCTGTAGTGCACCCTGAGAGTAGGGTGTATATACCCAAGGAGGGGGCATATTATCAACGGCCAGCGATAATTATCGCTGGCCGTGCTTAGCGATAGATTTCTTATCGCTGGCTATCTCCGGAAATTATCGCCCTGGTAGCGCGTTATTAACAACACGCTTCTCCAGGGCGATAAAAATTCCCGAGATAGCGAGGTTATCGCCGTTTTGCAGGGAACATCGCTGGTTTTCCAGCGATGTTCCCTGCAAAACGGCGATAACTCTGCTGATACGACCCTGTGGTCGTATCAGCACAATCCACCCCCTATGTTAGGGATGGCTAAGTCGGGATAATAGCAGACGTTAGATTTTGGCGAAACGGCCGTTTCGCCAAAATCTAACGTCTGCTATCATCCTGTGGGCTGCCTTGTAAATATCGCGATGTGCACATCGGCGATATTTACAACGTAGCCCATCTGGGGTACACCAGTAACGCCCACCTTGCATCTCATTAGAGATGCAGGATGGGCGTTGAGGAAAGGGCGATAGTGCAGGGATTCACGCGATAGCGTGACCTTGCTGATTAGGCGATAGAATTATCGCCGCTTTCCGTCCGAAAACGGACGCTAAAGCGGCGATAATTGACTATCGCCTGGTTGTTAATATGCCCCGAGGTTATTAAGGATTTCCACAAAAGTGAAGATATTGGGCAATGGTTTGCCGCTTATGAATTAGCCATGGTGTCCCACCGGGTCCCTGAGAAGGATTGGGGAGCGGGGTTGTGGGGACGCTTTGTGAGTGAGGGGAGGGATACCTTGTTGGACCTGCCCCCAGAAAGTAGGATGGTTTATGCCCACATGAAGGAAGCGTTGATGACCCGCTATGGTTTGACCCCTGAGATGTATAGGCAGAGGTTTAGGGTCTGCAAGAAGCTAGAGGGTACCACGTGGGTTGAATATGTGTCTTTTTTTTGCAGAGCCATGGAAAGCTGGGTAAAAGGTAGCAAAGTAGAAACTTTTGCGCAGTTTTATGATTTGATTGCATGGGAGCATTTATCTAGTAATTGTTTTCCTGAGCTACGCCAGCACCTAATTGATTTCAAGCTGACTAACCCTAGAAAGCTTGCTGAGGAGGCGGACCGCTGGGTGAGCACCCAGGTCCGCAAGGGTCCAGTGGGAGACTTCGCCAAAGGTGGGCAGGGTCCCCAGCAGAGGAGTGGGGGGGACAAGGGTCAACAGAGGGAGTTCCACCGAGGGCCCCAAAGTAATCCCCCAGGGAACCAAGCAGTGGTGTCCCAGCCCCCCAAGAAAGGAGGACAGGGCCCCCAACAGGTAGGCCTGTTCCCAGGGGGCCCCCACTTGTTACAACTGTGGTCAAGTGGGCCACAGATATTTTGATCCCCAGTGCCCCCAAAGGGGGCCAGTGCACCACCCCGTGCACCACCCCGCCAGATTGCTAGTGTAGCCCTGGGAGAGGAGGAGATGGGTGCCCAAGAGGGGTGGGATCCCGTAGAGTTGACCCTTGTCTCATTAGGGGACTTTGAGATGGTCCCCAAGCCTGCACTGCCTGCTAACACTACAAAATACAGGCAGTGGGTGACCATCAATGGCCATAGGGTGGAGGCTCTAAGAGACACAGGGGCCAGTGTAACTGCTGTCAGCTCCTGGTTGGTGTCCAAAGAGCAGGTTGTCCCCCATGCATTCTACCCAGTAGTGTCCGCAGACAACTCAGAGAGCCAATGTGAGGTGGCTCAGGTTCCCTTTGAGTGGGGGATCTCAGGAACTCTTCAGGTAGCTGTGAGGCCCGCCATGCCTGTAGACTGTCTGCTGGGCAATGATTTAGAGGACTCCCCGTGGGCTACGGTGGAGAGGAAGGCTCACTTAGAGATGTTGGATCTGCCTGAGTGGGCGTGTGCTACCACTCGGTCCATGGCAGCCAAGGAGGGTGTTGAGAAGGATCTGGAGCCTGAGAGTATGGCCCAGAATCCTGCCTTAGAGAGAAGGGGCAGGGGGCGCGGGAAGCCGGCCCCCTTGGTTCCCACGGCCCAGGAAGGAGCAGACCCTGAAGGGGATGCCCTGGAGCCTACCGGGGAGCAGATCACCGAACTGGGGGACCTGCCTGAGCTGACCCATTGGCAGCAGGAAGGGGGACCCACCAGGGAGGAATTTTGTGAGCAGCAGAGAGTTTGCCCCTCTCTTGAGGGTATGCGGCGACAGGCTGCAGCCCAGGCAGAAGGTGACATGTCTGGTTCACATCTGATTTATTGGGAGAACAGTCTCCTGTATAGCAAGCCTAAGGTTGCTGAGCCAGGGTCAGCCCGTGTGCTGGTGGTACCCGAGTGCTTCAGAACCTTCCTACTGGGGTTGGCTCATGACATTCCATTGGCAGGACATCTGGGGCAGACCAAGACCTTTGAGAGGCTGGCCGCCCACTTTTATTGGCCCCAGATGCACAAGAGTTCAGACACTCATTGCAGGACCTGTGAGACTTGCCAGGCAAGTGGGAAGAGTGGGGGAAGATCAAGGCCCCACTCCAGCCCTTTCCAGTTGTGAGTACCCCATTCGAGCGAGTGGGCATTGACATTGTGGGGCCTCTGGACCCCAAGACAGCCATGGGCAACAGGTTCATCCTGGTCTTGGTGGACCATGCCACCCGGTACCCTGAAGCCATCCCGCTCAGGACAGTGACGGCCCCGTGGTGGGACGTGCACTGATGGGGATTTTCTCCCGTGTGGGATTCCCCAGAGAGGTGGTGTCTGACAGGGGGACCAACTTCATCTCCCAGTACATGAAGTCTCTGTGGAAGGAGTGTGGGGTAACGTATAAGTTCACCACTCCTTACCACCCCCAAGGTAATGGTCTGGTTGAAAGGTTCAACCGGACCTTGAAGGGCATGATCATGGGCCTAGAAGAGCCCCTGAGGCGTAAGTGGGACGTCCTCTTGCCATGCCTGTTGTTTGCCTACCGTGAGGTGCCACAGAAGTCCTTAGGGTTCAGTCCCTTTGAACTCCTCTATGGCCACCCGGTTAGAGGACCTCTGAGTCTGGTCAAGGAAGGCTGGGAGCAATCTCCCAGGAAACCTCCCCAAGATGTATTTAGCTACATGTTGGCCTTCAGGAACCAGACTCGACGTTTCAGAAAGATTGCTGAGGCAAATCTGGAAGCCAGCCAGGAAGAAATGAAACGTTGGCACGACCAGAAAGCCACTCTGGTCGAATTTCAACCTGGTCAGAAGGTTTGGGTACTGGCCCCAGTGGAGCCTTGTGCGCTCCAAGATAAGTGGACCGGTCCATTTGAGGTGGTGGAGCGCAAAAGTCCAGTTACCTACTTGGTGGACTTTCAGTCTCCCAGGAACCCCTTGCGGGTCCTGCATGTGAACTGAAGCCCCACTTTGAGAGGTCTGAAGTGGGCATGCTTCTTGCCACAGATGATGGGGTTGAGGAGGAGAGTGAGCCTCTCCCTGACCTCCTGTGTGCAGAAGAGAAGGATGGGTCAGTGGAGGGTGTGATCCTCTCCACCACACTGACCCCTGAGCAGCAGAAAGATTGTCACCACCTGTTGGGGCAATTTTCTGATTTGTTCTCCCTGGTACCTGGTGTCACTGATTGGTGCGTCCATGAGGTGGATACTGGGGACAGTTCTCCTGTCAAGCACAAGGCTTACAGGGTGACTGACAGGGTCAGGGCTTGCATTAAGAAGGAGGTCTCCAAAATGTTCGCCCTAGGGGTGGTTGAGTCCTCTAGCAGCCCCTGGTCCAGCCCCGTGGTCTTGGTACCAAAAGCTGCAACGCCTGGTGCCACTCCTGAACTTAGGTTCTGTGTGGACTACCGAGGTCTCAATTCGGTCACCAAGACCGACGCGCACCCCATCCCCAGGGCTGATGAGCTCATAGACCGGTTAGGGGCTGCCCGGTACCTCAGCACGTTTGATCTGACGTCTGGGTACTGGCAGATCGCCTTAACTGATGGGGCAAAGGAGAGGTCAGCATTCTCCACACCAGATGGGCACTACCAGTTCCGTGTGATGCCCTTTGGGATGAAGAATGCCCCTGCCACCTTTCAGAGATTGGTCAACCAGGTGTTGGTTGGGCTGGAGGCTTTCAGTGCCGCCTACCTGGATGACATTGCAGTGTTTAGTTCCTCCTGGGAGGACCACTTGCGCCACCTCTGGGAAGTGTTGATGGCGCTGCGCAGAGCAGGCCTCACAATTAAGGCCAGTAAGTGCCAGATTGGGCAGGGTTCTGTGGTGTACTTGGGACACCAGGTGGGGAGCGGCCAGGTGGCGCCCCTGCAGCCCAAGATTGAAACTATCCTGGCTTGGGAGCCCCCAAGGACCCAGACCCAGGTGAGGGCCTTCTTAGGACTCACGGGTTATTACAGGAGGTTTGTCAAGGGGTATGGCAACATTGTTGCACCCTTGACTGAGCTGACTTCTAAGAAGCGGCCAAAGATTGTGAACTGGACTGACACCTGTCAGAAAGCCTTTGATGCCCTCAAAACTGCTATGTGTACAGCACCCGTACTCCAGGCGCCCAATTTTGCTAAGGAATTTGTTGTCCAGACAGACGCTTCAGAGCATGGGGTGGGGGCCGTTCTGTCACAGATAAATGAGGAGGGACTAGACCAACCTGTAGCCTTCATCAGTAGGAGGTTACTTCCACGGGAACAGAGGTGGAGTGCAATTCAGCGTGAGGCATTTGCTGTGGTCTGGGCACTGAAGAAGCTGAGACCATACCTGTTTGGGACTCACTTCCGGCTTCAGACAGACCACAGGCCCCTCAGATGGTTGATGCAGATGAGGGGTGAGAATCCTAAGTTGTTGAGGTGGTCCATTTCCCTACAGGGTATGGACTTCACGGTGGAACACCGCCCTGGTACAGAACACGCCAATGCTGATGGTCTGTCCAGATTTTTCCGCCTTAGCGATGAGAACTTCCAAGGGGATGGGTAGTTCTCCCCACATTTCAGCTGGAGGGGACGTGTGTTAGACCTGGCACCATTGGCGTGGGTCTCCCTTCCATTTTTCGCTGTTGTCTCCTCTGTTTTACTGGTGTTAGATGCTCTGGGCGCTGTGCCACTGCCATTCAGTGTCACAGCGCGAATGCTCCCTGTGTAAATATGTCTATGTGAATTGGTATATCCCTGATTGGCTTATTTGGTTTACCTGTTAGTCCCTAGTAGTGTGGCCTATGTGTGCCCAGGGCTGGTAAACCAAATGCTGCTGGTGGGCCTGCAGCACTGATGTGTGCCACCCACAGAAGCAGCTTGTAAAGTGTGTCTCAGACCTGCCACTGCAGTGTCTGTGTGCAGTCCAGAACTGCCATCTTGGCTGTGAAGTGCACCCACTTCCCAGCCCCTGAACCTTCCCTTGGCATCCTGTAAGTCACCCCTATGGTAGGGTGCATTGTATGTGTAAGGTAGGACATGCCTTGGTGTATGTAGCATGTCCTGGTAGTGAATTACACCCCATTTCGTTTTTCACTACTGTAAGGCTACCTGTTCCTCATAGGCTAGAATGGGCAGTTTGACTATTACATTCTATAGTCCTAACTGACCCCAGGAACATGGTAGAAAAACGAATTTAGTATGCCTGAGCTCAGAATATTAAAATACATCTTTTAGTGAAGTTTATTTTTATATTCTGTGTTTGAAAATACCACTTTTAGAAAGTAGGTATTTTCTTGCCTAAGCCTTCCAGTGTGCTCTGCTGTTATGTGTATTGGCTGTCTGGTTTTAGAGGGGCAGGGCAGGCTGAGTCAGACCTGGGTTGAATAGAGAGATCTGCATTTAGAGTGTGGGGAGGGGTGGCTCCTTGACCTGAATAGGGCTGTGCCTGGCAAGGTGAATGCTGGCTCCACCTCCCACTGTGTGTCTGCTAGCAGACCCCTCTTTCTGAAAGGAAGGATGCAGCCTGGTAAACAAAGTGCTCCAGGCCTGAGCAGAACTGGTTCTGGCTAGGTTCAGTGACTGGTAGCTTCTAAGAACAAAGACTTTTTGGGTATAAATATCTGTGCTCAAACCCCCACATTTTTGTATTGCTTTTGGATCTGGAGAGGAAACTCTGTCCGTGCCACTGGAGGAATCTGCAGGAAGTGACTGTCCCTGTGCTTGTGTGTTGTTTCTTGCACTGGCCTGCAGCAGTGACCACTGGACCTTGAAGAAGAGGAAAAGGAACTCTTGAGAGAACTTTTATTTTTGTTACAAGCAATCACCCAAGGGCTAGGAAAAGAGCTAGCCTCCTGCTGGAGTCTCAGGCACATCAGACTCCACCACCAACCTCCTGCTTCCTCCCTGCGAGGACTGCTATCTGCTGATGAGGCTCCTGTGAGTTCCAGGGCCTCTAGTTTGCATCAGAGAAGAAAGTGTTGGAAATCGACGCTAACGCATCTTTGCGAGCCGCTGCAGTCGAGAGCGCTGGGAAAATCATCGCGCTGCTGCCGCCGAGGGCTCGCAACACGAAACCATCGCTAACGCCCCTTTGCGAGCCGCTGCAGCCGAGACGCGCTGGGAAAATCATCGCGCTGCTGTCGCCGCGCACTCGCAACCCCTAAAGAAATCACCGCTAACGCCCCTTTGCGAGCCGCTGCAGCCGAGACGCGCTGGGAAAATCATCGCGCTGCTGTCGCCCCGCACTCGCAACCCCTAAAGAAATCATCGCTTCGAGACATCGCATTGCGGACGCCATGCATCCGCCACTTTGATCGCATTGCACCGAATTTCGTCGCTCCCTCGCGGAGCGTCTTGTCTTCGCATCGCAACACGATCGCACAGCGCAACAGGATCGCTGCATCGACTTCTCCCACGCGGCAAGAAAGTCATCGCATCGGCGGTCCAGCGTGCAGAAGTTTGTCGCATCGTCTCCGCACGCATCCCGCAGATCGGCGCATCATCCTCCCTTGCGGCAAGTATTTCATCGCATCGCCGGCCTCGCGTGCCGAGAATCATCACTACAGCTTATTTGCGACATTTTGTTGGTTTTGCTACTAAACCCAGGTACTTTGTGAGAGAAAGGGTCGCAGAGACCACTGCTTTGAACTTGAACCTTATTTTTGCAACCTTTGAACTATTTTTGACAGCCCTTCAACAGCTATCCTATTTTTGACAGTATTGTGGCTTTTACAGTTATTGGTCTTGTGATAAATCTGCCTTTATATAAAGATACTTATTTTTTATAACTACTCGTGTGGTGTCCCTTTGTAGTGTTCCTCACTGTGTTACTGTGTATGGTCATAAATGCTTCACACCCTGCCTCTGAGATAAGCCTACCTGCTTTTGCTACGTTACCACAGGGTTGAGCAGGGGTATTAAAGAGGGTAACCCTCTCACTCTGACTTAGGAAGAAGGGTCCCTACTTGGACAGTGGCCAGCCATTGCCAACTAGAGACCCCCATTTCTAACAGGCACTGAAAGGGAAAACCATAAAACAAGGATAGATCTGGTTGATTCGGAGAGTATAGCAGTAAAGGCAAATGATGTTCCGCCAGAGGTAGGGCGGATGGCGGATAGTTTTCCCCTAAACCTTTTTCGTATGGATTCTCTCTCTGTACGGATACATCCTATTCAAAGAGGTTTTATGAAGGGGGGGCCTGGCTTTACTTCTCCTTTAGCGCAAATGTTGAAATCGGGGGGCTGAACAAAGGCAGAGCAATAGGGTATATGCAGGACGTGTGTCAGGACAATCATCCAACACTCTGATTTTTGCTTCCTTGTTTGATAGAGAATTGGGCCCACTTAATAGAAGTTTCCTTTTGCACTTATTATCCAAAATAGAGGACCTGAGATTGGTAACAGGTAGAGAAATTGAGCAAGTATTCAAAGACCCTCGAAGTGGACTTCCGAATTCAAGAGTAACCTTTATCTCTGGGATAATTGCAATGTTAGTCCTGGCCAATGTTGATAATTTCAGGAAAAATGGGATTGATTTTTTCCCTATTGAGGAGCCAGCTTTTGCTCAGATTGAACCCCATAGGAAAGACCATCAGGGCTTAGGTATAGTATTATCAAATAGCATGGGGGTTGTAAATCTGAAAGATATTAAAATCTCAGTTGGCAGTATTACAGGGAAAAGAGTAATTAATATTGAGGGATATGAGGACCAAAGGGTCACCAAACCAAGGGGCAGATTTACAAGCCCCTTGCGCCACTTTTGCGCCGCCGTTGCGTCACTTTTGTGACGCAGCGGCGACGTAAACCATGCGCCACGTTGTGCATTATTTACAACGTGACGCATCTAGGGAGATGCGTCACGTTGTAAAGCCCTGCGCCACATGAAACCTGCGTCAGGTTTCATGTGGGCATTCCTCCGCAGGGTGGGCGTTCCGTCGAAGGAATGCCTCGTAAAGTGACGCAGTGAAATCTACAAGATTTCACTGAGTCACTTTTCCGACGCCGCTGCGACGAATCCTTACGCCTGCTTCAAGCAGGCGTAAGGAGTGGCGCACCACGTTAGGTATGGGCGGCCCACGAGCATTGCTGGAGTTGCGTCGCGCTTGCGACACGACTCCAGCAATGCGCCGCCCTTGCGCCACAGGATGCGACACGCATCGGCCTTTCCTTGCGCCACGGTGCGCCGCATTGTAAATGCGGCGCTTCCGTGGTGGCGCAAGGAGAGAATTGCGTGTCGCAACTATTCTGGCGCATCCCTGCTGATTTGCAGGGATGCGCCAGAAGTTGTAAATCTGCCCCCTAGAGGGGAAGTTGAGGTGGCCCTGTTGAGTTGGGTAGCTGGTTCACAGAATGGTTCCAAAGAAAATATAAAACTCACTATGCTGCAGAGGTAGACCCTTGGGAGAAATTCTGTCGTGGAATGTGGCAGGTGTAGGGCACCCTAGCTCTAAGCTATCTTCCCTAATGACATATGATCCAAAGATAATTTGCCTTCAGGAAACATGGAGTTGTGCAGACTTTAATTTTGAGAATTGTTTCGTCTTCTGTTGTGCAGCAAAACCCTTGGTAAAAGGTCATGCAAGTGGAGGTCTAGCTATCTTACTCAGTGGCAGTATAAATTGGAATCCTCTGGTTTTTGTCCATCCTTCAAATCTTTGTATGTGCATTAAACTGACTTTGGGTAATTTTACACAAGGTCGGTATTCAACCCTTTTACTGGTAAATGTATATATTCCCCCTGGGAGGGCCTCTGACCTTCTCGTTAAATCCATTTTTTCTTTTGTGTATAAACTTAGTACCTCAGAAGAGTGCACATTGACAATGTTGGTGGGAGATTTTAACGCCGAAATCTCAAACTGTTCTTCTTTGGCCTTTTGTAATCGGGTGCTAGAAGATGTATGGACCATCCCTGAAACAACGTTGCCCAGCCATATTAGATCAGATAGGCGTGGGTTGAGTTTTTTGGATTGTCTGAGAACTAATTATCTTTTTATTTTAAATGGGAGATTCCCAGAGGACTCTCCAGCCTCCCTCACTTTCCATGCTCCTTGGGGATAGTTACTAATTGACTATATTGTGGTATCTTATCAACTCTTTGGAGCATGTGCTCAGTTTAAGGTACTGAGGACAAACTTGAGCAACCACAGTATTTTATCAATGGACATCAACTTGGAACTCAAGACACTGGAGCTCTGGAATCCCAGAGATGATAATATTGTGTATAATAAAACAAATGGGCGCACCTTTTGGTCTAATACAAATTTGACATGCTTAGGGAGGCTTGTTAAATATGTGAGCTGTAGTTCCATACAGGAAAATCCCATTACCTGGTTCAAGAAGCATTTGGCTTTATTCAGATCATGTGGTAGGAAGAAATACGTCGATGGCATTAACCACCCGGTGGACCTCGTTGGAGGCAAAAAAGTTAAACCGGGAGCTAAATGCCTTAGTAAGGGACCAATTTTGGCAGTCCTTGTGAGAAGTTGGCCTGGTATATGCTGTCCACTAATTATAGTGGGCACCTTGCACCAGTCCAAACAACCCCTTATTGGAGATAGGTTAAAGACAACCTTTATTGAAAGCTATCCTAGTGGTAGCTATGGAGAGCAGCCTTCAGGCTAAGTCTTGAAGGAATGTAAAGCAGCTTGTTTTACCAGTCTATAATCTCTTGAGTGACCAAATGAAAGAGGACCACACCAGGTATATATTCAAAATATATGTATTTATTGCTAAACACATCCCTCTAGTCTCTTTATGAGGCTAGAGTTCGAAGTACATAAGTTATAAGTTAGTTATCTACAGTAATAGCACAAATACACGTTTGAGCCCCAGGGGCGTACCAAACCATATACCAATAAAGTGGTATAAGAACCATGACTGAGCTAGACACAGGGCCTAGAGCCTGTAGAAGTGCTTGGACCACAAGGAACCACCCAAGGTAGTGACACAGGGGACCCACGGGGGATGCGTGCAGTGTATGAACACAGCCGCGAATCACCGTTGACTTCTATGGGGAAAGTCGCAGTTGGAATTTAAAAGAAAAGGGACACTTAGAGGAGGATTTGGAGCAAACCCTTTCAGAACTAGGCTGTTCTAGTGTCAATACCCACGGGAGCACCGGAGTACTCGAGTTACCTCACCCAGGGGAGCTGGGTGCATAGGTGTCTTTCGGGGTCGGGTTTCGTCATCGTTTTCAATGGCGATCTGCTGCAAAGTGCTGCTGGCGGCCAAGTCGAAAGTGTTCGGGTGGATCCAAAGGTGGATCGAAGATCTGAAGAACCTGAAAGCAGAGGGGACAGAGTCTGGGTCACTAGCCAGTGACCAGGAAGGCGATGAGCAGATGCCCACCGATGTCGAGTGCTTCAGGTAGGTTGACGGTCATCTTGACTCTTCAGCCACGGGGTCCAGGAGGCGTCGACGACAACCAGGAGCTGGATTCGAGCTGTTCCACAACGTCTGTCGATTGCAGGGGTGTCGGCGACCGGATTGGACCCAACAAACCTTGGCAACGGCAAGTCTCGTGGAAATGGAAGAAGGACGATGATGCAGACCAGCAAGGTCTGTGGGACTCACCCAGCAAGGGTAAGTCAGGGCACGCCTGGAGCAACCAGGAAGCCCAAGCAGAAGAAGATTGGCCTTCGGGAGGGCCTACTAGCCAACGGACTAGTGACCGCGAAGGAGCCTCGAGTCGACGCACGTGGATCTGGCTCACAGGACACTCGTGGCCGTCCAGGCCAGTGATCTTCGGTGCAGTCGGTGCTGGAGGCTGGGGCTACTGGGAGCCAAAAGCACAACTTCGTGGGAGACCCAAAAGAGGATGCACTTGCAAATGCGATCGGTGTCCAGGGGTCACGGTTCCACATTACCCACGACAGCTACGGGCCTCAGCTTTGCTGGTGCCTCAGGGCAGCCTCGGGGAAGTCTGGAAATCCACCTCTGGTGATGCAAAGACTTCGGCGTCCGGCAGGAGCTTCAGCGATGCAGACCGGACAATTGCTTCTTTGGTGCCTGCCAAGCAGGGGAGTCACTCCTTGACCCCAACTGAGATTCTTCAGTCCTCTAACCTTGAAGTAGAGCGTCGAAGGTCCAGGATTCTGTGTCAGAGTTTCGTCCAGGTTAATCTAAAGTCCTAAGGACTGGGGTCCCATACTTATACTAAGATAGGGGGTTGGACGTACTCTGGGGACCCACCTATGGGAGGGTCAGGGCAGAGGGGTGGTTACACCCCTTTCCCTTTGTCCAGTTTTGCGCCAGAGCAGGGGCTGGAAGCCCCTGAGCCAGTTTGAACTGGGGTTTGCACAGGGACACCAAATGTGCCCCCAGTGCAGGACTTCAAAGCACCAGAGAGTGCTCCCGCCCAGCCCCAATACACACTATCCTGTCTGGGGAGGTGGTTACACCTCCCTGGGACAGGAAACCTATTGTCCAGGCCTCCCTGCCGGAGTTTCGGTCAGCAGCAGGAGGCCAGACTCGTGTCTGTGGCAGCGGCATCCATTTTGTGATGCCAGGGCTCTGGAAAGTCAGTACCGGGTATACCGGTGTGTACATGTCTCTCCCTCTAGAAGGGTGGAATGCTACCCCCACCACCAGAACTGGCGGGGGGTAGTATTCCAAGATGTTTGACACCAAACACGACATGTTTCCGTGCAGCCATCCCAAAGTTAGCATTTAACGCGAGGTTATAATGCGCTTAAGAGTATATGGTCGGGCTGCACTACAAACAGCATCAGAGAAGGGTCTCCGAATGCTGCAGAGGGGCCCAGCTCATGCAGGGGCACCCTCTCACATAGGAACCACGCACTCTGCCTCCAGGATTGATAAGGCCTGCCATAGGAGTGACTTATAGGTTTATATGTGTGTATGTATGTAGTGATATAGGTAGCCTATATCACAGTAAGGGGTGCATGCACCACCTTACCCAGGCTGCAGTAGCAGGCCTGTGGTGTCCTTTGGCTGGCCTTCCAGGGGTGGCACAATACATGCTTCAGCCCCTGGCAGGCCTCTGAGGTACCTATGCCCTGGGTACATAGTATACCATATACTAGGGACTTATAAGGGCACTCCAGATTCCAATCAGAGATGTGCCTAAGGCACATGGAAACCATTTTAGAGAGGAAGCAGCTAGGCTGGGGTTCTGATTAGCAGGGCCCCAGCCAGACTAAAGTCGAAAAACAGTGAAGCATCAGCAAAAAGTGGGGGTACCCATGTGAAGCAGATCCTACTCTCCTACACAACCCCCCAAACGTAGGGACATTAAACTAACCTTGCCCAGTTAAGTCTTCATGTTCTAAGTGGAAGTACCTAGAGAGTCCATCTGCATTGGCATGGTTACTCCCAGGTCTATGTTCCACTGTGAAGTCCATCCCCTGTAGGGAAATGGACCACCTAAGCAGTTTGGGGTTTTCACCCTTCATTTGTTTTAGCCATAAGAGGGGCTTATGGTCGGTTTGAACAAGGAAGTGAGTACCAAACAAGTATGGCCTCAACTTCTTCAGAGCCCAGACCACAGCAAAGGCCTCCCTCTCAATGGCTGACCAACGTTTCTCTCTAGGGGTCAGCCTTCTGCTAATAAAAGCTACTGGCTGATCCTGACCTTCATCATTCAATTGTGACAGTACAGCCCCTACCCCCAATTCAGATGCATCTGTTTGGACAATGAACTTCTTGGAGTAATCAGGACTCTGTAGAATGGGAGCAGTGCACATGGCCTGCTTTAGGTCATCAAATGCCTTTTGACAGCTAAGTGTCCACTGAACCTTTTTGGGCATTTTTTTGGAAGTTAAGTCATTCAGGGGTGTCACTATTGATCCATACCCATTGACAAATCTCCTAAAGTACCCAGTCAGGCCTAAAAAGGCTCTCACCTGAGTCTGGGTAGTTGGAGCAGTCCAGTCCATGATGGTCTGGATCTTGCTCTGCAGTGGTTGAACCTGGCATCCACACACACAAGGTGGCCCAGGTACACAACCTGACTCTGCCCTATCTGGCACTTGGTGGCCTTGATAGTCAGGCCTGCTTTCTGCAGGGCCTGCAAAACATTCCTGAGGTGGACCAGGTGATCCTCCCAGGTGGAGCTAAAGACAGCAATATCATCTAGATATGCTGCACTATAGGCTTCCAGACCTGTAAGGATTGTATTCACCAACCTCTGAAAAGTGGCAGGTGCATTCTTCAGACCAAAGGGCATCACCACAAATTGATAATGCCCACTAGGGGTTGAGAATGCTGTCTTTGGCTTTGCATCATCAGCTAGTCTGATCTGCCAGTAGCCAGCTGTCAGGTCAAATGTGCTTAGATACTTGGCTGAGGCCAAAGTGTCTATTAGCTCATCTGCCCTAGGTATTGGATGGGCATCAGTCCTAGTGACTGCATTGAGACCCCTGTAGTCCACACAAAACCTCATCTCTCTTTTCCCACCATTGGTGTGAGGTTTTGGCCCAAGGACCACTGGACTAGCCCAAGGGCTATCTGAGGGTTCAATAACTCCCAAATCCAACATCTTCTGGACTTCTGTCCTGATACAGTCCCTGACATGGTCAGGTTGCCTATAAATCTTATTTTTAATAGGCAGACTGTCCCCAGTGTCCACTTCATGAGTGCACCAGGTAGTCTGACTGGGTGTCAGTGAGAATATGTGCCTGAACTGATTGAGCACCTGTCTGCAATCAGTTTGCTGCTGGGCAGTGAGGCTGCCTGCCAAGGCTACACCATCCACTGACTCATCATCAGGGTTCTGTGAGAGCAGGTCAGGGAGTGGGTCACTCTCTTCCTCCTGTCCCTCATCAGTAGCCATGAGCAAGCCAATGTCTGCCCTGTCCACATACGGTTTTAACCTGTTGACATGGAGAGCCCTGTGGGGACTCCTGGGTGTTCCTAGGTCTACTAAATAGGTAACCTCACCCTTCTGTTCAACAATGGTATGGGGTCCACTCCATTTGTCTTGGAGAGCTGCTGGGGCCACTGGCTCCAACACCCACACCTTCTGTCCTGGCTGGTAAACAGTCAGTACTGCCTTTTGGTCATGCCAGGCTTTTTGAAGTTCCTGGCTAGCCTCAAGGTTTTTAGTTGCCTTTTTCATGTACTCAGCCATCCTGGAGCGGAGACCAAGTACATAGTCCACTATGTCTTGCTTTGGGGGCTTGAGAGGTAACTCCCATCCTTCCTTCACCAAGCACAATGGACCCCTGACAGGGTGACCAAACAAAAGTTCAAAAGGGCTGTAGCCAACCCCTTTTGAGGCACCTCCCTGTATGCAAATAAAAGGCAGGGCAAGAGTATGTCCCATCTTCGCCTAAGCTTTTCTGGGAGCCCTTTAATCATGCCCTTCAAGGTTTTGTTGAATCTCTCAACTAAACCATTGCATTGTGGGTGATAGGGTGTGGTGAACTTGTAAGTCATTCCACACTCCTTCCACATTGCTTTTAAGTATCCAGACATAAAGTTTGTATCCCTGTCTGATACAACCTCCTTAGGGAAGCCCACTCTTGAGAAAATTCCCAGGAGGGCTCTTGCCACCACAGGTGCTGTAGTGGTCCTAAGGGGAATAGCCTCTGGGTACCTGGTGGCATGATCCACTACCACCAGGATAAACCTGTGCCCAGATGCTGTTTGGGGATCCATGGGACCAACAATGTCAATCCCTACCCTTTCAAAGGGAACCCCCACCACAGGTAGTGGTATCAGGGGGGCCTTTGTAGAGCCACCTGCCTTGCCACTGGCCTGGCAGGTTACACAGGAGCGACAAAACTCCTTGGTGTCTTCAGACATGTGGGGCCAGTGAAAGTGAGGGACAATTCTGTCCCAAGTCTTGTTCTGGCCCAGGTGACCTGCTAAGGGAATGTCATGGGCTAGGGTCAATAGGAAGCCCCTGAACTTCAGAGGTATAACCAACCTCCTGGTGGCACCAGGCTTGGGGTCTCTACACTCTGAGTACAAGAGTCCATCATCCCAATACACAGTATGGGGACCACTAGCTTTCCCAGCAGCCTCAGCAGCAGCTTGCTGTCTGAGGGGTTCAAGAGAGGGGCAGCTCTGCTGCTCCTGGCTCAGATCTGCCCTGGAAGGGCCCCTGTCCCCAAGAACTCAACCTGGTCAGGTTCAAGCTCCTCTGGGACAGTTCCTTCCTCAGGACTGAGATCATCCCCTCAAGGGACTGATCTTCCTTCTGAGCCAAGGGGGAAGGCACTGCCTTTACCCTACTACTCCTCTTCTTGGAGGGCACTTGGTCCATTATTCCAGAATCCAAGGCCTGTTCAGTGCTAGACATTTTGGCTTGTGACCTGGTCACAGCAAACACATCTGCAGGGATCCCCAGCATTTCTGCATGGGTCCTGAGCTCCACTTCTGCCCAAGCTGAAGTTTCTAAGTCATTGCCAAGCAAGCATTCAACGGGTAGGTCTGCACTTACCACAACCTTCTTAAGGCCAGTTACCCCTCCCCAGGAGAAGTTAACAACTGCCAGAGTATGGTCTGTTCTGACGTTGCTAGCATTGGTCACTTGGTACATTTCACCAAGTATAATCTGCCCAGGATCTACAAGGTCTTGTGTCACCATGGTGACACTTGCCCCTGTGTCCCTAAATGCCAAAGCCTCTTTTCCATTGATTAAGGGCTGTTGCCTGTACTTGCCCAGATTACTGGGACTCACAGAGGAGGTCACATCCATGCCTCCATCACAGACTAGGACAGCCTGAGTGAGTTCTCTGACTAGGTCAGAGCTCATCTCCTTACCCAGGGTCAACCCTACTAAACCCTTGGCTTGTGTAGTCCCACCACCAATTGTAACTGCACTAGGGGGAGCAGGTGCCTTAGGGGCATTGGTGGGGGCTGGAGTAGAGTCTTTGGACTTGGTGCAATCACTGGTCCAGTGGGTCTTTTGCTTACAGACCTTGCACCATGGTTTCTTTTGGCCTCTTCCCTTGTTAGACTGTGAATCCCCACCTGAAGAAGATTTTTGGGGGCCTTGTGAAGACTTCTGGTCTTTACCCTTCTCCCCACCCTTATCAGAGTTTTTAGAATCTTGCTTCTTAGGGTCACCACCTTGGTTCTGTACCTTCTGCCTCACCCTGGTTCTGACCCATTTGTCTGCCTTCTTTCCCAATTCTTGGGGAGAGGTCAGATCAGAGTCCACCAGGTGCTGATGCAACAGCTGATTTTGACAATTATTAAGGATCTGCTCCCTCATGATAAGATTGTACAATCCTGTGAAGTCACATACCTTACTGCCCAATAACCAACCTTCCAGAGCCTTGACAGAACAATCAACAAAGTCCACCCAGTCTTGAGTCTGTGCCTTTTGGGTATCTCTGAACTTTAACCTGTATTGTTCAGTGGTTAGGCCAAACCCATCAATCAGAGCACTCTTTAAGACTTTGTAATTATCAGCATCCTCCTCTTTAACAGTGAGGAGCTTATCTCTACCTTTGTCTGCAAAGGAGAGCCACAAGATTGCTGCCCACTGCTCCTGAGGGACCCTCTGTACTTTACAGGCCCTCTCCAGTGCAGTTATCCATTTGTGGATGTCATCCCCACTCTGGTAGGGAGGGACAATCTTGCTCAGGTTTCTATGGTCATAAGACCTTTCCCTATCTCTGGGGAAATTGCTGCCACCATGGGACTCTAGTCCCATCTTTTTCTCTCTTTGTAGAGATCTAGGGACTCCCTGTCTATAGCCAACTGCTGTTTTCTGAGTTCAAGCTGGGCTTGCTCATACTCAATCAGTCTCTTTCTCCTGTCATGAGAGGATTCTCTCCTATGAGAGGAGACAGAGGTCCCTATTGAGGTGTCAGAGTGGTTAGACTCCTGAGAAGGAGATCTAGACCTTCTGGGCACACTCACAATTCTTCCTGGGGGACAAAGGGAGGTCATTCTGATCCTCCTCCTCCTCCACAGGAGGAATTGCATTCTCCAGGTCAAGGTCATTTTCACCTTCCTGGCCAGTTTCAGAGGGGGGGGCCTGGGTTTATTCACCCCTGACCCCTTCCTCATCTTCTGCCCCACCCTCTCTGCCTACCCCTTCAGACCCTAGGGGCCTGCTGAGATCATCAGCCAGTAACACCTCCCTGAGGTGTTGGGTGCTGGCACTTTTGCCTGCCTTCAGCTTCCTAGTATTGCATAATGCTCTCAATTCCAAGAATGGGAGTTTATCATACTTGGAGGGAAGAAGCCCACTGGCTTCTGGCAAGGACTCGCTGGGTCCTGTCTTTGAAGACATTACTAGTGAGGTGTGGTGTATGCACTACCTACTCTAGTGGGGCCTACTAAACTCTCTTGAGTTGTAGAAAGGGTGTGCTATCCCTTAGCACACAACTCTAAGTTCAGTAGAACTTACTGTATACTAAGCTTGATTTAGATGTACCTTAGGTACCCTTAGTGGTTTTCAGTTGATCAATTCAATTGAGATTATGTGGTAAAACAATAGCAAGCTGGAATCCCACACGCTGCACACCAATGTGAGAAGTTGGCCTGGTATATGCTGTCCACTAATTATAGTGGGCACCTTGCACCAGTCCAAACAACGCCTTATTGGAGATAGGTTAAAGACAACCTTTATTGAAAGCTATCCTAGTGGTAGCTATGGAGAGCAGCCTTCAGGCTAAGTCTTGAAGGAATGTAAAGCAGCTTGTTTTACCAGTCTATAATCTCTTGAGTGACCAAATGAAAGAGGACCACACCAGGTATATATTCAAAATATATGTATTTATTGCTAAACACACCCCTCTAGTCTCTTTATGAGGCTAGAGTTCGAAGTACATAAGTTATAAGTTAGTTATCTACAGTAATAGCACAAATACACGTTTGAGCCCCAGGGGCGTACCAAACCATATACCAATAAAGTGGTATAAGAACCACGACTGAGCTAGACACAGGGCCTAGAGCCTGTAGAAGTGCTTGGACCACAAGGAACCACCCAAGGTAGTGACACAGGGGACCCACGGGGGACGCGTGCAGTGTATGAACACAGCCGCGAATCGCCGTTGACTTCTATGGGGAAAGTCGCGGTTGGAATTTAAAAGAAAAGGGACACTTAGAGGAGGACTTGGAGCAAACCCTTTCAGAACTAGGCTGTTCTAGTGTCAATACCCATGGGAGCACCGGAGTACTCGAGTTACCTCACCCAGGGGAGCCGGGTGCATAGGTGTCTTTCGGGGTCGGGATTCGTCGTCGTTTTCAATGGCGATCTGCTGCAAAGTGCTGCTGGCGGCCAAGTCGAAAGTGTTCGGGTGGATCCAAAGGTGGATCGAAGATCTGAAGAACCTGAAAGCAGAGGGGACAGAGTCTGGGTCACTAGCCAGTGCCAGGAAGGCGATGAGCAGATGCCCACCGATGTCGAGTGCTTAAGGTAGGTTGACGGTCATCTTGACTCTTCAGCCACGAGGTCCAGGAGGTGTCGACGATGACCAGGAGCTGGATTCGAGCTGCCCACAACGTCTGTCGATTGCAGGGGTGTCGGCGACCGGATTGGACCCAACAAGCCTTGGCAACGGCAAGTCTCGTGGAAATAGAAGAAGGACGATGGTGCAGACCAGCAAGGTCTGTGGGACTCACCCAGCGAGGGTAAGTCAGTGCACACCTGGAGCAACCAGGGAGCCCAAGCAGAAGAAGATTGGCCTTCGGGAGGGCCTACTAGCCAATGGACTAGCGACCGCGAAGGAGCCTCGAGTCGACGCACGTGGAGCTGGCTCACAGGACACTCGTGGAGTGGAGGCCAGTGATCTTCGGTGCAGTCGGTGCTGGAGGCTGGGGCTACTCGGAGCCCAAAGCACAACTTCGTGGAAGACCCAGAAGAGGATGCACTTGCAAATGCGATCGGTGTCCAGGGGTCACGGTTCCACATTACCCACAACAGCTACGGGCCTCAGCTTTGCTGGGGACTCAGGGCAGCCTCAGTGAAGTCTGGAAATCCACCTCTGGTGATGCAAAGACTTCGGCGTCCGGCAGGAGCTTCAGCGATGCAGACCGGACAATTGCTTCTTTGGTGCCTGCCAAGCAGGGGAGTCACTCCTTGACCCCAAGGGAGATTCTTCACTCCTCTAATCTTGAAGTAGAGCGTCGAAGGTCCAGGATTCTGTGTCAGAGTTTCGTCCAGGTTAATCTAAAGTCCTAAGGACTGGGGTCCCATACTTATACTAAGATAGGGGGTTGGACGTACTCTGGGGACCCACCTATGGGAGGGTCAGGGCAGAGGGGTGGTTACACCCCTTTCCCTTTGTCCAGTTTCGCGCCAGAGCAGGGGCTGGAAGCCCCTGAGCCGGTTTGAACTGGGGTATGCACAGGGACACCAAATGTGCCCCCAGTGCAGGACTTCAAAGCACCAGAGAGTGCTCCCGCCCAGCCCCAATACACACTATCCTGTCTGGGGAGGTGGTTACACCTCCCTGGGACAGGAAACCTATTGTCCAGGCCTCCCCTGCCGGAGTTTCGGTCAGCAGCAGGAGGCCAGACTCGTGTCTGTGGCAGCGGCATCCATTTTGTGATGCCAGGGCTCTGGAAAGTCAGTACCGGGTATACCGGTGTGTACATGTCTCTCCCTCTAGAAGGGTGGAATGCTACCCCCGCTGCCAGAACTGCGGGGGTAGTATTCCAAGATGTTTGACACCAAACACGACATGTTTCCGTGCAGCCATCCCAAAGTTAGCATTTAACGCGACGTTATAATGCGCTTAAGAGTATATGGTCGGGCTGCACTACAAACAGCATCAGAGAAGGGTCTCCGAACGCTGCAGAGGGGCCCAGCTCATGCAGGGGCACCCTCTCACATAGGAACCACGCACTCTGCCTCCAGGATTGATAAGGCCTGCCATAGGAGTGACTTATAGGTTTATATGTGTGTATGTATGTAGTGATATAGGTAGCCTATATCACATTAAGGGGTCAATGCACCACCTTACCCAGGCTGCAGTAGCAGGCCTGTGGTGTCCTTTTGGCTGGCCTTCCAGGGGTGGCACAATACATGCTTCAGCCCCTGGCAGGCCTCTGAGGTACCTATGCCCTGGGTACATAGTATACCATATACTAGGGACTTATAAGGGCACTCCAGATTCCAATCAGAGATGTGCCTAAGGCACATGGAAACCATTTTAGAGAGGAAGCAGCTAGGCTGGGGTTCTGATTAGCAGGGCCCCAGCCAGACTAAAGTCGAAAAACAGTGAAGCATCAGCAAAAAGTGGGGGTACCCATGTGAAGCAGATTCTACTCTCCTACAGTTCTCATTGACGAGGCAAAGGGAAATCAATAGATTGAAGCCGGTAAGAACAAGAATGAAAGCATCCGAACATAGAGGGGTGGAGGATTTAAAATGGATTAAACTGAGAGAGGTTGGACAGTCCGGTGACTCACATAAATACTGGGCTCTAATAGCCGAATACTGTGATTGTAGAATTAAGGCTGAAGCCACTTTAATATCAGATGCAGATTGGACCCAACATATCTCACAGTTATATGCATTAAACTCCAGGAACAGATTCAATTTTGAGCTAATTACCGAGTCTTCCTTGGGGAATGCTTACGGCCCCCCTTCCTGTAAGGGAATCGAGTGCTTCATTAAAGGGGCAAGGTATTCAGGTGCGAAGGGCCCAGACGATCTACCGATAGCTATAATTAAACAAGACAGCTCCGCATGGGCTCCTTTCCTTTATCCGATGTTCTCTTACTGCTATGCACTTGGGATTATTCCGCCCTTTTGGAGAGGAAACATAGTGGTTCCATTATATAAAAGGGGCCCCATAACTTCCCCTGCCACCTTTAGGCAGATCGCTTTACTGGATGCGACCGGAAACTGTTTGCTAAAGGCATACTTCTCCACCTCCAGGATTGGGCTTTTGGGAATGACCTCATACCTGCTGAGCAAGAGAGGTTCCATAAGCATAGCGACCCCCCTAGATAACATAACTGCCTTGCAAACTTTGATCCAAAAATATCCAATAGGCAAGGGAATGGCCTTGTACGCTGCCCTTATAGATTTCTCCACTGGTTTTGACCAGGGTGACCGGGGGACGCTGTGGAGGAAACTGGCTGCAATGGTGATTCCCGTGCATTTGTTCAGATTGATCATAGCATTGCATTCCTCAACTTGGACACAGGTCCTGATGGGAGGCAACCAGGGCCTGTTGAGTAAAGTAGAGACCCATAATGGGTTGAAGCAAGCGTGTTTACTAGCTCCTCTCCTTTTCTCTCTTTATATTAATGACTTGCCGAGTAGCGTGTGGCATTGTAAAGGGGACTCACCGAAATTAGGAACAATGAATCTGAGCTGTCTACTTTATGCGGATGATGCCATCCTGTTAGATTTAACTCCGATAGGTATACAAAGCGAGCGAGGCCATTACTCTGACGATCCGTTCTTAAAAATAAATATCTCACAAAGTAAAATCATGGATTTAGGCTCCGGGGATGCAGGGTTAGGAAAAATATGTACTGTTTTTTGGTGAAAGATAAACTTGATGTAGTGAAGTTGTACTCGTACTTAGGAAGAATTTTTTCTAGCAAGTGCTCTAGCAGTGATCACATTGGCCAATGCAGAAGTAAGGCAATATCTCAGGCCTCCGCAATTGGTAGGCTATTAAAATGCTGTGGGCAAAACATTTTGAACATTTTTTATCAGTTTACAAAATTAAAATCCTGCCTGTACTGAGTTACACTTGCGAATCAGTGGATGAACAGCAGTGGGACTTCTTTGAGAAGGTGCGAGGGCATTTTTGGCACCAAATTTTTAACTTGAATCATGCAGCCTCCATAGTGGTCATCCGGCTCGAATTCGGGCTCCTCTCGAGTTAAATGTTTACCATGGCAGCATGTCTAAGGTGGGGTAATGCCTTACTGAATAGCGATGAAAGCCCTATACGGGCTGTACTAAGACAGGAAATATTTTCCTGTCTGAAGGGAAAAACGTTGTCTTCAGGAATTATGAGAAAGCCTTAAACTTATTTGAAATTGGACATGGTGATGTAAGACCTCTTCCAAAACATGTCTTGAAAACTCTAATCAAAAAAATTATTTACGAAGTCAGCCGCAAAAGAGATACTGTACTGTGTTCATGGCATTCCAGTAATGACACAATAACACCAACTGTATGTCGTATGGAACCTTCCCTGTTGCTAAGGTTGAATTTACTCCCCTTGCGTATTACAAAAGGGGCATGGGAGGGATTAGTCAGGGAGGACAGGCTTTGTTACCTGTGTGGAAACTGGACGCAGGATTTAAATCATGTGTTATTTGTCTGTCCCCCTCTACAGCCATTACGACATCGTATTTTAAAAATAAATTGTGTAAAAATCCATTTTAATTGTATTCTTTACACAATCATTTTTTAAAAACATTTTCACTACAAAATACTGTCAACGGAAGTGTAAATAATACAGCACAACTATCACATTTGACCACAGTAAAGCACTACATATAAATTTTTGTTTTCAAACTATTGGATGACATCAGAATTTTGTTTATGTAAACAAACCAGCCACCATTTTGAGTGGTAGTGAGCACTATACATTCACAAACACACTATTTGACTATCTAAAATGGCAGGCGCCTGACCTCGCCCTCAGGACATTTGGAATTAGACGGCCACAACGGAAGTTGACCGGATAGTGGGTGGAAAACTCCACGACAGACACAGCCATAGCCTTTGTGTGAAAGCAACTAACGAAAGCTAATGGTTGTGTCCGTCACCACTGATGATCGTGTACGTCGTGTAAATGTACGCGCCATTTCGAGAAAAGCTCACTTGCCTCCTAACACTGCAGCCAACAAGACCTCCTCAACTTTTGCTGCTGTTTCCGGCCTCTGGGTGCCACGATGCCAGGAAGAGCAGGTGACAGGGCCCCAGCCTTTCAGCCAGAGGAGCTGGAGTTGCTGGCAATGGAGGTTCTGTCCCTGTACATCCGGCTCGATGTGACTTTTTGTTTGTCTGTATTGATGTAAAACACTTTTTCAGAAATTAATCACAAGCATTGGTCAAAAGTTAGAATGCAATATTTGGTTTTCTCATTCTGATAAAATAAATAAACCTGTGAGTACCCTTATCCCTTGTCATGTCCTAACTTAACTAATCCAGACCAGTCACATCCTCTAGGCTAAGGGTCTTCAACATTTTCTGTAATGAGAGCTACTTCTTATCAGTAAATATAATTGTGAAATTTATGAAAACTAAACAACTTGTGCAGTGCAACCAGACACCCCCACTCACAGCTACATTGACTTAAAGCCTAATGTTCACAGAGCCAGGTACAATGGTTTGAACTAAAAACTATGACAAAGGGCACTATAAAAGTGCTGCCATTGATAGGCATACAATATTTAGAACAAGCAGACAGGTGTGTGTACACATTGGTGACAGAGTAACACATACCCACAAACATTTGTCAAATGTCCTTTGTTATGTTCTGATGATGATTCAATGATGTAGAAAAATAGGATACTTAAAGGGACTCTAGCAGATAGAATGTTACTTCACATATATGTTGGAGTATGCCACCTGGATAACTCATAATCAGCCATAACTCATTAGGACATTGGGAAAATGCATTAAACTATAATCTGCTGCATATTGTGCTTTGCATTTTTATATTTGAAGTAAAAATTATATATGAATCAGTGTATGAAATATGTACTGTCACATTGTACCAATTGTGGCCTAAAGCAAAAGCTAGCATATTTTTTAACATTTTCACAATGGTAAAACAAACTGCAAAAACTTGAAATATTTGGGAGTCAGATGCACAAATATTTTTGCTCTGTAGTAAAGTGGATTAGAACTGTATCACGCCCTATGTATTTACTTATGCTGTAGAAGTCATTTGTCAATCCCCAAAAGAACTATTTCTTCATGTCTTCAACAGGACAAGTGTGTACATAATGTGAGATACGTTGATAAGCAACCTCAGTACTGACTCCATAAAATATTTTGAGCATTTGAATATTGAATTTACTTAGGTTACTTGAAGTATTACCTTTGTAAAATGCCCAAACCAAGGAAATAGGCTTTCAGTTTCACATTGATTCATAGTTTATTTTTATGCATGAATATAATTCAGCTCTTTTCTGCCTTGTTCACAAACTGCACCAAGGTACTTTTGCTTGGTATCTTTTTTTGTGACATGCGTTTACTATTCTCAACAAAAAGTCAGAAGCATTCAGAAGTGTTAAACAGTTCCTGGAGAGTATTGACAATGGTTTAGCGAAAAGATCATAAATTAAATTGAAGCAATAATGGTAAATTACACAACTGTGACCAAAGGTTTTCTGAAGACGTTCCCTACATGTGTGAGATAATGAGAAAAAAGAACAAACTTCTGTAAGCCTTAAAGCAGGTGAAATCCGAAATAATTAAAAACGTTTAGAGGAAAAACTTCCTGATCACTTCTATTTACACAGATACAATAAAACTATTGTATATGTCTTTACACCATCCTCTGCAGCAGTTGAAAGGGACATTGGCCACGTAGGTGGGGAAGCAGCTGGCCACTGTGGTTTGGGTGCTGAGACCACCGCCACCGAGGGACCCAGTGGCACAGAGGGTGATGGGACTACAACGGAGGCCACCAGCTCAACAACATCATCTTCAGAGGCCTCCACAAGTGAGCAGTCCCTAGTGGTGGCGGGCCCTACAGGAACTGTACTAACCACATCCTTGTCCACCACCCAGAGAACCATCTCCACCCTCCCCGTTGCTCCCCCCCAGTTGGCTACACCTGCTCCCCTAAAAGGGGTGGCGTCTCCTTCACTGCAGGCACCTCACCCTGTGTGCTGTGTCCTGATTGGCTATGTGTTATTAACTTCATGTCGCATCTGACTTTATGGTATTTTGGGAACGCATGCGCCCCATTTGGGCTTTATTGGGGCCAATCTCCCTAGACCACTGTGGTGTCACTACACCTATCTGTGGGATTGATCTGGGATTTCATGTTCACGCATTTGTCTGCCGGCTACGTGCCACCCCACTTGTGATGTGTCAATCAGTGACCGCGGGCTTGGGTCTCAGGACTTGCCTAACTACGTATTTTAGAGTCGGGTTTGACATGAAGTTCACAACAGGTGAATTTGTCAATAAAGATGCAATTTTGATTTTATACATGAATGCATCATTATTCATATTGACATTGACTTTTTCAATATTAACACAACCACTCTCACCACCACAACACCCACAAGCACCACCAAACCCACACCCACCACAACCGCCACCACACCTACAAGCACCCCACCCACCACATTGAGAAGCAGACCCACAATCACCACACCCACCACCACACCCACAAGAACCACCACATCCACAAGCACAACACCCATACCAACCACCTCAACAGCACACTCATCCAAACACACACCTACATGCAAAACAACACCTCAGAAACACAAACTCACACACTCACCCGATCAACACACATTCGCCAAGAAACACACCGAAACGTACAAAATATACACCAGACCCACCTGCACATACAAAACAGACAGACACACGCACATCACATACTCCAGCTCCCTCTACTTCCAAAACCAAGTTCTCTCCCACCTCTCCTACCCTTTATCCTAGTTCTGCTTTTATTTTTGCTCTGACCTTCACCCCTTCCAAAGGCAAAACCGCCCGTCCCAAACACAAACCCACTCCTCCCAAACCCAGCCCTCCCTCCACTTCTAAACCCACCCCTCCCAAACCCAAACCGACCCCTCCCAATTCCACCCCTCCCAAGAAAGATCATTGAAGTGTCTGCTCTGTGCCCACTAGATGCCCTTTCCTGAGGAGGCTCTCCGTGACAGTAACATAGGAGGCATGTTCCCACCAAAGGTACATCATTCAGAGACTATTGGTTCTCTTTCTATTTATTTTATTTAAGCTAATTGTTGAGAGAAGCATCTCATGTGGATAATAAAACCAATATTTTATTTTCATCAAGTTTGTCCTGAAATGTTTATGACTAAAATGTAAAGTACATATTTATATTTTCCATTATGGTAGGAAATGCAACAGATTTTTTAATGTCTACTTTGTTAAGTGCATACACTGGTTAAAATTGTACGTGATGGTTATTTGAATCTAGTTGCAAGGATTGATCATGATAATGGACACTTTCAGCAACAAATAGATGTTTTAATTATTTTTTAAAGTGTTAATACAGGTCCTCTCCAATTAGTCGCCGTTTTCTAGCTTGATTCAACCCTGCGACGTTCCAACACATACATTTCAAGTCAACCATTACATAGTTTGAATTCTGCCGCTTCCAACTTGGCTCCCTCTTCAAGCGCTATCAGACAGAACAACCCCCGACCCACCCCCAACTACACCCTCCCCCCAGTGCCTACAGAAAGGAATCATCCCTTTATCCTGCTGTCGTTGAATGACAGCCACTGGAGAACAACTGTCAACCGCGACCCACTATCCCCCCTCCACACCCCCTGCCAATGTGTGAGAAAAAAAAAATGGAGATTCACCAGGATCTGAGAAAAAGGGCAAAAAGAAAAGTGAGCAACACCGTGTTCATTGTAACATATCATTTAACATATCTGCCCCTCGCTGTATTTTTAGCCAGCGGATTCAGTCTGCCATGCTGAGAGTGCTTGTCGAGCATCCTGCTCAGTGTAGAAGAAGTGCGATTGTCCATTTCTAATGATCTTCAGATGAGTTGGTTCCTGAAGAACCACTTGTGAGCAGACTGACTTAAAAGGATCGATTAGCTGGCGAAGCTTCCATCGCTTGTCCATGGTAGACTTGCACAGATCTGAACGAACAAACATGGTAATCGAGTCTAATTTGACTGGAGTAGAAGGACGGGCTTTTATGTAGATTGCTTGACGCAATAGAAAGTTGCCCAGGAATACCAGAATTAGGCGTGAATGAGATGATTTGACTTGATTCCCTTGTGTAATAGTGAGAGGTAGTCGATGCACCCGCTGGATTTGCGAATGCATGTCCCAGTCTGCCAGATCTGGAAACGCCTGCTGAAATAAATTGACTATGTACGCCCGTGGGTCAGATCCTTCTCTGCCTTCCGGTATGCCAAAGATGTGGAAATTATGCCACCGTTGGCGGTTTCGAGGTCCTCAACTTTAGAATGTAGAAGTGCCATCTGATCCTCACAGGTTTTAGCAAATCTTGAAGTAGTGGTGTTGACTTCTTCGACTGCTGCGACCCGTTCCTGCAAGTCCGTGACATCCAAGGACAGCGAGGCGACCTAAGTGGTGACATCCAGAAGTGCTTGTTTGATCTCCTATCAGCTTTAGCTTGGAGATAGTATTCCTGAGCCTCAGCTCTCTAAATGGATAGCGCCTGCAGAATTGTGGACAGAGAGGGCACCTCATGCTCAAGAGAGTGCGAGAGTCCGGCGGATGGCCCTACCATCGAGTTACTGTAAATGTAAAAAATGTAAGTCCGTTTTTATATAGCGCAGCTACTCACCCTTACGGGTCTCAAGGCGCTGGGGGCCCTCGCGGAAATTAAGTGAGCTATTGCCCAGAGTCACATGGTGCTGAGCTGCCGCCGGGGATCGAACCGTGAACCCTGTGCTCCGAAGTCAGCTGCCCTGGCCGCTGCACCACACCTCTCCACTTACTGTGGACGGAGTTACTGGACGCTGTTGATATTGCTGAGGCAGGTACAGACCCAGGTATCTCAGAATCTCTGCCCAGACTCCCTTCGGAACTGGCCACCTGGACTGTTGGCGAGGCAATCAAGCTCATACAGGGGCGAGGAGATGTTAATGAGTCTCCCTCCTCAACTGCCGCCAATGCCATATGGACCATAGGTACCACGGCCTCCACATTGCTAGAATTGGAAAGTCGTGAAATAATGGCTTTAACCTCTCCCTTTGATGCCACCCATTTACGCAGAGGACTAAAACTAGAATTAGCTTTTGTGCTGCTCGGGGCGGAATCCTTGAGTCGTCCAACTGTGGTAGTAAGTGGAATTTTGGTGCCACCGCAGCCTTTTCCACCTTTAGCCCCTCTGGTACTTTTGGAACCTCTCGCCTTAGGACCTTTCTCCCCAACTGGGGAACCTACTTTGGATGTGTCTGATACCAAGACATCGTCAGTCTTACCATCCTCACCAGTTGCATTCAAAGACGGAGCCATGTGACAATTGAAGATTGCTAAAATACAGGAATTGCACTAGACAAGGGAAAAAGTTACATGGCTTAATATGTTACCTGATTCAAGTTTGGGACTGACATTGATTTTACAGGTATTTAAAAATGTAAATGTTATACCTTGTTTAGTGCAATTTCTATATTATGTTACATCTCACTTATCACAATGATGTATAATGTATATGTTTTTAATTTGACAATTTATGGCCACTTTTTGATTTTTGGATTGATGTCCTTTTTTTGTAAGAGGCCATTATTTTGAGGGCAGCATGCATCAAATTTAGAAATACAATGTAATCATGCAGGTATGTTACTTTAAATTTCTTAAACGTCAACATTACTCACATATGCATTGCACATTGGTATGCTATTGCTTGTGAGAGAGATTTGAAAATGCACAAGTCCCTAGCTATTGTAAATAGACAAGTCAAAAGGTAACAGGATAAAAGTGGAGCTTACCTTCGATTCTGGCCACAACGGGGATCATTTTCTTCATCAGCAGAGAAAGGACTTGGAATACCGGTTCTATAGCGGAAAAGGAAGTGTGAAAGTGAAAAAAGGTTATATCGCATCCAATCCGTCAACTCAGGTGTGGAGGTTTTGCCGCCACAGTCATGTCGATGGATAGGCACATCATGATAGGTCCGGCAGACAAACTGGCTGTCCGCCTTCCGACAGCCACTTTTGGCTATGGTGCCATTGATGTGGGTGAACACATCTGGTGGAATCAACGGCACTCTGACGGTCTTTCATCCATCAACCCGCCAGCATCTAAATAGAGCCGGTGGACCTCCTAGTAGGCGGGCAGGCAATATAGCGGAAAAGCGACAGCGGGACCATTACCGCCTAGATTTAAATCAGGCCCTTAAGCTCCGCAGTTGGTAAAAAATGAATGTGACCTTTTGTAACATAATGTAAAGCGCTGATACATTTGGTCGCATTTGCGCTGTTTAAAAAAATGCCCCAAAAAAATGAAACAGTACTTCAATCACTGCGCACGAGCAGCGATAGACACTAATTAAGATGAATTCACCTGTACTTGGTCCATGCCCTCACAAAAAAAAGGAAATGACGCATTGCATATTATTCCGATTTGGAATTAAGCAAAGAAGAGTGCTAATGAATGGTAAGTAATGGCTGGGCTAAAAGTCCTTTTTTTAGAGGTTTTTTTTTAGACACAATAGATTATCACCATGGTGACAGCGCATGGGCGCTGCTTGCAAGCAAGACCTAATGACCAGCTATGTTATTTCTTGGGGACAGCGTTTGCAAAGCCATTCAACAACCAAACCAACAAACCCATCATTATGAAGCACATATATTTATTTGGAAAGCTTAACTCGTGGTGCACTAAAGCATTTATGGTAATAAAAAACTGCTACAAGACATCCCATATTAGTCAGTCATCAGTTGCTGCACGTGTATATACCACATTCTTTATGTGTTCATCAATGACTATTTGGCTGATTTTGAGCATCAACAAGGACTTTTTGAGATTTGGGTTTTGTGTTCTCCCTCTTAAACTAGTACGGCTAACTTAACTTCTTTGATGTACTTTCTAGAGGTGGCAGCTTTGAGACCTGACAAAACAAAGGGGCATATTCTCAAGGAACTATCGTTGAGTTAACGCTACTTTATCTCAGCCAAAGTCACAATAAATTAATCGCCCCATTCACAAGCTGGTGCAAACAGCCCATATCACCACTTTACCTGCGATAGCACCCGCAAAAAACATTGCCACAGATGACCCCGGCAACTAAAGCTAATGATATGCAGAGTAGGCGTTCCCGTGCAAAAATCCGCCACAACACCACAACGCAACATTCTCAACGGCCAGCCAGATCGGCGATAAGATCACAAAACATGCGATAAGGCGCGTTAGCAGCAGGAAATTAACACCTGCTCTGACCTGGTGCAAAGTCGGATGACAACCTGCACCAGAAAAGGGAGCCCAGCCCACAGCCACACCTGAAGAACAACAGATGCCATGGAGCTACTCATCATGCAGCTCGGAGCCCCAACAGGGCCACAACACCCACCGCCACCACACCCAGGGCGGCGCCTCCCACCCCGCCACGAGGCCGACGCCGTCGCCGTGAGCGGTGTGGCCTGTGATCCTGTGCACCTGCCGCAGCCCGGGCCACTGGTCCCCGAACCAGTCTCGTCCGCCCCTGCGCATCCAGGCCTCACTGCTCACCTGCCGACACAGGCGTGTCTCCAAGAGGGCCCACCACGTGCCGGTGCTAGCTCAAAGCCAGAGGCCGGCGAACTTGGCAGCCTCCTCAGACCATCACGGCCTCCGCAAGCATAGCCCGCAGTACTCCTTTCATATTGACGTACTCCACCGGCATACACAGCGGCCAAGTAGGTCACACAATTGGAACTGAGTCTTGATTTGTTCATTGCAGAGTTTATATCATTGTACAGGCCTCATCGCAGACTGCATCCCCTTCCGGCTCTGGTGCCACTGACTCTGTGCCACGGGAGTCATGGACACTCTCTGGTTGAATGTTGGTGGCATCTGAGTCTATGGCCTGGGGGTTGTCTTCATCATCATGTAGCTGATACTGACATTGTGGGAAAAAGGAGACTGTAGCATTCAACTCCTCCATATTGCCTGTTTCTGCTTGCTTCTGCCCTCTGCATCATGCCCTGGATAGACACCTTCCACTGTCCCCCGTAACACTCCGCGACATTCTCCTTGGACATCAACAAGGACCCACTCAGCTCTCATGGCCCTACCTCAGTGCATTGCAAGTCACCGTCCCGTGGCGGTGTGCCTGTGCCGGCCGCTGAGCATCCGGGGCCACCGACTCTGTGCAGCTCAAGTCATGGACCCTTGCTGTTTGTACTTTGAACTCCTGATTGTCTGATCACTGTTGTAGTTGTTGCCAGCACCAACCAACCCCTGAGGGGTGGCTTACACTACCCAACACCCATCCAGCACAGGCGTCACTGGACGTGTGACCCTGGCAATAAAAGGGGCCGGGCGCACGTGCCCGTAGCCAGTTCCACAAATTATCTCAGTGTGTCCGTGTGGTCATTCTGTATGCATGTGGGCCCCGGGCCATACCACATTGCATTGTGCTGTGTACAGCGTGCGCAACCTTGTCACCTCAGGCAGTGGGGTGGACCTGGGACATGTATCTGTGTCGGACCCCCCTGTGGGCGTGAGGGAGTGGACCGGTGTACGGCAGTACGGCGTAGGGGTGTGGTCATTCAACACGTGGCTCTGGGCATGGTTAAGTGTAGGCCTTGCCAAGGCAGTAACTAATGCGTGTGTCTCGGCGCCACCCATCATGCAATATACAATGTTGCTATTTTGCATGCCCCCGGAGTACGGGCTCGGCGAGGGGTAAATGAGGGTGCGCAAGCCCGCTCGGGGACAGGGATCAGACATGCCAACTGTTGTGTGTGCCGCTATTTCCGCAGCATAAGCCTTCAGAACACGACATCACTGTGTCATTGTCAGGCTTGTGGACATGCGCAGACAGGCATGACAATAGTGTGCCGTAGGGGTGCAAGTGATGCAACCGCGCTGCGCACACTACTCAATGGGCTCGGGGGGAGGGAGGAGCAGCAGTGAGGCTACGTAATACACATTGATGCCGCTCACTTGCAACAAGCAGTACATGTCATGCAGGAATCACAAAGTCACACATATCACACACCAATGAATCACTGAGCCTACCAACACATCATGCAGAACCAACTATTGACTCATGTCTCTCTGCACTGTCACAGGTGACCAAGGATATGCACTCTGCGCTTGGATGATGACACCCCTCCGAGCCCCGAACACACAGGCCCAGAGGCAGTGCAATGCGGCCCACAAACGCACCAGGGGCATCGTGGAACGCACATTTGGCGTGTTGAAGTCACGTTTCAGGTGCCTGGACGTCACAGGTGGGAGGCTCCTTTACACCCCAGACATCGTGTGCAAGATGATCGTTGCATGTTGTGTGTTGCACAACATATGTGTACGCAGCAAGGCACCATGGATACAAGTGCCAGATGCACCGGACGATGATGATGAGGATGAGGCAGGTGGACCACACCCCACTGCAGCCGCAGCAGGAATTGCCCGTAGGAACACCATCATTGACAATTTCTTCACATGAGCACGTCACATTGTGACAGTCCTTGGCAATCATGGGACAGTACAATATGACCAGAGGCACAGCATGTGCTAATAAATGCATTCAAAATACACATTCCCTGAGTGCATGTAACTCATCTGTACAGGCACATCACTCAGACAAGTGTGAATGCGACATGTATTGTTGACAATTTTATGATTTGTTCATGGATGGTGGGTGTGTCACCTCTGTGCAGAGGGGCTGTTTAGGGTGTCAAGTATTCGGACTGCCAGTTCTGTGTGTCGCAGTTAGTAGGGAATCCCACTCTTCGGCGTTTCACATGTGTCCAAATTCATTCCATTTTGGCTGCCATTTGTGTCCTACAAGTGACAACAGGGCTCCTTTTGGGGTCAGATATGTACCACCATGATGCAGGGATGCCCCCTGTGGCTCAAGTCCCACAACATGGACAACATGTACGTAAGCGGGAGTCGCTGCCCCTACATTCGTCCACGCTTTCATGGTGGATTGATCATGGTCATGACACGTCTGTTTGCAGGATGGGTTGCTTGTCCCTCTGCAATGTGAAGGGGAGATGCGGTTTCAATGTGTGTTCCATGCATGTTTCAGCATTGGCGCAGTTTACATGCAGACTGCATGTCAATGTACATTGTGACTGTGAGGAGATGCCTATTTGATGCGGGACAATGGTCATCTGTTCTACGTCACGGATGTGTGGTTGTGCTCGTACATTGTCATCTCACCGTATTTTTACTTTGCTTTTATGGTGCATTTTCCCCCATGACGATTGCAGGCCTATAGCTGGTTATCGCTGATTTTTGTATCGCGATTGGCATCATCGCTACTATTTTCGTGTTTGTGTTTCGCGTTTTTTCTGCGTCGCGTTAGTTTTAACACGTTCTTTTGACGCGTTATCGTGGGACTATCGCATGGGGCCGCCGTGTTGTGAATACCACGTTAACACGGAGTTGTTTTCCTGCGATAGACTGCGATGTGAAGAGTTGCGTTAAGCTAATTTTGCGGAAGTTATCACACGTTCTTGAGAATATGCCCCACAGTAGTTTAATGTGGTACTTTTAGCTGCTTTTTACATTGATTTTGCTTTGAGAAAAAGAAAAAAATTACATTTACTTGCAGTGAAAT
Organism: Calotriton arnoldi; assembly: GCA_963921515.1. Lineage (NCBI taxonomy): Eukaryota > Metazoa > Chordata > Amphibia > Caudata > Salamandridae > Calotriton > Calotriton arnoldi. The sequence goes on from CAWUFW010014736.1 coordinate 204,221, forward strand.
GGAAACTGGACTGTGCAGCTGGGGACACTAAGCAATGCAATTAATGAGTTAGGATGCGAGCTGTTACACATGACTCAACCAGGAGAAAGCATTTAAAAGAGCAATTAGTGCCAGAGGCCATGTTGGTATACTGCATTTTTATTACTTATCTAGCTATGTTTTATCAACACCATGCAAAGATACACTAGAAAATATGTAAAATTTCGGGGAATTAGGCACACAAAAACCTTCAAAGATGCTGCAGTGTTTTCACCCATTCTAAAATGTCAGCCTTTTCCTGAGGCACAATCCAGCAAAGGCCTAGTAAATCAAAAGTCGGCCACAATAAATATTTTAACTAGACTGCTATTTGGCACCAGTTGGCAGTTTGCAGTTTCACTCTATATCTATTTTGCAGTGACCAGTGTTGTTTTTTGGAAGCACACGTTAGTGTTTACACTAGAATGTGGGGTAACGGCTAGAGCTGCTGACTTTTGGAATTAGGGGTACCAGGTTCGAGTCACGGCTCGGACCAACATCCGGTGATTGTGGGCAAATCACGTAATTTCCTCGTGTCTCCAAAAACTTAATGTGTCCTTGTGTAATGTAACTGGTGCACACGTAAACACTCCAATGTTAGGGACGAGTTTGTGCTATATAAAAACTGCAAAATAAAGAAAACTAGGGACCATATTTATGATCCAGTTTACATCGCTCTTGCACCACGCAACCTGGTGCAAGAGCAACGCAAACCTTAAGTCATATTTTTGAAGTCACGCAAAGACAAGTTGCCTGGCTTTGAGTAGGTCCAAAAATATGGAGTAAAGCAACGCAGCACAGATAGAAATTTACAAGTCCTTGTAAACCTTGCAATGCACCATGGACATCATTTGGAAGTAGTCAGGGGTGGCAGCTGTGACCTCTAGCTTGCTCCCTGCTACTCCTGGCACTTCCTTTGCGACCCCTGGCCTCAGAGGAGGAACATTTTTCCCCCCTCTGATGCCAGGGGTCGCAAAGAAAGTGCCCGGAGTAGCATGGAGCAAGCTAGAGGTCATAACTGCAACACGTGACTACTCACAAATGACGTCCATGGAATGCGCCAAAACGATATGCCTCTCATGGGATGCATAACAAAGAGAAATATATTTATTTCTCCTTGTTTTTTCCTCTTTCTATGTGGCAGTCTGCCTGTCAAAGTGCATGTATACTGGCCTCCAGAAAAGAACCCTCGACAATGTTGTGCCGGTATCTTTTTTTTTACTCAAAGAGTTGCAATGATTGGCTATAACAGATTAGAAGGTGTAGGGGCAAAGCCATGAGTGGCACCAGGCCGTGAGGTTCTGAGGAGCTGTCTGTTACCGGGATTCCAGAGTGTCTGTTGATGTCAAGATTCCTGTAGTTCTACCAATTGTGTGTTCTTTGCATGCTGAGTCTCGCTCAGCCGCGACCTGTGCAGGTAAGAGTGGTGAGGCGGTGGGACCCGGTGGGGGAGGATTTTGACGGTCGATGACGAGGGAAAATGAATGATTTATTTGATTTTCCCTCGTCATTGTCCATCGAAATCCTCCCCCACTGGGCCCTACTGCCCCACCGCTCTTACCTGCACGGGCCACGGCTGGTTTCGTAATACATGTTGGTAGTTGTAGTGAGCTATCCGGTTTGCGCTGAGGTTCAACAGTGCCCCAGTTGTTGTAGAGCATACACCCTCTGGCTTGGCGTGGCCTGGGGCTATAAATAGAAGGGGCTAAGACTACACGTGGTATTTGCATCGCTACAATATCTGTTGTGATATGTGTATTAATTGCTGCATCACTAGAGGCCCACACACTGTCTTCACCCGCTGCCCTGCGCCATCACAGTTTGCGATGAGGTCTCAGCCACAGTGCAGCCGTGAAACTGACTGCATTCCTTTTGCTCCTCACCCACTGTCCCTGGTGGCTCCGACGCTGCCTTATGCGGCCGCCATCATCCAAGGTAAGCATGCCTCCTGAGTAAAGACATAACCAAATAACTCTATGGTGGTTTGGAAAAATGAACATTTCTCCATGGTCACACAGGTGCTTCAGGGTAGCCGCGAGCCGCTGGTGATGTTCTTCTGCAGTGGTCGAGTATATCAGTATGTCATCACTCACGTTCATGACACCTTGCAGTCCAGACAGTTCCACTCTGATCGCGTTCTGAAATCCTTCCACAGCTGACGATATTCCAAAGTTCAGTGCTTTGTACCGTCGTAGGCCCAGGTGCGTGGAGAACGTGGTGATATATCTGCTCCCTTTGGCCAGCTGGAGTTGGTGATAACCAGCGTTAAGATCCAGTTTTGAGAACCACCTGGCTTCGTTTAGGTCAGCTATAATGTCATCCCTTGCGGGGATATTCTGCTGAATTAGAAGGCATCATGGAGAGTGATAATGAATGCTGCTAACCAATGATCAGAAATTGGCGGGCTAAAAGCCCCCTTTTTCAGTTGTAGTTTTTTTTTTTAGACACAAGAGGTCTTGGCATGCACACTATCTGCAGTCGAGACCTAAAAAGATACGTTTTCTGCAAAATACAACTGAGAGCAGATGCTAGTTGTGAAGTGCACTCCCATCAGTGCGGATGAGGTCTAATGCAACCTCCATTAGGCACTGAACATTTTCTAAAAGATCATAATTATTCTCCTAATTTGCTGGCATTCTTCTTTCCCTGTATTCAGTATAATTGAATCAGTTCCTGGTCCATCCTTGTGTCTGCCTTTTGTTCGCCCACATGCTGAAGATTGTGCCCAGGCTCTCTGTTATGATAAGCCGGCCAATGCCTGCACCCATCGCTTACAGAGCACAGGTCTGCAGTGTATTCAAGGCCATACAATGAAGGTTTATCTGGGTGACAAATTTCAAGAGCTCCCATTAAGGCATGAGCATGGATCTTCAAAATGGCAGGGTACAGACATACGAGTTCAAATAGAATGATGAAAAGGTCAAGAGTAGAGACATGCGTCAGAGAAAAGCCAGTCCTTCAGACTAACAATCACTAAGAAAGCCTATCATTTTGACTTTTGTATAGTAAAAAGTTTTATTCAGACACTCTAAGGCATGGGTACTCACAAACATTTTCCCAGGGGCCACACAGTATGGTCTCCATTGTGCCCAAAGGCCGCATTGATGCCAGCAGGGTGGGAGTGGGGCTTTGCTGGAAGGGGTGGGGTGCAGAAGAGGCAAGGTTGGCGTTGGGGAAGAGAAACATGCACATGGTGGTGTCAGTGAATCATGGAGCTATTTTTCAGTTTTCATTCCATACTGCCCTCTAAATTAAGCCCCTATTTTTTCGAAGATTCACAGATTTGACAATACTATGTTATGCTATTTTTGAATCGCTATCCCTCTACTGCACCTTAGGGTAAGCCTTATCTGCGTACTAGCACTACCTTGGGACAGTCAAGTGTAAAAAAGAAGTAACTTCACTATTGATTGGAATGAAAGGGAATTGCACAATGTGAAACCAGAAAACCTATGATAAATCCTGGGATCCCCACCTGGCCAAATTGTTTGATCCTTGGCATTATTTTACTTCACTTTGCCTCCTTTTTTCTCATTATCACATGTAAGAGCAAGTTGAAAAGCATGCGTTCAGGATATGCACTCTACAAAAACTTCTCTTGTGTTTGATTTAAGAAACTATAATATTGTCCATGTATAACAACAACCCAGGTCACCAAGAGCGGTCCACACGACAATTGATTTAGCTCTAAGTTCACTATTGGCATTGTTGTCAGGGTGGGAGTAGGCTTGAATGTTTCTTTGTAGATTTTTTTAAAACTATCATTTAAAAAAAATACTTCTCAGTGCACTGATATAAGGTGAAACACTTCATGTTAATGAAATACCCTTTTTTGCATTTTGAAGAGAATTTGTCATATTTCTAAACGTTTGTTGCAAGATGTCTTAAAAATGAATGTGTTTCTAAAGTTATGTGCTGCAGCAAACCTTATTTGCGTATTTTCTCCTACTTCATTTAGCTTGTAAATAAACGATGCCCGGTATATTTAATATATTGCTGAATGTTCGTTCTTTCTCAAGCAAAATGCATCCCAATGATGCTGTTGAGGAGGGGGCTGCATGTGAAGGTCAGGAGGGCCGCATGTGGCCCCCAGGCCGTATTTTGAGTGTCACTGTTCTAAGGCAACACGGAACAGGTACCACATGGGCATAAGTTATGCAAGTTTCTAGTGACATAGCAAGCGTGCCATGTGTCCTAAGACAAGGAAGGAAAATGGGCCACTTTACTGTTACTTAAGTTATAAAATACAACAGTTAGAGCTCAGTGGGCCCATTAGGTCTCTGGGCCCCTGGTGCTACTGCACCTAGTACACCATTGATAGAATAGCTCCTGCGAGCTTCCCTCAAACAGAAAACAGCAATAGCCAGCACAGGAACACTTCACATTTCCTTTATACACAGAAAACAGGTAAGGTTTGGGCAAAGTTCACAAACACTCAGACAACAAGGCCATCACTAAAAGTTGCAGTGCAAGATTCACTTATCCGCATCAAGTACAGCACAGGTAGCAGCACTGCAAACCTCTCTCTCATAGACATACACTGAAGTTGCAACACAGGCAGAAGTAGTGCAAACTCTGTTCAGACACACACAGCAGGTCCTGCATCGACAGAAGCTGTGCATGCTACTTTCATATACAAAACTGTTTTAGCATGTACACATCAGCAGTGCAAGCTTACCTCATACACACAGATGAAGTGCAGCTAGGGAAGTTATATTAAAAGGATTCGTCACATTCAGAGCAGGGGCTGTGTTATACATTGTGCCCTGGGGGTGCAAGGGGCATGTGCACCTGCTTTGTGCGCTCCCAGTGCTCAATGGTATTACAGAAGGGGCCACAAAAGCTTGTGCACCTCTTTCTATAATACTGATAGCGCTCGTGCAATGTAGCACCAGCACCATCATCAGAAGGTGTTCCCTCATTTGCATGGGATTTAGAACCCATGCAAATGAGGGAATCACTGTGCCTCTGCGTCTGCGCCATATTACATGCTCTTACGAGGCTCATTGAAAGTGTGCCACAAAAAAGTAACACACTTTCAGTGCACCTACTAAAGGCAGCCTCCTGGAGAGGAGAAAGAGGGTCCCTTAGACCACCCCTACAGGTGGATACAGTCACTCACTGTACCCACCTGCAAGAGGATCTCTAATCCCTCTTCAAAGTGCAGGCGGGTGCTGCCCACACTGTGAAACACAGAGTGGCTTTGAAGCAGCCTTCCCATGCTTTATTTGAATGCGCTGCCCTCGGGCAGCAGGAGTTCGCGGATGCCCTTGGGCAGCACCTTCTTTGTAATAGGGTGCATTGTCCCTGTTTGCGCCCGGTTCACCTTTTGAAAGGTGCAAGCTGGGAAAGTGCACCATATGCAGAATGCGGATCTTGGTATCCCCACTACAAATCCAGAAAAATCATAATGAGGGCCTTAGACTTTCAACTACTCACAGCAAACACTTTATATCCACAGGGGCATAGCTTAGTCAATAATATTAGGGGGTTGTGATACTGAGGTTTCCCAACAAGCAACATAGAATATCCGACTAAAAAAGACAGCGGGTAACCTGCGGCATGTTTGAGTTGGGTTGAATAAGTGAAATTAGTTTGGCATTTGGAAAAGTAAGGAACAGTCTTGGCAACACTAATAAATGCATAGAACCATAAGCAGTCAAAACAACGTCGCATACCAGAACATGCTACAAAGACCAGTTGAATAATAAATGAATGCCAGACAATTGTTTGAGGCAAGCAGATGACACAGTGCCACTTTTGCAAAGTGGCACAATGCAGCGCTACATTCACATGGCATACACTATCTCGCAGGGATGGACTTGGAACCCAAAGCAGCCACGGTAAATTGGATCAGACCAACCCCATACTGTTCATAGAGGGCAAGTGCAGCTTGCGAGCATGACCGCTGCAAGGCGGTTTGGGGGAGTCTCCATAACTCACACCACCACTTCCAGGGACCAAAACTGAAAACCGGCCTCCTTGCGACTGAAACCGGCCTCCAGGGGCTTCAGCCTCCCAGGGATTTGCCCGCTTGCCTGGCTGGCCAGTACGGCCATGCTACCTCGTATACACACAACTTGAGGCCCGATTACGATGCAGCAAGGCATGGCTCCGGCCCTCGGTCGGAGCCATCCTTACCGCATCATAATCTCCTGTTTGAAATAATTTCTGACTGACCCATTTTGATGGAGTCGGTTGGAAATTATTACAAACAGGAGTTGCTGAACACTTTTCAGATCGGGTGCCTCCTTCAATGTGCACATGGCTGCACAGATTAATATTACCACCAACAACGCTCAAAAGAACATCAGGAGCACTCAGCGTGTTAAAAAGGATGCATTTATTCTGTCAGGCAGACACGTTTCAGCGAGGATTCACCTTCTTCAATGCAATTCACACAGAGAGTCTCATCATTGTAAGTTTTTAAACAAGAAAAACCACTCCCATTAATCAATCACTCACAATCGGTGTGCATTTTGTGCAAAGAAAATAGTGCTAAATGCTGTGTTACGCATCTAGCGTGGTATCACATAATTTTGCTGTAGTTTCACATAATTATGTTACAGTAAATTACGCACGTTTACGCCCACCCCTAATTTTATCGACCTCCAAAGGATGAAAGGCTAAGTGAAGCTCAAACAGATTTCACCACACACTATTGACCCCCTGCACATGCACACATTCATGTGCACATACACATTCATGTCCACATGTAAACACAATAATTTCTACACACACTCATGTGTACACTTACATGTGCGCACACTCATATGCACCCACACTTACATTCTCAAGTCCACACTTATCTGCACAGATTAGCTTTGATGTGTGCACACTTTGTTCGCCCTAAGTTGGCAGGGTATGCCCAGACGTGGGTCCCTTGCTCACTTTGCCACTGGATTCAAGCTAGCCTGGCTGATGAGGGCTGTTAGCCCGAAACCGGTCTCAGGATGCTTGTTTCCGGTCCAGGGAAGACATGGCTTGGCAGTTCAGGCTGGACTGTTCCCATGAGGCACAGGGTCAAGACTGATTTGCATATAGCTGTGTCTGAACTGGGGTGGCAAAGTGAGCTAAAGAACGATGATGGATTCAACCCAGATCTGTGACTGGGGGTGAGTGTCTGAAAAGTTTCAGCGCTCCGTCCATCATTTCCTTGTGTTTGCTTTGTTCGCCCTAAGTTGGCAGGGTATGCCCAGACGTGGGTCCCTTGCTGACTTTGCCACTGGATTCAAGCTAGCCTGGCTGATGAGGGCTGTTAGCTCGAAACCGGTCTCAGGATGCTTGTTTCCGGTCCAGGGAAGACATGGCTTGGCAGTTCGGGCTGGGCTGTTCCCATGAGGCACAGGGTCAAGACTGATTTGCATATAGCTGTGTCTGAACTGGGGTGGCAAAGTGAGCTAAAGAACGATGATGGATTCAACCCAGATCTGTGACTGGGGGTGAGTGTCTGAAAAGTTTCAGCGCTCCGTCCATCATCTCCTTGTGTTTGCTTCACTCACATATGCACACACATATTCATGTGCATACACAAGCTCTTGTGCACAGGCACACATGCACACTCACATGCACAAACACATGTGCACGCACACTCATGCACACACATGTGCACCCACAGACATTTATATGCATTCACTCCTATGCGCACTCACATGCACACACGCACACACACAGACACACACAGACACAAAGAACATTCAATACTTATTTTTGCTTGATGTTTCTGTTATAATTTTCTAGTGGGAACAGAGCATCAGCCCCATAGTCATTCCCTGGCAAAACAAGGCTGGCCTCTCATTCCACTGCTTGAAAGCAGTAGACATTGGAATGCGGAGACTCGACTGAATGTTAGAGCAAGGGGTGGCAGAAAGGACAGAGCAGGATGATCAGCCAAGGACTAGCTAGGTGCTGCTCTGCCAAGTCTGACTCTTTAGGTCGAGCCTAGGCAGCGCGCATGCGTTGTCTGCAAGACCTGCTGTAAGCAGTATAGCGAGTGTAATTCCGCCTGCTGCTTGTGATTGGTTAATTTATGCGTTACTCTGGTTTCTGGGCTCCTTATTGGTTCCATTTTATCGGAAGGAGCACCGACCAGAGCCACGTCGAGAGCAGGTGAGGGACCGATAGGTTGGGGGAGGCGTTGTGAGTGTTTTTCCCGATAGGAAGGCAAACAAGTATTTGCAATGCAATAGGTCTCGCATTTGCGAGAGTTTGAGCTATTGGCATCGTAATGACAATGCCTTTTATTCATGTGCACCGTTTGCAGTTTTTCAAAACAAATAAATAAAAGTCATTGTCATTTACAATGCCAATAGCTCAAACTCACGTAAATGCAAGACCTATTGCATTGCAAATGCTTGTTTTTATTCTGCCTATATGAGGAAAGCTACATCCGTAAGAGGTAGAGAAACCCCATCGTCCACAGAAGTTTAATCTGTGAATACGACCATTGCTGCATGGGGTCACTGTTGTCCGTTCACAGCGCTGATTTCTGCTCACACCTGCGTTCTGCCTTGAGTCTTGTTATGATGTCATACTCTGCACACAGGTGAACAGTGAACTTGCACTTTCCCGAGCCGACCTGTCAGTTACTAGGGACAAGCTACCTGACTGACAGTATGTATTGGTACAGCTAGGTCTGTATCAAGCGTCTTGCCTCACTTCATATCCAAAACATACCAAGTAAGTGTCAAGTGAACTAACAATGTCAGAAGATAAAATAATATCCTAATCTGCTCTTTGACATGAAACCCTCTTTTAATACTGCTGCCCCCTGAGCCTTTTGCCAGGGCCTCTCACTCTCCAGTTGTTCATCATCCCCCAATTAACAAACTTCTGCTTTCTTTCTGCATGCTCCGCCTCTTCCCTTTCGCTATCCCTCATCTCCATCTACTTACACATGTAATAATATCCCCACCCTGCCATGTAATAATACACGTAGCCTCTGCTCTACTATGCAGCAGAATTGCATGCTGACCTTTTTACTCTGCTCAGTCTGTATTTCGATGTATGTCTGATATTCCTTCGAAACTCAGTAAGTAGCTGTTCAATGAGCTCCACCGCCTGCAAGGTCCTATGTTTGCACCAATCAGTGTTTTTCAGTCTGCTCTTCACCTGGACTCTGTGGTAGGTCTAGCAAAAGTTTTATTGTGATTGTAATCTTAGGTCATTTTCACTAACGGGTTTGCATATTTTAGGTAATTGTTTACTATATTCTTTCTCCTGCAGGCAAGTGGTACAGTACAAAATGTCTTGAAGAAAATGTCAAAGCAATTTGTGTCATGGCCGTGAGCCATTGTCACATGCCTTTTGCAGGCGAATAATCCCTCACATCCGTTTTTCACCTTAGATAATGTTCAAGTGTATTTTGGGTATTACACAAAATTTTACAAAATGTTTGCCTACAAGAGAAAAAATCCACAACATCAACTCCAATATTTAGCCTTCCACCCCCACTTCAGAGACAACTGTTCTTAGCAGTTTGCAGATGGAATCTGACTAAATTTCGAGGCTCCGTATTACACAAAGTGCCCTTGGGGCGCAACAGGGGCCGTATTGCACAATGTGTCCTGAGGGTGCCACTGGCATGAGTCCCCGCTCTGTGCACCCCTGAGGGGCCACAGTCGCTTGTGCGGCCCCTTCTGTAATACTGATAGCACTGGCACGTGTGTAGCGCCAGTGCTATCTCGAGAGGGCATCCCCTCATTTGTATTGGGGCATGTCCCCATGCAAATGAGGAAATCTCTTTGCCTCTGCGCCAGCGCCGTATTATGGATGCGGGTGCAAAAGCAAAGAAGCTGTCAGGAGATGCATTAAAAGTGCACTACAAAAAAATGGGGCACTGTCAGTGCATCCCCTGATGGCAGCCCTCTGGAGGGGAGGAAGGGGGTTTCATAGAGCCCTGTAGACATTGCCCTGCAGGCTGGTGCAGTCACTGACTGACAAACTGCAAGGGGCTCTCTCTCCCCTCTTGTAAGTGCAGGCAGGCTGCTCTCTCTTTTAAACATGGTAAAATTGCCTTACACCAAATTGCCACATTTAATTTACTTAAATCTCTAGTAAAATGGTACTACATGCACCCAGTGCCTGTAAATTAAATGCTACTAGGGGGCCTGCAGCACTATTTGTGCCACCCACTTAAGTAGCCTTTTAAACATGTCTCAGGGCTACCATTGCCAGTTTTAAACTGGCATTTAAACCTGGCCAAATAAGCCTTTTGCCAGACCTAGCCATTTCATTTTAATACATATAAGTTGCCCCTATGGTAGGCCCTAAGCAGCACATTGGGCAGGGGGAGTATATTAAAAAAGGTAGGCATGTACTTTTAACTTTTACATGTTTTGGTAGTGAAAAACCCTTAAATTTGTTAGTCATTGCTGCAAGGTCTGCCTCTCGCATAGCATTGAGTTAACTTATTACATTTAATAAGCGATTACTTTCAATTGGGAGCAGGTATGAATCTCAAGTTTGGTTTCTAAAGAATTGTATTTTAAAGCGCTCTTTACTTGTAAAGGTGGATTTTAAGTCACAATTATGAAAATGCCACTTTTAGAAAGTTGCCATTTTTTAGTCCCAAACATGTGGTGTCTGCAGCCTATATCCTGGGTCACATGACTAGGTGTAGCTGGAAGTTGGTCTTTGTGTATTGCTCCCAGACAGTGAGACAAAGGGAAGAGAGGTGTTGGCAGAATGGGCTATCTCTGACTTGATAAGGGGGAGGAACTGTCACCTACCACACTTGCACATCACATAGGCTCTGCCTGAGCACGCTTACTAAGGGTTTGATTGACACTAGTTTTTTGTGAACTGTTCATGTTAACACCCAGCGCACCCATTTAAAGGTGTGCCGTTGCACAAACACGAACAATGAGCCTGATATATAATGTGGCCCCAAGTGTCTTCCCTAGAGAAATTAACAGTCTGATGCATTGTCTCAAGGTCACTGGGAGGGTCTGGATTGCTACTTAAAACTTAAATTAAAACCAGGATATCTCTTCAACTCATCCTATATTCACATCTTAAGATACGTCTTTATAACTATAGGATGCATCTAATTTCTAACTAACTCCCAAAGTTATTCAAGCATTGCCCCTAGAGTCCAAGCCCTTGTTATTTCATGCTGAAGAAATTACACTGTTCTGGAAGATTTCCCCAAGATCTAATGAAAGCAATAAGACACACTTCTGCTAATATTGGTCTGCATTAGGAATCAACCCCAGCCTTATTCCCAAGAGAGTTGCTGTTGCAGGCGATACTGTGTTGGCTGGTGTTACCACATCTGAAATTACCAGGTATGGGAATACCAGGCACAGTTTTATTGGGTACATTATCAAACCTGATGAAACGACACCTGGACCCATTGAACTTTTTCACCTCCTTAGATAAGCAGAAAATGTCTGTGTTAAAGTTCTCAGAATTGGGAAGAACATTCGTAAATGTAATTCTGGGTCCTATATATTATTCCCCATTCCAGGGACTTCAAATCCTAATGGCTAGATTTAAAGGTGGAGCTACCAGCCTCAATCCTAAACTATTTATTTATTTAATTGGCATTTAAATTAACATAGTCAACCATATTTGTAAATACAACATATTCCTCCTCTTTCGTTGTAAATGTAGTTAATGAGTTGATGTGCATATAAACTGATATACTTCTAATAACATAATCTATTATATTCAGTTTTATATTACTTCACGTCTACTTCTCAGTGCAAATGGAGAAAGTATAGAGTTCAGATATTTCAGCTCCTAAACGCCTTTTTAACCCAAATTCCTTCATACAGAGCTTTAGATCAACATTTCTCTTCCTATAGAATTGTTATTTTCCTAACAAAATGTGCGCTCATCTTATTGACCTCAGAATGATGAAAGGATGATCCAGCCTTGTTTGGACATGAACCTGCTATATATACAGCATGCATGTGCGAGGAGAAAATTCTAAACTCACTGATCTAACTACCATTGCAAAACAGGGCAATGTATATCTTGCCTTCATGGACCCAAGTTCAGCTGTTGACTTTGTCATTTGGTCCAAATTATGGTGCATTATGCTGATTCTGGGGGCGAGTGAGTGTATGGTTATCTTTTTGAGGCAGCTCCACCTAGAGGTTACAGCAAGCCTCAGATATGGACCTTATGGGGAACCACTAGCCCACTTGGACTGAATAGGCGTGTCTGGCAGGGCTGCATGCTTTCATCCTTTCTTTTTATGCTTTACATTAATGGCTTGCAGAAGTTCCTGGTTAATTCTCGTGTATACCTTCCACAGGTAGGCTCTGGGCCAATCCCGGCATTGCTCTATGCCGATGATGCGGTTCTCATGGCCAAGACACCACTCAGCTTGTGGAGACGAATTGATCAGTTCTCTATTTTATGGTCAATCTTAACCTCCTCATCAATTAAGTGAAAACAAACATTATGGCCTTTGGCCTAAAGAGGGGTTATTCGAGGACGTTTATAGTAAACGGTACAAAGGTTAGGATGGAATCTACTTTCCTATATTTGGAGATCCTGTTTGAGGAATCATGGAGCTGGAAGCAGGTTGTCCGTATCTTCTCAGCTGCATTTGAACAGAGTTCCAAGGCTCTGTTTAATTTTTCATCTCGATTGGACTCTGTCTAAGTCACCCAAAGACTTGGTGAAGATTTACAAAACCAGGTGTAGCCCAAGTGCTACTTCCGAGGTGGGGTAGTGGTGCCCCTATGACTGTTCTGGCATTCAGAAGATCAATAATGCCTTGCTGCGGGGGTTGTTGGCAGTCCCCTTATCAACATTAACCTATATTTGTCACTCTCAGCTAGGCATTGATTTTATCATCTATGTTATGGATTTTGATCTGGGTAAAGCAGGGAACGATATTCAACAGGGAGGTGTTGGAGGATTGTTTTAAACTGGACGGGGTTGGCAGGATACCTCGTTCAGCGTATCTGAATAGCATGTTCATCTACCTAGGTATTCCAGAACTTCTCGGTAAACCCACTGTTATTACTGCTGTGTGTAAGGATACCATAAAGCAGTCCTTAATTTGAGCAGGTGGTTTCCGGTGCTCGGCACCTACACTTCATTGTCAAGACGGCACTTAGGGCAGCTGCCACATGGTGGTTAAGCCTGGGCGTAGTTCGCGAAGTAGCGCTACGCGAAGCTACGCAAAGTGCAGTTTGCACTACGCGAGCTACGCGTAGCACTACGCGAACTGCGTAGTGCACTGTTCGCAATGATTGCACAGTGCCGGATGCTTGTCCGCACTGTGCAATCATTGAAAACGGCATCTTGCACAGTGCGAGCTGTCTTTTACTGCCACTCGAGTAGATTTTTACTCGAGCTGCAGCTTTCTCAACGCGAACTGGTAGTTTCTCATCGCGAGCGGTCGCGAGCATACGCGACCACTCGCAATGAGAAACCTGACCTCCCCGCGTTGAGAATCTCGCCAGGAGGTTTATTTTCCACGCTCGCGATCGGCAACTTGATGTTGCTGATCGCGAATGAGGAAAAAGTCTCGCCGGATAGTCATTTAGCTTGCTCGCGGTCGCCAACTTGATGTTGAGGACCGCGAGCAAGCAAAAAATGACTGCTGCACTACGCTACGCTACGCGTGTTTGCACTGTGCTACGTGCAATTCGCATTGTGCGAAGTAGCGCAAACTTCGCAAACTACGCGAGCGTAGCGTAGTGCTTTACCCAGGGTTAATGGTGGTGCTGTTTGTACAATTAAAAGATGAGAAGAGCAACCATTGTTTATTATTCCAATATACATTAAAAACAACTACTACCAGCTGCGCAAACCATTCTAATAGCTTTGGGGGCCTCAAACAGTCTGAAATGTTACGCATGTAGCAGTGTGATGGTTAGTAGTTGTGTTGGCTCTGTCATTGACAGTGCTGGCAGTGGCAATGGGTGGTGCAAGCTGTGGTGGCCTCCTAAGGAGGGCCTTGGCAATTATTATTTTTTTTACAAATGAAGCACTGCTGTAAATGCAAGTTTCATCTCAATGTGTAATAGTCGGAGAGAGCATAAATATCTGCTTACAAGTTTTAGATTTAGGACGCTTCACTCTTTAGGTGCTTTTGTGGTGCCTGGCTGGCTCTTACTTTTCCAAGCTTCCTCCATGCCCACGCGGTTTTTGCTTAGCTCAGTCCACAAAGTTTTTACTCCTTTTAAAAAGTGTCATTTATTACCCCTTTTAAATTAGGGCGAACAAAGCAAACGCAAGGAGATGATGGACGGAGTGCTGAAACTTTTCAGACACTCATCCCCAGTCACAGATCTGGGTTGAATCCATCATCGTTCTTTAGCTCACTGCGTCACCCCAGTTCAGACACAGCTATATGCAAATCAGTCTTGACCCTGTGCCTCATGGGAACAGTCCAGCCCGAACTGCCAAGCCTTGTCTTCCCTGGACCGGAAACAAGCATCCTGGGACCGGTTTCGGGCTAACAGCCCTCATCAGCCAGGCTAGCTTGAATCCAGTGGCAAAGTGAGCAAGGGACCCATGTCTGGGAATACCCTGCCAACTTAGGGCGAACGAAGCAAACACAAGGCCACTTTTAAACACCTAAAAAAAACACCCCAGCAGGGGTAGGTTTTTTGTTTGATTAAATAAAATAATTTCAATATAAATAAAAATAGAAACATTTATATAACAATTTGCACTGCGCAATCAAGAAAAATGTAGCGATTGAGTGTTGGCATTTGCAAGAGATAAAAATTTCCTTCTGAAAGGAGGTAACTGGCTTTATGCTAAAACATGTGCAATGTGGCCTAAAGTGCTTTAGTGTTTTCTGTCTGGTACAGGATCAGAAAGCTGATATGTTACAATGGTTAGTGCAGTAACATCATTACGTTCATCGATAAATACAATCAATGGAAAAATATTAGCTCTGGATCGGGTTTGCTTGTCGCACTCTATACTACGCTGTTTTTTGTAGATTTCGGTTACAAAGTTCTATAGCAGTCAGTTGACATTGCTTACATCCACTCCATCGCGCCACTAGTTGTTTCATATTCCGTGAACAGAGTTCCACAGTTCTTAAAGTTTGTCCAGTTTTTCGTAATAGGACTAGTGCTCTTCGTTATAAAGTAGCACTTGGATGATGTGAAGACCACCCTGAGATTAGCTGTGGAGTTTATGGGAATACTTTCGATGTTTTAAACTACAATTATAGGAGCATATTAGCAACACTTTGCGATAACTATCGCAAAGCGTGCTTAGCGCTCATTTTCCTAACGCCGACTATCGCAGGTTTTTATCGCAGAGATATCGCGTTATTAGCAACGCATATCTCCAAGGCGATAAAGATTCCTGCGATAGCGGGGAAATCGCCGTTTTGCATAGAACATCGCTGGTTTTCCAGCGATGTTCCCTGCAAAACGGCGATAACCTTGCTGATACGACCCTGTGGTCGTATCAGCAGAATCCACCCCCTATGTTAGGGATGGCTAAGTCAGGATTTTAGCAGACGTTACATTTTGGCGAAAACGGCAGTTTTCGCCAAAATCTGACCTCTGCTAAAATCATGTGGGCTGCCTTGTAAATATCGCGATGTGAACATCAGCGATATTTGCAACGTAGTCCATCCTGGGTACGCCCAGTAACGCCCACTTTGCATCTCATTGGAGATGCAAAGGGAGGCGTTGGGAAAAAGGGTGCTAACATGCGATTGTGCATGTTAGCACCCTCTTGTTGATAGGGTGATAGTTTTATCTCCGTTTTTCTGGCTTTTAAAGCCAGAAAAACGGAGATAAAGCCCTTGCTGATATGCCCCAAAGTTCCTTATGTCACAAGAACAGGAAAACGGCCTTGCGGCGAGGGCTGCTGAAATTATTAGCCTGTTGTTGCGTCCTCCTACTGCTGCTTCGTCATGGAACTGAGGGGCATATGTATAAGGGAAGTGGCGGAGTGAGGCGTTAGCCGTCATGGCTTAACGCCTCACTCCGCCACTTCTGAAGTGCAGGGCTACACCATATTTACAAGAATATGGTGCAGCCCTGCGTTTCCCCCTGCGCTGGCGCTAAACTTAGCAGCCTAGCACCAACGCAGGCACCCTTGCACCATAGTGCAAGGGTGTCTGCGCGCAGGGGAAGATTGTTTATGTACAGGAAGGTCCCCCTCCCTGCATATAAACAATCTTTAAAAGCTGTCTTGTAACTTCTATGTTTGCTGCTAAAGCAGCACACATAGAAGTTGCAAAACAGCATTTAAATTTTTTAATTTTTTATGAGCAGGAAGGAGGACCTTCCTGTACATAAACAATTATTAGCCTTTTGCTGTTTGTATGTGTGCTGCACAACGCAGCACATATGAAAACAGCAAAAACGAGGAGAAATGTTACATTTCTCCTCGTTGCACCAGGTTAAGACCAGGTTTTCCTTAGTCTTAATTCTGGCGTTGCCTCCTATTTACGCCTCCCTTGTAAATAGGGGGCCGCGTCAGAATCAATGGGTGCTGCGGTGGAACACCCACTGCCCACCCCTTTCACGCTCAGCATAGTGTGAAAGGGGCATTATTTACAAGGCAGCGTTAAGCTATGTTAAGTGGTTTAACGCTGCCTTGTAAATAAGGCAAAGCCCCTATCGCCACAGGAATGTCGTCAAAAGTGGCGATAGGGGCTTGTAATTATGCCCCTGAGCTTTCTGAGTGGCTGTTAGGCGGCCTGAACTTGCGGTATGGAAGGTGGATGAAGTTCGTCGATGAATTTTAGACACTGTAGACCCGCAAAGCTGTATTTATTTAAATTTGTGTCCACTTACATATGTTTTGCAGTGGCAAGCTACATCAAGAATTCAGCCTATCCTTTACTGATGTCTAGTTTTATGCTGTATAATTTCTTTGTGTTTTAAGTATACGCTATTTTCTCTTGCTAAGCATCTTTTAGGGTTACATTTTAAACAAATAAAAAGTAATTAACTGACTGACTGACACTGATCTATTTTACCTGGCATCCAAATTTGAAATCACTTCTGAATCTCTATAGTTGATCAGTCACGTGACCCACCTAGAGTTCTTCCTTCCTCTGTCTTACTTTCTAGTTAAGGAAGGAGATGAATCTACTCTCTCCTTGCTCATCAGGCGCTGATGGCCCTGAATAAATCATGTCCAAGGCATGGGTCTAAAGCAGTAGGCTCCTGAATTAAGGGACTGCTCAGTGTTAATTGACTTCAAAATCCCATTCTCTGAAGCAAGGAAAACCTTGATTCTTCTTCTGCTGCAAGTATTCCATTGAGGGCAACACAAGGGCCACTCCATTCCCCTCAAATATCTCAGCTGAACGTTAGGAACTCTGGTGTGGTTGACGGTGATGATGAATGATGCAGCTACTTCAGAAGCACCTTTGACAGCTTTTTCATCTTTTCAAATTGTTTACCTTTTGGAGCAGCCATGTAAGATGATCACTGAATCTCTGAAACTTTTCTTAGTCTCTCCTCTCCTCTTTCCTTTCTGGTTTTTGTTCTTCTGTGGAAAGTCTCTTATGCTGGTAGCCGAAGATTGCTGAATCTCCATAGTATTTTTTAGTCTCTTTTCCCTTTCCTTTTTGGTAATTTCTCACCTGTGGGCAGTGCCGCGTGGTGGCAGCTGTTGCTACTGACCAATTCTTTAAAGGCTGGAGTTAAACGTGTGACAAGCAAATTTGCTCAGTAAATTTAATAGAGTGCTGCCAAAGAAATGCCTGGAGAAAGCTTGTATTCACTTCTCCCAGCATGGAATGCGCAGAGGCCAAAGGCCCTTGTTCCAGGCAGGGCTGTCTTTAGCGCTGGTGGTGCCCAGTGCATGTTTTTTTTTACGCGCCCCCCCCCCCCAATACCTCATTTTCCACAAATTCGCTCACTACCACCCTCCAATAGTGCCCCTCCTTTCTCCATAGCCCCTCTCTGACATGCACCTCAATTTTTTATATCTCTTCTCTTAATTCACTCACACTTAGTTATGTGATCTGCATGGTACACATTCTTTGCAGCAGGCACATTAACCCTCTGCGCTACTTTATAATGAGTCAAAAATGCTACTAGGCAAAACTCCATGGTTATGCTGACATTTTTATTGGAGCCTAAAAAAACTGTCTGATACACAAGGCACTCTGCAGCACGTGCTTTCAAACTCATGAGTTATTTTTCAACAAAGCGCCCAATCAGAGGTAAACACCAGGTGCGGCTGCACATGTCGCACCACCTTAAAGCCGGCCCTGGTTCCAGGTATTGGTAAAACCTCACAAAAAATCTCGATCTCTGTGGTCTGTCCTGGTTCCAATAAAATACACATTTTGAGTATGGGCCAAACTGTATGGCACGCTTGTAAGAGGCATTTAGGACCCAATTCAGAAAGTGATTTTGCCCTTCAACATGCACTTTCTAATGATATAACTATAAAAAACAGATAAAGACTTTTAGCAATTCCCAAGAATCGTGTTTGATCTAGCCTCTTTGGCGTGGTTTCCCCTGACCTTTGCCTTCTGATCTCTTGTTTTGCTGACTTCATTTTTGCTGGCTTCAGGATTATAAGCACTTTACCATTGCTAACCAGTGCTAAAGTGCATGTGTTCTGTCTCTAAACATGGTAACATTATCTTAGCCACATTTAGCATATTTAATTTACTTGTAAGTCTCTAGGAAAGTGCACTATAAGTGCCCAGGGCCTGTAAATTAAAGGCCTGCAGCACTGACTGTGCCACCCACTTAAGTAGCACTTTAAACATGGCTCACGCCTGCCACTGCAGAGCCTGTGTGTGCAGTTTAAACTGCCATTTCGTCCTGGTACATTAACCTACGCCAACAAACAAAGCCCTAGTTATATATCACACATGCACATCAGAATTGCAAGGAAATTGAAACCTGGTTTGAGCGGAGACGCTGACGCTGAGCCCGGCGGTGATCGAGATTACTCTGTCCCTGTGATTTTATATGGTGGCTTGCTTGTAGGTGTCCAACTGGCAACTATCTGGTCCGGTGGATCCTTGAGGTGGAATTGGGTCCTCGTGCCCTGATCAAATTGCCACAAATTTATTGGCAATGAAACATGTCGGCCGTTCAGGTTAAAATGTTCTAAACATAACACTGTTGTTTTTAAATGAGTGCAGGCACAACAAAAATTAAAGACAGAAGCTCTGTGTTCCCTTAACTCAATTTGAACCTTTTGGAAGTACCATTACTGGCCTCCTTTCTCTACGGGGGTATTTATGGAATGCACTGTTTGGAGCTGCACAAATATTACCTTAGTTGATACACAGTTTTCTCTCACATATATAATTCTAGGTGTTGGTTTCTGTTTCAGTCTGGGAAGTGCTGATGACACAGTGACCTAATTGGTGAGTACTTGCCAACTGCTCCCAGGTTGTTGCTTACAAGAGGCACTTCCTTAGCTCACCCCACTACTTTATCTGAACATTTGTCAAGTAACTCTGTGGGTAGCCTGCCTGTATTCATTCTCTTTAAAAGATACACATGGGAGGGTGTATGATTAGATATCAACTCCTGTCTCACGAAAAAGAAGAAATCATGTGACATTCCTTGCAATTCTGATGTGCATGTGTGATATATAACTAGGGCTTTGTTTGTTGACTATATTGAGTGGAGGGCGCCAAGGTTTATTTCCCCATCTGAGCTCCTCTCTTGTATTATGAAGTTAACTACATGTCAGGTCCAAACCTTCCTTTGTATTACATATAAGTCAGCCCTAAGGGAGTCCCTGGGCAGCCCCAGGGGCAGGGTGCAGTGTATTTAAAATGTAAGCCATGTACTTTTAAGTTTTACAAGTCCTGGCAATGAACTACTCTTAAATGTGTTTTTCACTACTGCAAGGCCTATCTCTCCCCTAGATTAACATGGGGACTGCCTTATAACATTGTATAGGTGTAATTTCCCATTGGGACAAACTGGGAAAATCTTGTTTGGTGTCTCTGGACTCACAATTTAAAAACACAACTTGTGGTGAAGTTGGTTTTTAAATTGCAATTCTGAAAATTGCACTTTTAGAAAGTTGCCATTTTCTTATTTAAACCAGGTGCCTTATGCCTGTCCTTGGAATACACGTCTGGGGTGGGTGACAGCTGGTTTCCTGCATTCCCTCTAGACAGCCACACACAAAGGCAAATTAGGTGTGACTGAGCAGGCATCTGCATGTTGATGGGTCATCTTGAGGCAGGATGTGAGGGAGGAGCTGACACTTGCACCTGAATAGGGCTGTGCCTGTCCCACACAAAGAGTTGCATATTACCCTGTAGTAAGTCTGGGGCCAGGGCAGGAAAGGCAGGGCCTTGTGCACTTCAAAGCATCTCTTTGAAGTATCCCTACTTCGAACGCCAAATTGGGTATAAGTACTGCACCTCAGACACCGTGATAGCAGAACATTGCTGGAACTAAGGACATTTTTTCCAGGAAGAAAAGCTGCTGTGCTTTAGGAGGGACTACCACTTTGCTAACTGCTTTGCTATGTTTGCCTGCTGCATTTTGCCTGGGAGTGAGAAGGACTGGACCTGCTCTCTACATCCCTGAGCCCAAGTTTCTCCAAGGGCTTGCTGGCTTGCTTCCTTGTTAGAAATGGGGGTCTCTAGTTGGCAGAGCTATGCACCTTTGTCCAAGTAGGGACCCTTGCTTTAAGTCAGGGTAGGGGGATTACACACTTTAGATATCCCCTGCTCACCCCCTTGGTAGCTTGGCATGAGCAGACAGGCCTATCCCAAAGGAAACACACAGTAACACAGTGAAAAGACTACAAATGGGCATCACACCAGTTTAGAAAAATAAAGTATCTTTATCTAAACTAAACAAGACCAAAACAACAGCATACATGTGTCAAAATATCAATTTTAGAATAATTACTTCTAAAATATTACTTGTAGAAATAAATAGCTCCTCCTGGGACTATTACGACGTCGAGACAAGCAAAAATCCAAAGTACGGCGCCGACCGCGATGTGTGAGGAGTTGGGCATGGGGTCACATGGACCCCAAAACAACAGTATCTTGGAAACGAAGTCAGTAGATGATGTACGGCGTCATGGAGGTGAGGCGTTGGTGCAGAGGTGAGACCGGTTCTCGGTTGCCATGGGGGGGAGGAGGCGTCAAATCCATGACAGGGGAAGTTAGGAGGCGTTGGTGGTGAGGTGTCGGTTCTGGTAAGGTGATGCGACGTCGAAGAGTTTGTGAAGTCACCCTCGTTGGTTATTAGCTCTACGATAACGGGATGCAGGCGCTGGCGGTGATGTTGTCGATGCGAGTGCTGGCATCGGGAAGGCCGATAACTGCAGGTGTCGGCAGGCGTCGAAGGGCATTCAATCAATCAATCAATCAGAACATTTGTAAAGCGCACTACTCACCCGTGAGGGTCTCAAGGCGCTGGGGGGGGTTTGGGGGGTGCTGCTACTGCTCGAACTGCCAGGTCTTGAGTAGCCTCCTGAAGGTTAGCAGGTCCTGGGTCTGCCGTAGGAGGATGGGGAGGGTGTTCCAGGTCTTGGCGGCGAGGTGGGAGAACGATCTGCCGCCGGTGGTCGCTCTTCGGATGCGGGGGACGGAGGCGAGGGCGAGGTTGGCTGAGCGGAGCTGGCGGTTTGGGGCGTAGAAGGTGAGTCGTCTGTTGAGGTATGCCGGTCTGTTGTTGTGGAGTGCCTTGTGTGCGTGGGTGAGGAGCTTGAAGGTGATCCTCTTGTTGACGGGGAGCCAATGCAGGTCTCTCAGGTGGGGTGTGATGTGGCTGTGGTGTGGGACGTCGAGGATCAGGCGTGCCGAGGCGTTCTGTATACGTTGCAGTCGTTTCAGGAGTTTGGCTGAGGCTCCCGCGTAGAGGGTGTTTCCGTAGTCCAGCCTGCTGCTGACGAGGGCCTGGGTGACCGTTCTTCTTGTTTCGGTGGGGATCCATCTGTAGATCTTGCGGAGCATGCGGAGGGTGTTGAAGCAGCAGGATGAGATGGCGTTGACTTGCTTGGTCATGGAGAGTGTTGAGTCCAGGATAAACCCCAGGTTGCGTGCGTGGTCGGTGGGTGTCGGTGCTGCTCCCAGTGTGGTGGGCCACCAGGAGTCGTCCCAGGCTGAGGGGGTGGAGCCGAGGATGAGGACCTCCATCTTGTCTGAGTTCAGCTTCAGTCGGCTGTTCTTCATCCACTCGGCGACGGCCTTCATTCCTTCGTGGAGGTTGGTTTTGGCGGTGAGGGGGTCCTTGGTGAGGGAGAGGATCAGCTGGGTGTCGTCGGCGTAAGAGATGATGTTGAGGTCGTGCAGTCGGGTGACGTGGGCGAGCGGTGCCATGTAGACGTTGAACAATGTCGGGCTGAGGGATGATCCTTGGGGTACGCCGCAGATGATCTCGGAGGCTTCGGAGTGGAATGGGGGGAGGCGGACGCTCTGGGTTCTACCGGAGAGGAAGGAGGTGGTCCATTCCAGAGCCTTGTCTCGGATCCCTGCGTTGTGGAGGCGTGTGCGTAGGGTGCGGTGGCAGACAGTGTCAAAGGCGGCTGAGAGGTCCAGGAGGATGAGGGCCGCAGTTTCACCGTTGTCCAGCAGGGCCCTGATGTCATCGGTGGCAGCGATGAGGGCAGTTTCGGTACTGTGGTTGCTGCGGAACCCGGAAAGGGACGGGTCCAGGATGTTGTTCTCCTCGAGGTAGCGGGACAGTTGTCCGTTGACGATTTTCTCGATGACCTTCACCGGGAACGGGAGCAGGGAGATGGGCCGGAAGTTCTTGAGGTCTCTCGGGTCTGCCTTGGGTTTCTTTAGTAAGGCGTTGATCTCGGCGTGCTTCCAGCTCTCCGGGAAGGTCGCGGTCTTGAAGGAGATGTTGATGACCTTGCGGAGATGGGGTGCGATGGTGGCGCTGGCTTTGTTAAAGATGTGGTGTGGGCATGGGTCTGACGGATAGCCGGAGTGAATGGTGTTCATGATTTTGATGGTGTCGTCATCGTTCACGTTGGCCCAGGCGAGCAGGGGGTCGAAGTGGATGGTGGGCGGCGGGACTGAGGTGTCGGAGGGTGCCGGGGCGGTCTGGTTGTTGAAGCTGTCGTGGATGTCTGCGATATTGTGATGGAAGAAGGTGGCTAGGGAGTCACACAGGTCTTGCGATGGTGGGATGTCGTTTGTGTTGGAGCTGGGGTTGGAGAGTTCCTTCACGATGTTGAAGAGCTCTTTGCTGTTGTGTGCGTTGTTGTCGAGGCGGTCCTTGAAGGAGGTCCTTTTGGCGGATCTGATGAGGTGATGTTGTCTGCGGATGGCGTTCTTGTGGGCCGCATAGCTGTCCGGTGTCTGTTCGCGGTGCCATTTCTTCTCTAGTTTCCGGCAGGTTTGCTTGGAGGCCTGGAGGTCCGCGGTGAAGCAGCTGGCTTTCTTGTCGGTGCGTCTGTTGGAGGGTTTCTTGATCGGGGCGAGAGTGTTGGCGCAGTCGTCGATCCATCGCCTGAGGTTGCGGGCGGCGGTGTCGGTGGCGTCGGCGGGTGGGCTTCGGGCGAGGGTGGTGTTTAGCTTGTCTTCAGTGACTTTGCTCCAGCTGCGGCGGGGGATCTGTTGTGTGCGGTGGTGTGTGGTGGGTTTCCGGAAGGTGAAGTGGATGCAGTGATGGTCGGTCCAGTGGAGTTCGGTGGTGTGGCTGAAGGTGACGTGGGAGCTTGGGGAGAAGATGGGGTCAAGCGTGTGGCCGGCTGAGTGGGTGGGCGTTGTGATGAGCTGTCTGAGTCCGAGCTTGGCGAGGTTGTCGATCAGGGTGGTGGAGTTGATGTCGTTGTTGTTCTCGAGGTGGAAGTTCAGGTCTCCGAGGAGGGTGTAGTCTGTGGAGGCCAGGGCGTGCGTGCTGACGAAGTCAGCGATGGAGTCGCTGAACTGGGGCCGGGGTCCGGGGGGTCTGTAGACGAGAGTTCCTCTGAGGGTGGTGTTGGGGTCAGTGTGGATCTGGAAGTGCAGGTGTTCAGCGGAGCTGAGGGTGTCGTCGGTGCTGGTCGAGACCCTGAGGGTGTTCTTGTGGACGACGGCGATTCCACCTCCTACTCCGTTGGTGCGGTCCCTGCGGGTGATCTTGTAGCTGTCCGGGATGGCTATGGCGATGTCGGGAGCCGAGGAGGCATTCATCCAGGTCTCTGTCAGGAAGGCGACGTCCGGAGAGGATGTGTCGAGCAGGTCCCAGAGTTCGACGGCGTGTTTGCGTGCGGAGCGGGTGTTGAGTAGTATGCATCTGAGGTGGTTGCAACCTTCCTCGGTGGGCGGTTTGGCGGCTCGGAGGCTGGTGAAGCTGCAGTTCCGGCAGGAGAAGGGTCCATGGGTGCGCTTCGGGGTGGCCAGGAAGCAGGTGTGTAGTCGTCTGGTGTTGAGTGCGTGGAGGGTTCTGGCGTCGTAGTGGCGGCGGTCGTCGTGGCGGTCACGGGGGCCAGGGGCTCTGGCGCTGGGCGCGGTCCAGGCGCGGACGGGCGCAGACGGGCTTGCCTTAGGCGCCCCCCCTGCTCGCGGCCGCGCAGCAGCCGCCATAATAAGGGGAGGTGGGAGGGAGGAGCAGCTGGGAGGCGTTAGCGGGACGAATGGGCGAGCAGGGGGGCGGGGCCGCAGGGGACGCAGCGGCGGGAACGGGCAAAAATGCAGGGGGCACAGAAGGCAAAAGGGGAAAGGGGCACAAAGGACAAGAGGGCAAAGGGGCACAGAAGGCAAAAAGGGCAACAGGCAGAAAAGGTTAAGAAGGCAAAAGGCAAAAGGGGCACAGAAGGCAAAACGGCAATGAGGGCACAGGAGGCAGAATGACAATGAGGGCACAGAAGGCAAAACGGCAATGAGGGCAAAAAAGGAAGAAACAGTGCAACAATAACAGCAATTACACCATGAAACACAACCGAGGCAGAGGGGCCTCGAACTTACAGCGGCGGCGGCAGCAGCGAGCACAAGGGACACGGGCACACAGGTGGTGCTGTGCGGCGTGAGGGAGCGACGTGCCTGAAAACAGGGTCAAGGGTCGCATTGGAGCTGTGGTGCAGGCGGGGCATTGCGTCGTGCTCTTCACGAGCTGTGCCCACAGCCTTGGTGCAGGTCGCAGCTTCGCTGGCGGAGGCGCTGACAGCATCGGAGTTGTTTTTCTTGCTTTGCACTACCAACCATGCAATTCTCAGGGCTCAGGAACAGGAATTGGCGCCCTTTTGAATGTTGTAGTCTACAGAGAAGTCCAGGTGCTGGTCAGTGGTTTTCAGGTGAAGTCTTTGTGGCGCTGAGACTTCAGAACAGGAGGCCAGCACATACAGGCCCTTGGAGATTCTTCTTGAAGGAGGTTCACAGCAAAGTTCCAGTCTTTGTCCTCTCCTTGGCAAAAGCAGCAACTGCAGGCCAACCCAGCAAAGCACACACAGCAAAGGGCCAGAACTCCTCCTCACAGCTCTCCAGGTCTTCTCCTTGGAAGCGGTTCCACTTGACTCCAGAAGTGATCTGATTTTCTGGGGTTTAAGGTCCAATACTTATACCCCATTTTATCTTTGTTCTCTTTGTGACAAGGGTCTCTGAGCCCAGTCCAAACCAGTTCTGTCACTCTGGTGCAGCATGACCACATGAAGTGGAGACAGCATTGTGCAAAGGCGACACAGCCTATTCAGGTACAAGTGAAACTCCTCCTGCCTCTCTAAATGCAGCCAAGGTCTATTCAGCCCAGCTATGAGTCACCCAGGAAAAGCAGGACGCACCTCAACCCCTCTTGTGGCTGTCTACAGTGAATGCACATCCCCAGCTCCTGTCACTCCAAAACCAAACAGTCAATATACAAACAGCAGAGGCAGACAAAATGGTTAAACAAGAAAATGCCTACTTTCTAAAAGTATAAAACAACAGGGGTTTGCCCTTCTTGCAGCTAGAATGGGCCAATAATAACACACAAAAAGAATTCCTAGCTGCCCTTTTTAAATATGCTGTTCAAACAAATAACAGACTATGACCAAACTCATTACTCATTTGATAAAAAGTTTTAATCAGTGAATCAATTCTTCATTGATTGTGTTCGATTATTTTTAAGTGCGGAGGAGAAAAACAACACACTTTCAAAATCACATTTAACAAAAAATTTAACGAATTGCAATTACTCCAAACACAATTTTACACAAGGCGACAATGCATAACACATAAAATCTTTAGAACCTCACAAATTCATGCAAAACAACAATACATTACACTTAAAATAAATAACAATAAATGCCAGTCAACAACAGTTTTTTCTTAAAGAGAACCCTCTGGTATACACTCAGGGCATCAACCACCGGAGATTTTAGTAATTAAAGCAAGAGAATATTGTTAATTAATTCTATTGCATATTCTTTTCAGACAGACTTTGTCCCCTGGTGGTTTATGAGAGCCAACGCGTTTCGAAGCCCATCTAAATCAAGGGGCTAATCATGTCAGCATGACCACATTGCGGTGTGGCAGGTCGTTTATGGGCCAGACGATTTTTCACGTCTTTTTAAATTGTCTTCCGTTCACCTTGCGCACGCGGTCCGGCAGTCCAACACAGAGTAAGATGAGGAGCAGCAGTATTGCTACCAAAACAATTCGAGTGTCACTGGATTAAAATGTTTGGGCGCCTTTTGTGTGAACCACTGCACTACAAAAAACATTCTACACGCGAACAGCGTGCGCAAGGTGAACAGAAGACAATTTAAAAAGACGTGCAAAATCGTCTGGCCCATAAACGACCTGCCATACCGCAATGTGGTCATGCTGGCATGATTAAATCTGGTTCCTTGTAACTGCCCACATTTCAGAACCCAGTCAAGCCCTGAGGAGAAGCCCCTTGATTTAGATGGGCTTCGAAACGCGTTGGCTCTCATATACCACCAGGGGACAAAGTCTGTCTGAAAAGTGTATACCAGAGGGTTCTCTTTAAGAAAAAACAGTTTTTGACTGGCATTTATTGTTATTTATTTTAATGTGTGCTGCATGAAGCAGCACACATAAAAGTGACAAAATGGCATTTTAGGATTGTTTATGTGCAGGAAGGGACACCTTCCTACACATAAACAATCCTCCCCTGCACGCAGAAACCCTTGCACTATGGTGCAAGGGTGCCTGCATTGGCGCTACACTGCTAAGTGCAGCGCCAGCGCAGGGGGAAACGCAAGGCTGCACCATATCCTTGTAAATATGGTGCAGCCTTGCGTTTCAGAAGTGGCGAGTGAGGCGTTAAGCCATGACGGCTAACGCCTCACTCCGCCACTTCCTCGAACATATGCCCCAAAATGAGTGAGGGTCAAACCGTGTTAAATTTATGAAAGAATGTGTGCCGCAGCCTAAAGCTCTGCTGATCATCCTACGACAATTAAATATGGCTAATACCATGGCTGTGTGGTTTTCAATCCACCTCTTGCCTCTTTAATTCACTACCAGACCCTCCCTGCCCCTTTTTCCCACCCACTGTAGCAGGTTCCTGCTTTCTCCCTTTGTTACGTTTTTCTTTCTTTCTCTTTCTCCATCTTTCCATTTGTTTGTTTTTCCCTCTCGTTCCCAGGAAATGTCTGATGCTGTTGAATAAGTGCTGGTCCCCCAAAATAAGTTCCGGTGGCCCCACCATCAAACACCCCCTCAAATTAAGCACTGCCTAGTACAGTTAGTAACCAAAGCCACTGTTCTTTCACGAAAATGTAAATGAGACTCGGAAACTAAGAGATGGCGTGATAGAAAATGTGTGACCTGCCGTAAATAGACTTCTTACTGTGCTACTGGCATATAGAGCGAATTCCTCAGAAAGCACAGAAGATTCCAAAATCTGGAAAGACCAGTTAAAAGGCCTGTAGGCCACCTTTGCGGGTACACATAATTCGCGGACCTTCTGTTCTGTTGAGGGCTGTAATTATGAGTGTATTTTTGGGAGCAGAATGTACAGAGCCCACGTGAAATCTCACGAGAGGAGGAAGCACCAAAAACACATAACATTTCAAAGCCAGTGCACAGGAATGTACAGTAGATGGGACATACCAGGCCTTTCTCGTACACCCTTACTAGTGAAAACTATGAATGTTCTCAAAAAACAAAACTGGTGTTATTTGTCGGGTAAAAGTAACAAGACAGGGGTGGCTAAACGTCATCACAAGAATGCACATTAGAACCACATGATCAGCGTGTGTTTGCAAATGATACAATATTATTGGACTTCATGTGTACTCGCAGATATTTTCCTTGAGGACAAAAAGCGTGGTCTGTGGTGGGGCCAAGGTTGTCAGCAGCAGGGTTGCATTGAGGGGTGAGGGGAGTGATGTCAGTCGGGTGGGTGTAAGGTGGGCATAAGGGAAACAAACTGTGTGTGCATCTAAAGGCTGAATTGTACATTGTGAAACAGAAAACATGGGAATAATCCTGGCTTCCCCACTTGACCAAAAAGTGTGATTCTAGGCAATTATTTTATTTCACTTTGCCTCCTTTTTCTTCATTCTCACATATAAGAGTGCCTCGAAATATATGTCTTCAGGATATGCGCTTTAAAAAACCTTCTCTTATGCACATAACAATTAACTTGCCTCTTGGTTCGCTACTTATATTGGTTCATATTCTCAAGGACTTATCGCTGATTTATCGGGACTTTAACGCTGCAAAAGTGGCGATTGATTTTTCGCCCTATTCTCAAGCTGGTGCAAACTGCAGATATTGCATGTTTTCCAGCGATAGCTGCCGCAAAAAACATCGCCACGGATGAGAGCGACAACTAACGCTAATGATATGCAGAGTAGGCGTTCCCATGCAAAAACACACGAAAACACCACTTCGCGATATTCTCAACGACCAGCCAGATCGGCGAAGCGATCCAAAAACAGGCGATAAGGCGCGTTAGCAGCAGGGATTTAACACCTGCCTATTACTGGTGCTAAGCAGGACGACAACCTGCAGTAGAAAGGGAGCCCAGCCCAGAGCCACATCTGAAGACCAACAGATGCCATGGAGCCAATGATCATGCAGCTTGGAGACCCAAGAGGGCCACAACACCCACCGCCACCACCCCCAGGACCCCCCCCGTACCACCCCCTGACTACCACCTAGGCAGCGCAGAAGAAGACAGCGGACGTTCCTAAAACGCACCAGCCTCAGACACTCAACGCCAGAGGATGCCATTGCCCACTACAGGCTCAAAAGGACAACCATCCTCTGCATCCTGACCCACATTGCCCACAGGCTGACGGTACCAACACAGCGGAGAACCAACATCCCTCCGCAGACAAAGCTGCTGGCTGTGCTGCACCTGTTGGCCTCTGGTACCTTCCAACCAACAACTGCCAGAGTCGGAGGAGTCTCACTGCCAGCCCTATCAAAGTTCCTCACACCTGTCTTGGATGCATGTCCACAAAAGCAACGGCGGGCCCCTGTATCCGCACCACACACTAGTTCCAATTCGTAGTGTTCCTGCGCAGCCAACCCCAATGCCAGCCGTTGCTTGACGCCTCTGTGCTCCAGATCCAAGATTGTAGTCACTGAAATGGGGGTGCGCCAGGTCATGAAGTCCAGTAGTCAACAGTAGTGTAAAAACAGTACTTTATTACAAATACATAAATCAACAATACGAAAAGCTCAGCCAACGCGTTCCATTCCCAACGGGGAACTTCATCACGGCAACGTGTGGATTCAATTAACTGCATATGCTGCGGGAACTCCCCAGTACAATTCCATATTCCGAAAGTCAGTATTCAGAAACCTGTTGGATAAATGGTGACAATGGTCAAGCGTCAGTATAGTCACAAACGTAATCTGGCAGTGTATTGCACTTGGACAAACCGGAATGCTAACAGGTATGATAAATCCTGCATAAAAAGACCGTAACAGAAGTTCGTGTGTTCGTAACCTTCGTAGGAAAGAAAAGGAAGGTTACGACCACAGGAACTTCTGTTACGGTTTTGTTATGCAGGATTTATCATACCTGTAAGCATCACGGTTTGTATCAGCTTGATACCCCTGCACCTTCACTTCCCCCACATTGCGCAGGAACAGCTGGAGACCAAGCAAGGGAACCACGCCATAGCTGGCTTCCCGCACGTGTTGGGGGCAATTGACTGCACACATGTACTACTTGTGCCCCCTGCCGACACTGCACATAATAACCGCAACAGAAACCACACGCATTCCATCAATGTGCAGGCAAAAGTGGACCACCGGGGCCTGTTCACGAATGTCGTCGCAAACTTCCCAGGCAGTCTGGAAGACCTTGGACATGTAGCTTTGTCGTCCCCCCCCCCTGTAAGCGTGAGCGGAGTGGCCTTGGCCGGCGTATGTCGTGAATAAATAGCCCGGGGCACTGGGCGTGGTTCAGTTCTGGGATGGCCACCAAAGTAACTACTGCGTGTGTCTCTGTGTCCGCCATATCCTGCCCATAGGCCTACACACACGTGGCCGACCACCTTCAACGGCCAGATTTACACTGGAGACGAGGTGGCTACATCCCAAGCCAACCCGCGCACATCTCGTCATCGCATGCAGGGTCGTGTCTGCCAGGGCGGCGCCCCCCACCCAGCCAAGAGGCTGCCGCCGTGACCGGTGGTGCCTGCGCAATCCTGTGCGCCTGCTGCACCCCAGCCCTGGTCCCCAGACCGGTCCGCCGCCCAGCGATGACTGGCCGCCCCTGCACACCCAGGCCTCAATGCTCACCTGCCGCCACCGGCGTGTCTCCAAGAGGGCCCACCATGTGCCGGTGCAACCTCCTCAGCCGATTGCTGGATTCCACGCCACAGGCCCCCAGCGCACCCTGCGGCACCGCACCGCGGAGTCATGTGTGTGCTGACTGCTGCCTTCAGCTTCCCTGCGGTCCAGCAGCGCTCTCAATTCAAATCGAATCTTGATTGGCAGGACGGCGTATCGAGGTCTATGCATCATCGCAGGCTGCACACCCGCTCAGCTCTTCAGGTGCCCCTACCTCAGTGCACCGCAAGTCACCGTCCCGTGGCGGTAGGCCCGTGCCGGATGCAGTGCATCAGGTGCCACCAACTCTGTGCACCGCAAGTCATCGTCCCGTGGCGTTAGGCCCGTGCCGGCCGCAGTACATCGGGTGCCACTAACCCAGTGCACCACAGGTCATGGACCCTTTATGATTGAGTCTCGTGGTGCGGACGCCATCATGTCACCTCCGGCAGTGGGGAATGTGATGTGGTAGGCCCCTTTTATTGGCAGGGTCACATTTCCTGTGACGCCTGTGCTGGATTGGTGTGGTGTGGGTGTAAACCAGCCCTCAGGGAGTGGCTGTGGCATGCTGACAACTAGACCAGTGATCAGCAGATCACTACAGGGAAGACCTGGGACATGTAGCTTTGTCCCCCCCCCTGTAAGCGTAAGCGGAGTGGGCTGGGCTGGCGTATGCCAGTCCAGCGTAGGGTTGTGAACAATGAGCCCGGGGCTCTGGGCGTGGTTCAGTTCTGGGCTGGACAAGAAAGTAACTAATGCGTGTGTCTCTGTTGTAGTGTCGGCGCCACCCGGACCGCAATCGGCAATGTTGCCCCCTGTGACTCAAGTCCCACAACATGAGCAACATGGACGTAAGGGGGAATCACTGACCCTACATTCATCCATACTTTCATACTTGAATGATCATTGACATGACACATCTGTGTGAATTTGAATGTTTTATTCACATTCAGTGGAGTGTTGAAGCTGGAGCAGTACAGGGCCATGCAAACCCCACTTTACATTGTTGCCCCGTGGAGGGCCAGCCAGAGTCCTTTAGGGAATGACAAGTTCATCGGAAGAGGAAGAGTTCAGTCCGCAGTCTGACTGCTGTGTCATTGGTAACCAAACAGAATATGGCAGTCCATGTCGAGGTCCAAGGTGAGTGTCGCAGAGTGTATCAGGGGACATTGGAAGGTGATGTTGCAGAGGGCAGAACCAAGCAGAAACAGGCCATATGGCGGAGATGAATGCTGCCGCTTCCTTCTTACCACTAAGGCAGACTCATCCGCATCTTCGTCCTCTGATGTTTCATGTGCCTCACATGTGGGTGGTGTTGTTTTGTCTGCATCACTGTGTGGCAGTGACACATCAGTGGCCGGAGGTGGATTGTCTGCAGCACTGGGTGTCACTGACACATCAGGTGGCGGAGATGTGGATGTAGAAGCAGCAGCAGCATTCATCGGCACCAGGCCTTGTGGCAGCAATGCCATGATGAGGGTCTGCAGGGCATGGAAGGTCCCAGCTACATCTCGCTGGTGTGCAGCCGTGGCTGCCATTCTTTCCACCTGCATCCGCTCCCTGTTCTCCATGATCCTCCACATGTGTCCCAACTCCCGGCTGACATCGCTGGAGCCACTCTGACTAGACAGTTGTCCTTGTCTCAGAGTCAGGACTCCAGCGATGTCAGCCATGGATCGTTGGAGCAAAACCAAAGGGGATGATGGACGGAGTGTTGAACATTGCAAGCACTCACCCCCAGTCAACTGATCTGGGTTTAATCCATCATCATTCTTTAGCTCACTCTGCCACCCCAGTTCAGATCGTTGGAGAGCATGGAGCGGACTGTGGGTGTCCTTTAGGGAATGTAAGTGGTCCCTGATGGGACTTGGACACCCACGTATGGTATCTAGCTTGGCTGCCATGAGGTCGAACCCCACCGCACCTGATCAGCCATCTTCTCCTGGCACCCTAACTCACGGCGTTGGAAGGCCATGTGTTGTTCGTGGGGGTCCTGGGAGGCAGCTGTGGTGGTGGGTGCTTCCTGCTGTGTGGTCTGTGCAGGGGGTGAGGTCTCCTCGATGCAGCTGGGCTGCCCTGCTCCTGGAGGTGAGGTGCCGAAGCTGTCCATGAGCTCTTGGAGGGCGTCGGTGTCGAAGGTTTGGAGGTCCTCTTCGTCATCAGTGAAGAGATGTTCGGTCTGCTCTGCAGGAGGTGTTCTCCCTCTGCAATGTGAAGGGGAGATGCAGTTTAGCATTGTGTTCACATGTATGCTGACGCATTGTACAAGTTTACATAAAGAACTGCATGACAATGTACATTGTGACTGTTTGGGAGGAGCTGCCTATTTGATGCGGGACAGTGGACATTTCGACAACATCACGGATGTGTGTTTGTACTTGTACATTATCATCTCACATTTCCCTGCTATGCCAAATGTGATTGGCCAGTTTCTACACACAAGCAGCACCAGTTGTGTCCTCTGTTCTGTTGTGAATGTGTTGCAGTTTGTACCATATTGTTGTCAAAGTTGATGTGCTCTGAATGTTATGTGTGTGTGCTGCATTTTGGGAGAGTCGCCCCTGCTGCTCTGATTTTGCTGCCCCTTATCCCTTTCAGGCGGTGTGCCTTTGACTTCTGTGCTTATACAGGGCTGAGATGTTGCATACTTGGGTAAATTGGGCTCTTGGTGGTAGTTGGGACTCTGGGGCATGGTTTGTCCGCAGATGTGTTGTTGACGTCAGGGGTTGTTTGTGCACGTGGATGTGTCAGAGTGTGACCTGCTCCTTTACGGATGTGGTCCACACTCAGCCACCTCAGTGTCGTGGCGTGCAACATGTCATGATATATTGACTGCAGCCATGCTATTCGTCATGCAGTGTCACTTGCATTGTCAGTGTGGCTCACAGACACGCCGCTTTGCTGGGTTTGGCACATGTGCATGGGTTGGTTGTGAGATTGGTGATGTATGGGAAGGGCCCCCTCTGGGCACATAGTCGACGGGGGCCTGCTTGCTGTTTCTAGGTGTGCTGCAGTGTGCCAAGGGGATCAGGGACATGATCCAGAGTCATTGTGGGTGTGCACTGTGCTATACTTAATTGTGCATGTGTGACATTGTGCCCATCTCCCCCCGTCCCCCCAGTCCCTGGTCGTTACTCACCTTGTTGCTGTTGTGTCAGGTCATGTTGAGCAGTGTCCGGTCCCCCAACTCCTGCCACCATCTCCACACTGATGACTGTGGACACCATTTCCTCCATCTCATCCGGCTCCTCCTGTGGCGCTGGACTCCCACCTCCAGTCTGCATTGCTGCCTTCTGGTTGTTGCCGAGTTTCTGCTTGGTTTTGCACTTCACATCATTCCAGCGCCTCTTGAGCTCTTCCATTGTCCTCCTCAGCACTCCGACTGCATTCATCTTGTCCACGATGGACTGCCATATTCCATTTTTTGTTGCCAATGACACAGTGGAGGTGATGAACAGTTGTTGATGGTATTCTATCACCTCCGTTATCAGGATCCTGTTTTCCTGCGGACTGAACTGTGTCTTTCTCTTCTTCTTCTCCTTGCCCTTCCCTGACCCCGAGGTCCCAGGCTGGTCCTCCGTGGGGCTTGTGGGGTTCTGGTTGTCCTCTGTACTTGCTCCGGCTACCTCCATTGTGCTTCACAGTTGTTTTGGTTTTGTTTGTGGTTTTTTTTTTCTGCTTTTATAGTGATTTTTCACGCCTGACGTGTGTGAATTGCAGGCCTGGCGCAGCTTATCGCTGATTTTTTTATCGCGGTTGGGCCCATCGCCACTTTTTTTACATTTGGCTTTAGATTTTTATCGCCGTCCCGGTAATTTTATCACGGACATTTGCCGCATTATCGGGAAACTATCGCATGTTACCGCCGTGTTGAGATTAAGACGTTGACACGGCGTTATTTTCCCGCGATAGACGGCGATATGAAAAATTGCGTTAACCTATTTTAGCGATGATTATCGCACGTTCTTGAGAATATCCCCCATTGTTGTTAGACTGTGGGTAAGCTTGAATGTTTGTAAATTCATGTTTGTAAACTATCACTTAGAAAAATACTTCTCAGTGCATTGATATAAACTAATGTACTAAAGTGAAATGCTTCTGCATGTTAATGAAACTTGCATCTCACAGTTTCGAGATTTTTACACCTAAATTCACAAGAACGCAGTTTTGAAATATACATTTGGTGAGGAAAGTAGAGAAGCACGCACTATCTTCTTCCTGCTGTCCTTAATAGGACAAACATTTAATTTGATTTCTCCCCATCATCACCTGATAGGGGTTGAACCTAAAGTTAAGTCAAGTCAGGATTACGCAAACAGCCTCTTTGCTGAAACCGCCCCTCATCTCAACAACAAATTACAATTCCCAATATGAGGTCAGAGTGGCCACAGACCCTGCAAAGATGACCATATTCTACAGGGGCAGAGATCAGTGCACAGGCTCAGACTGGAAGCTCTTCTCTGGTTCAAGGTACATGAAACAATGGTGCAAAGAACCAGACCAGAAACCAAAAGCAGTCTTGGAAAAGATGCTCAGACCAGCCCCACTGCCTTCTCTCTCTCTCTCTTTCCTCTCTGTCTTTCTTCTCTCTCTTTCTATCATCCATTCTCTGTCTCCTTCTCTCCTCCCTCCCTTCCCCACTCTGATCTTTCTCTTTCTCTGTTCTTTTCTCTCATCCAAAGTCCCTGCTGAGCCCTCTGCGAATAATCTGGGGGAGCTGCAGAAAGGGACAGAGGCGGTGGCGCTGGTGAACTTTGAAAATGGTGGGGCATATACATACCTTGTACAGGGCTGAGCAAAGCAAGCGCGTGAGCCAGAGTCCTTGTAAACAGGGCAGAGCGTAAACTCAAGGCCAGGTGGTGAATTTCACAGTACAGTATTCAAATACATTGCCTAAAAAGCCAGAGGATTTAAACGAACTATTTTTTGATGTGCCGGGCAAGCTTTGCCATCCACAGGAGAGACAGGCTTGCGCTCTCAAAGAAACCCTTTTTTCAGAATGTACACAGCACCTTTCTTCGCTTCAATTTTCCCGTCCAGCATCTCCAATGTAGATTTTCAGTCATATATTATAACTACATTTCAACTTAGAAGGGATGTGGAAATATCAAAATTTACATAAATCTTGTGATCATAAGCTAAATCCACCAGGGTCGCGCAAAGACCCAATGCTCATACAGCAAGAAAGTTGATTTACACAGAACTTAGAGAATGAGACAGATCACACCACTTGTACATGCCTGGACCTCCAGCAGCTTTAGTGATAATATAGAAAACTTTTTTCTCTCTAGTCAGATTTGAAAGATAGGGGAGCATATGTACAAGAACTGGCGATAACTACCGCTAACGCTAGTTAGCGGTAGTTTTCTTACCGCCGTGTACAGCTGAAAACTATCGCCTAGTTAGCGACTTATTCACAAGACGTCGCTACATGGCGATAGCTTCAGGGATCAGCAGTGATAACTGCCGGTAACATTAGCGTGATGGCGATAGGAATTCCAGAGTTAGCGGGCGAAAACGAACGAAAGGCCCATTAGCGGCAAGAAAACGCACGTTAGTCAGCCCAGCGTGAGGTTTTTTTTGCCTCTATAGCCAAAAATAGCCTATCAGTCGTCCTTCAATGAAAAATAGGCAAAAAAACAATGGAATGCAGAATGGAGCAGCCAGGGCCAAGTGCAGCACAGATCAACAACCCCCTCGAGCCCCCCAACATCCATGATGACCAGGCAGAGTCCAAGGGGAAGAGGAAATGCATGTCTGAGGGACATAAAGGGCTACTGAACCCATCTTCAGTGAGTTCCTGACCTTCAAGTGGTGGTTTTCAGGTCCTGGACCCTTGGTGTAGCTCACGCGCTCTTGAAATCAGGCCGCGGGCTCTTCATGACCGCGAACGGGTCAGTTCGCACAGAGACCGCGTTGATCACTCCAAAATTCAGTGTTAGCTATCGCCAGCCTGTATCTTCATATAGCAAGCATCAATTATCCACGGAGGACTGCCAGCATGAAGCACCAGCCCGCCCGTCCACGACGCCCATCCTGCTCCTCATGCCATTGCCCGCCATGCTCTACTTGCTCCCTGAAACCGTTTTCAACGTGAACGAGACTCTTGGCACCAAGCTTGAGAAGGTAAACCTTCAGCGGGACTAATCTGGGACTGTATCTGACTTTTGAGTTTTATCCAGTCCAGTGCAACCAGATAGCTGCGTTTAGCGCTTTATGATGTTTGGTGCTATATTGCAGTTTATTCTTTAAAAATTCATAACTCTGGTTCTACTGATTTGAATTTTGTCGTTATGGTCTTGTTTTATTTAATAAATTAAGCTTTTTTTGTGTGCTGATCTTCACTGTTTTACTGTTTGGAGTGTTGCACAAATACTTAACACATTTCTTCCAAGTTAAGTCTGATTGGTTTGTGCCGGGCTCCCATGGGGTTAAGCACAGTTTAATTTGGGGTTTGCTTGTGCTTTACCCTGACAAGGATTGTGGTTGCTGCTTGACCAGGGCTCAAAATCCCAGTCAACCTGTAACCCAATTTTGAACCCAATTTCTACCAGCTATGATGCCGATTCACCACTGACAATCTGCCCGTTCATCATTTCTGACTTAGTGATGCGTATACTTGTTTTTCAGGGTTAGGGATCTGCTGAGAAATGTAGTCAGCCTTTCCCAATGTAACTCTGCCTCAGTTGTAAAATTGCCCTACTCTGCTTAAAAAAGGATGATATGCCTTTTACATAAAAGCTGTCAGAGTTATGCATAAATATAATCTAATAACAATAACATAAAAGATTATCAATATTTCTAGAAATTCTGAAATCCGATGTATTTGAAGGCATACTGTACTTATTAATGCTTTTCGTGACCCTTTACTGTTAGTACTACTGAGCCTACTTATACTTTCAGTGCTATGCCATCTGCTCCTGGATATGGGCAGTGCCTTGATTGAGAAGGCACATAAACAAACACTCAGTCACCTATGGAGACACAAGCCAGCAGTCGACTGGGTGAGCTCACAAGTACCTGTGCAATCCGCAGTGAGACCTCTCCTGAACAAGTGTAAAGTGCGCAGTGAGCCTGGCACATCTTGTTAGATTTTTTCCACAAATAACTAGACTCAAAGAGATATATTGAATCACGTGACCTCTTTAGCAAAGTTAGCATAAATGCCCAGAATGAACTGCCACTATTTCATGAGCAAATCAATGGAGCTCCACAAGCTTACACCCTTGCTGAAAACAAGTGGAGCAAACACTGCTCAGGTTACACAGTTACACAGTTATGCCCCATAACATTTACACAAGACATTATGTTGCAGACCTTGTTAAGCTGTGCAGTTCTGTGTTCTCATTATATAATGGAGTGGGAGATGGCACAACAACCACAGCCATTCTTCTTGAGCAATATAATGTGAAACGAGTTGTTGTCCCTTCACCTTGGGAGTTTACAACATATTCAGTAGACATGCTAAACGTATATGAGCCTGGACCCCAATTCCTCTTATATGGGACCCTCTTATATCTGCATGGGCCTCAATATCTGTTGTGCAGGAAACTTTACACAATTTGTTCCAAACTCTGTTCGGTTCCCCCTATGATATAGAATATTCTACACAGTGCACCTATGACTGCCTGAGGCTGCAACCATATCTCACAGGATACTCGACATGAAGGAACCTATCTCTGCCTAGTTCCCTCTGTCACAAAGGATATTCTACACAAATCACCTATGAATGCCTGAGGCTGCAACAATATCTCGCAGGGTTTTCTACATGCAGGCACCTATCTCTGCCTGTTTTCCTCTGTCATACAGGATGTTCTGTGCAATGCACCTGTGACTGCCTGAGGCTGCAACAATATCTCACAGTATACTCTACACACAGGAATCTATCTCTGCCTGGTTCCCTCTGTCGTACAGGATATTCTACACGATGCACCTGTGAATGCCTGAGGCTGCAACAATATCTCATAGGATACTCTTCACGCAGGAGCCTATCTCGGCCTGGCTCCCTCTGTCTTACAGGATATTCTACACAATGCCCCAATGACTGCCTGAGGCTGCAACAATATCTCACAGGATACTGTACAGGCAGGCACTTATCTCGGCCTGGCTTCCTCTGTTGTACAGGATATTCTACACAATGCACCTATGACTGCCTGAGGCTGCAACAATATCTCACAGTATACTCTACACACAGGCACCTATCTCTGCCTGGTTCCCTCTGTCGTACAGGATATTCTACACAATGCACCTGTGAATGCCTGAGGCTGCAACAATATCTCACAGGATACTCTACACGCAGGCACTTATTTCGGCCTGGCTCCCTCTGTCGGACAGGATATTCTACACAATGCACCAATGACTGCCTGAGGCTGCAACAATATCTCACAGGATACTGTACAGGCAGGCACTTATCTCGGCCTGGCTTCCTCTGTTGTACAGGATATTCTACACAATGCACCTATGACTGCCTGAGGCTGCAACAATATCTCACAGTATACTCTACACACAGGCACCTATCTCTGCCTGGTTCCCTCTGTCGTACAGGATATTCTACACAATGCACCTGTGAATGCCTGAGGCTGCAACAATATCTCACAGGATACTCTACACGCAGGCACTTATTTCGGCCTGGCTCCCTCTGTCGGACAGGATATTCTACACAATGCACCAATGACTGCCTGAGGCTGCAACAATATCTCACAGGATACTGTACAGGCAGACAGTTATCTCGGCCTGGCTTCCTCTGTTGTACAGGATATTCTACACAATGAAAATGAAATTAAAAGGAAATTTATAAAGCGCAAAAACATTCACTCAAGGGTCTCAAGGCGCTAGCTCATCGAACGAATAGTTAGCAAACAGAATGTACCACATCAAAGATTAAAAAGCCATGTTTTTAATGCCTTTCTGAAGGCCAACAGATGGGTTTCTTCTTTTAGCCTTAGTGGAAGTGAGTTCCAAAGTCTGGTAGTACCGACCAGGAAACTTCTACCGCCCCAGGAAGACTTTTTGAACCTGGGAACTATCAGGTTATGAGCATAGGCTGAGCGGAGATGGCGGGTCGGAATATAATGCTGCAGATTTTGTTTAAAAAAGGCAGGACCTATGTCGTGAACAGCTTTGAAAGCTATGCAGAGGGCCTTAAATTCAATCCGTCTCTTCACTGGCAACCAGTGTAGCTCTTTGAGCGCCATAGAGACAGATTTGTGTTTTGGAACATTCAGCAGCAAACGTGCTGCTGCGTTCTGCACAATCTGCAACTTGGTCAAGCATCTCTTCCGAAGATTGATAAAAAGGCCATTGCAGTAGTCGGCCTTGGATAGAACAAGGGCGGAGACCACTAATTTCCGTAGGTTAGCCGGGATAAAAGGAAGAATCCTTCTAAGTAATTTCAAAGTGTAGAAGGATGTCGAGGTAACCTGGTTCACAATGCACCTATGACTTCCTTGAGGCTGCAACAATATCTCACAGGATACTCTACACACAGGCACCAATCTCTGCCTGGTTCCCTCTGTCATACAGGATATTCTACACAATGCACCTGTGGCTGCCTGAGTCTGCAACAGTATCTCACAGAATATTCTACATGAAGGCACCTATCACTATGTGGCTCCCTCTGTCATACAGGATA
Source organism: Calotriton arnoldi (assembly GCA_963921515.1). NCBI lineage: Eukaryota > Metazoa > Chordata > Amphibia > Caudata > Salamandridae > Calotriton > Calotriton arnoldi. Next base: position 244,444 of record CAWUFW010014736.1, read on the forward strand.
TTCTACTTAGTGCACCTGTGAATGCCTGAGGCTGCAACAATATCTCACAGGATACTCTACAAGCAGGCGCCTATCTCTGCCTGGTTCCCTCTGTCATACAGGATATTCTACACAATGCACCTGTGACTGCCTGAGGCTGTAACAATATCTCACAGGAAACTCTGCATGAAGGCACCTATCTCTGTCTGGGTTTCCCTATCAGACAGGACATGCAAGCATATGCCATACTACTCTCTTCTGGGGCACTATCATGCCTACGATACGGGTACCTGTCTCTTCCGCTCTCTGTATAATAAGTATAATATTCTGTATACATACTACAGTTATCTCTGCTGGGGCACAATCTCCTCTCTCACACAGGGTAATCTATTATTGTTTTACATATTTATTAATAATCTGATTACAAAAAAGAGTATAACAAGAGACTGCAGTTTAGCACATTGCAGCTAATGCATTATAGCAAGCAGAACAAGAGTTATCGTACGGTTTCCACTTTCCAGTAGGAACTCCGCATTTTTTGGACAGCATAAACGTTAGGATTGGTGACAGACTGATTCTATACACCCCCTCAGGATATGTTGTCCTATAGACCAGCTAGCTCACAATGCCACTACAGGTACCCCTAAATCTAGAAAGCTAACAAATGGTTTGGACAACCTCAGAACATGGCAACCCTGATTCCCCCCCCAGGAATTGTGGTAAGAGATCTAGAAATGTCTCACTCAGTCACTCGTACTCTCTGAGAAATATACCAGAAATACACAAAGGGGATTTTTCAATATTTATTGAACCATCATAATTCTTGTATATAATGTATGTGATGCAATGTTCAATAGACAGAAGCAGATAAAAGAGATTATTAATAAAAGGACTGTGAAGAGAATGACCATTTCCACCAACGTGCAAAAACAGTGTGTACATGCTAGCATATAAGTGCTGAGCATAGTCTACTCCTACTATACGTTCCCTAACCTAGTTGTCTAGGGTGTATGTGCTCTGCCAAGAATCCCCTATTTGATGATCTAACTCCCCATTACCTGAAGGCAAGGTATGGAGGTTCCCTTCTTGTTCACAGGTTAGACATCCCCCCATAGAGGGATGAACAGGAACAAGCTGAGCTGAAACGCCAACACAGCTATGACCTCACAATGACAGCAGAGTGCTCCTCTAATTTGAGCAGGGAAGTGTGTGTATTTATAACAATGGCATCCATACTTCCATGTCAATGCTTCAGCAGAGCTGACCTTGTTTATTGTCTCTTTGATAGCAATGTCACCTCATGGACGAAATAACAAATAACATTTGCACAATGTGTGTCAATGCCTTGTACTACATTTTCAGGGTGTCGTGATAGTGTACTTACGAAGTGGTTTGTAAGCAATGTGGGTTCAGAGAAACTAATCCTGCACTGTCACGCAAGCAAATGTGTTTCAAAAGTCATCCTGTGAAAGAGAAGGCAACTTAAGAAAGCTGTACATGTAAAAATGGCAGTGTTTCTTCCCAGGCCTAACTGAGCCACCTGACACCCACTCCTTGGACATAAGTCGACAAAATGCTATTTAATAATAAGAAAGCTATGCAAAATAATGCTACAGCATATACAAATAGTCCATGAAACCTGTGTTTTTTTCAGTGAATTTCTAAGGTTTTTTAAATACTAATTTCTAACTATACCTACATAGGATGGACATGTGCAGAAAGAGGAAGAAAGGAGCAAGGGAAGTGCAGAAAGAGGCAAGAGAGGTGCAGAAAGAGGAAGAAAGGTGCAGAAAAAAGCTAGAGAAATAAAGAAAGAGACAACAGAAGTGCATAAAGAGGAAGAAATGTGCAGAAAGAAGCAAGAGAAATGCAGAAAGAAGCAGCAGAGGTGCAGGCAGAGGCCTACTTCGACTGTACCTTTCCACAGGCTCATACAAAGTAGCCTAATCACTAATCCTTCTCCCAAGATGTCTGAAACCTCACTTTTCTCTTGAAGTTTCACTATTCATCGACTGCTCAGAATGTTAGGCCTACCAAATGTAAAACAGCAATCCTAACCATATCACTGTTGTAAGTCTCACCAAGTTTGTGAAGGTATGCTTTTACCTAGTGACATGTTACATAAAAATAAACATACAAATACTTGAATACCTGTGTTTCAAACAGCATACTCTGTAAATTTGTGTACAAAAAGGTGTAAGTATTTCTTTCTGCTCATAATACAGGGCACATGGGTATTCAAAAGTACATTTGAGGGGCTCTATAACACCTACATACGTAAGACATGTCTGCCTGTGCAACCCAATAACATAGCAGAACTGAGAAGATTTGACCAACTATAGGAGAAGCTACGCGCTTTTTAAGCTACCATCTTCAGATGTATAACACATGTGAGAATACATGTACAAGTAGACATATACCTCAGTCACGAGAGCATGCAGACCTTTAAACTTGACAGCTTGCACTTCCCATTTGAGTACAGAAAGAGGCAAAAGAAGTCCAGAAAGAGGCTAGAGAAATGCAAAAAAAGCAAGAGAGTTGCAGAAAGAGTAAGAAATGTGCAGAATAATAAATGCAGAAAGAGGCAAGAGAAGTGCAGAAAGATGGAAGTGGGGTGCAGAAAAAGGTAAGAGGGGTGCAAAAAGAAGCACGTGAAAGTGCAGAAAGAAGCAACAGAGTTGCGGAAAGACACAAGAGAAGTGCAGAAAGAGGCAAGAGGGGTGCAGAAAGAAGCAATAGAGGTGCAAAAAGAAGCAAGAGAAGTGGAGAAAGAAGCAACAGAGGTGCAGAAAGAAGAAAGAGGGGTTCATAAACAGGCAAGAGAGGTGCAGAAAGACACAGCAGAGGTGCAGAAAGACAAGAGAAGTGCAGAAAGAGGCAAGAAGGGTGCAGAAAGAAGCAAGAGAGGTACAGAAACAAGCAAGAGAAGAGCAGAAAGAAGCAGTAGAGGTGCAGAAAGAGACAAGAGAGGTGCAGAAAGAGGGAAGACGAGTGCAGAAAGAGGCAAGAGGGGTGAATAAAGAAGCAAGAGAGGTGCATAAAGAAGAAAGAAAAGTGCAGAAAGAACCAACAGAAGTGCATAAAGAGGCAAGAGAAGTACAGAACGAAGTAACAGGTGGAGAAAGAGGCAAGAGAAGTGCATAAAGATGCAAGAGAGGTGCAAAAAGAGGCAAGAGAGGTACAGAAAGAAGGAAGAAGGGTGCAGAAAGAGGCAAGAGAAGTGCAGAAAGAACTGACAGAGGTGCAGAAAGAAGCAAGAGAAGTGCAGAAAGAGGGAAGAGAAATGCAGAAAGAAGCAAGAAAGGTGCAGATAGAGGTAGGACAGGTACAGAAGAAGCAAGAGAACTGCAAAAAGAGAAAGAAAGGTGCAGAAAGAGGCAAGAGAAGTGCAGAAAGGAGCAAGAGAGGTGCAGAACGAGGAAGACAGTTGCAGAATGAAGCAAGAGAAGTGCAGAAAGAAGCAAGAGAGGTACAGAAAGAGGCAAGAGAGGTGCAGAAAGAGGCAAGAAAGGTGCAGAAAGAGGAAAAAGGTGTGCAGAAGGAAGCAAGAGAGGTGTAGAAAGAGGCAAGGGAAATGCAGCAAGAAGCAAGAGAACTGCAGAAAGAGGAAGAAAGGTGCAGAAAGAAGCAAGAGAAGTGCAGAAAGAAGCAAGAGAAGTGCAGAAAGAGGCAAAAGAAGGGCTGAAAGAGGCAGGAGTAGTGCAGAAAGAAGCAAGAGAGGTACAGAAAGAAGGAAGAGGGGTGCAGAAAGAGGGAAGAGAGGTACAAAAGAAGCAAGAGAAGTGCAGAAAGAATCAACAGAGGTGCAGAAAGAGGCAAGAGGGGTGCAAAAACAGGCAAGTGAAGCGCAGAAAGAAGCAACAGAGGTGCAGAAAGATGCAAGAGAACTACAGAAAGAGGCAAGAGGGGTGCAGAAACAGGCAAGAGAGGTGCAGAAAGAGGCAAGAGATGTGCAGAAAGAGGCAAGAGTGGTGCAGAAATAGGCAAGAAAGGTGCAGAAAGAGGAAAGAGAAATGCAGAAAGAAGCAAGAGAACTGCAGAAAGAAGACGAAAGGTGCAGAAAAAGGAAGAGAGGCACAGAAAGAAGCAAGAGAAGTGCAGAAAGAAACAAAAGAAGTGCAGAAAGAGGCAAGTGAGGTGCAGAAAGAAGCAAGAGATGTGCAGAGTGTGGGAAGAACGGTGCAGAAAGAGGCAAGAGAAGTGCTGAAAGAGGCACGAGAAGTGCTGAAAGAGGCAAGAGAGGTGCAGAAAGAGGCAGGAGAGTTGCAGAAAGAGGGAAGAGGGGTGCAGAAACAAGCAAGAGGGGTGCAGAAAAAAAGCAAGAGAGGTGCAGAAAGAAGCAAGAGAAGTGCAGAAAGAACCAACAGAGGTGCAGAAAGAGGCAAGAGGGGTGCAGAAACAGGCAAGAGAAGTGCAGAAAGAAGCAACAGAGGTGCAGAAAGAGGCAAGAGAGGTGCAGAAAGAGGCAAGAAGGGTGCAGAAAGAGACAAGAGCAGTGCAGAAAGAAGAAAGAGAGGTGCATAAAGAAGCAAGAGAAGTGCAGAAGGAAGCAACAGAGGTGCAGAAAGAAGCAAGAGGGTGCAGAGAGAGGCAAGAGAAGTACAGAAACAGGCAACAGATGTGCAGAAAGAGGGAAGAGGGATGCAGAAAGAGGGAAGAGGTGTGCAGAAAGAAGCAAGAGAGGTGCAGAAAGAAGCAAGGGTAGTGCAGAAAGAAGCAAGCGAGGTGCAGAAAGAGGAAAGAGAAGTGCAGAAAGAGGAAAGAGAAGTGCAAAACCAATAGAGGTGCAGAAAGAGGCAAGAGAACTGCAGAAAGAGGCAAGAGAGGTGCAGAAACAGGCAAGAGAGGTGCTTAAAGAGGGACGAGTGTTGCAGAAAGAGGCAAGAGGGGTGCAGAAAGAAGCAAGAGAGGTACAGAAAGATGCAACAGAGATACAGAAAGATGCAACAGAAATGCAGAAAGAGGCAAGAGAGGTGCCGAAAGAAGCAGAGAGATGCAGAAAGAAGAAAGAGAAGTGCAAAATGAAGCAACAGAAGTGCAGAAAGAGGCAAGAGAAGTGCAGAAAGGGGTAAGAGAGGTACAGAAAGAAGTAATAGAGGTGCAGAAAGAGGCAAGAGAAGTGTAGACAGAGGCAAGAGACGTGCAAAAAGAGGAAAGAGAGGTACAGAAAGAGGGAAGAGGGGTGCAGAAAGAGGAAAGAGGGTTGCAGAAAGAAGCAAGGGAGGTACAGAAAGAGGCAAGAGGGGTGAAGAAAGAGGCAAGAGAAGTGCAGAAACAGGCAAGAGAGTACAGAAAGAGTTAAGCAAAGTGCAGAAAGAAGCCACAGAGGTACAGAAAGGGGCAAGAGAAGTGCAGACAGCGGCAAGAGAGGTGCAGAAAGAGGGGAAAGGAGTGCAGAAAAAGGCAAGAGGGGTGCTGAAAGAAACAAGAGAGGTACAGAAAGAAGCAAGAGAAGTGCAGAAAATGCAACAGAGTTGCATAAAGACACAAGAGAAGTGCTGAAAGAGGCACGAGAGGTATAGAAAGAGGCAAGAGATGTGCAGAAAGAGGGAACAGGGGTGCTGAAAGAGGCAAGAGGGGTGCGAAAAGAAGAAAGAGAGGTGCATAAAGAAGCAAGAGAAGTGTGGAAAGAAGCAACAGAGCTGCAGAAAGAGGCAAGAGGGGTACAGAGAGAGGCAAGAAAAGTGGAGAAAGAAGCAAGAGAATTGCAGAAAGAGGCAAGAGAGGTGCAGAAACAGGCAACAGTTGTGCAGAACGAGGGAAGATGGGTGCAGAAAGAGTGAAGAGGTGTTCAGAAAGAAGCAAGAGAGGTGCAGAAAGAAGCATGGGAAGCGCAGAAAGAAGCAAGCAAGGTGCAGAAAGAGGAAAGAAGTGAAGAAAGAGAAGTGCAGAGGCAGCAGAGGTGCAGAAAGAGGCAAGATAACTGCAGAAAGGGGCAAGAGGGGTGCAGAAAGAAGCAAGAGAGGTACAGAAAGAAGCAAGAGAAGTGCGGAAAGAAACAACATTGGTACAGAAAGAGGCAACAGAAGTGCAGAAAGAGGCAAGAAAGGTGCACAAAGAGATAAGAGAGGTGCAGAAAGAGGGAAGATGAGTGCAGAAAGAGGCAAGAGGGGTGCAGAAAGAAGCAGAGAGATGCAGAAAGAAGAAAGAGAAGTGCAGAAAGAAGCAACAGAAGTGCAGAAAGAGGCAAGAGAAGGGCAAAAAGAGGCAAGAGAAGAGCGAAAAGAAGTAACAGGGGTGCAGAAAGAGGCAAGGAAGTGCAGATGGGGGCAAGAGACATGCAAAAAGAGACAAGAGAGGTACAGAAAGAGGGAAGAAGGGTGCAGAAAGAGGCAAGAGGGATGCAGAAAGAAGCAAGACAAGTGCAAAAAGAGGCAAGAGAAGTGCAGAAAGAGGCAAGAGAGGCATAGAAAGAGGCAAGAGAGGTGCTGACAGTGGTAAGAGGGGTGCAGAAAGAGGCAAGAGGGTTGCAGAAAAAAGCAAGAGAGGTGCGGAAAGAAGCAACAGAAATGCAGAAAGAGGCAAGAGAAGTGCAGAAAGCTGCAAGAGAGTTAATGTTAATGTTATTGGGACTTATATAGCGCTAACTGTTACCCGAAGGTGTCCTGGCGCTGTGTGAAGTCCTGGCTGAAAAACAGCGTCGGTATAGTTCTAGGCAGGTTTATTTAGAGAAAAGCCATGTTTTTAATGCCTTACGGAAAACTAGGAGATTATTCATGCTTCTCAGGTGAGGAGGGAGATCATTCCATGCTTTGGCCGCATTGGCAACAAAGCTTCGGCCGCCCCAGTTAACCTTTTTCTCCCGGGGCACCACTACTAGATTAGCATCAGAAGACCGCAGAGCTCTTTTTGGTTTATACCAGAGAAATTTTTGTTTTAGAAAGTCCGGCCCAGTTCCATGCAGGGCTCTAAAGACCAGACATAGCGCCTTGAACTGAGAACGCTTCCTGACCGGGAGCCAATGGAGCTTTTTTATTGTGGCTGAGATCGATTCGAACTTTGGTGTGCCTGTAAGAAGTCTGGCTGCAGCATTTTGAAGGATTTGTAATTTATTCAGTGATCCTTCGTGGATCTTGAGATATAGACTATTGCAATAGTCCAATCTTGACATTATTAGCCCAGTGACCACTGTTTGTTGCGCCTCTTTAGGTAAGAATGGGATTATTTTTTTGCATGACCTGAGAGTATATGATGTTAAAGAAACCACTTTATTCACCGGGTCCCTGAAGCTAAGTTTGTCGTCTATCCACACTCCCAAGTTCTTCACCTTACTAATCGGGTTTGGGAGCGGGCCTGATGCTTCCGGCCAACACCTAGGGGTCCAGAAATTAGAATTATTACTAAACAACATAACCTCCGTTTTTGTAGAGTTAAGTTTTAGGCAGTTATGGGCCATCCATGTGCACACTGCCTTCATGCAATTTTGCAATATCGAGGCAGTTTCCTGGATCACTTCTGGCAATATAGTCACCACAATCTGTGTGTCATCCGCATATGATGTCAAATTGAATCCAAAGGATTCAATTAAAGGAGCCAAAGAAGACACATAAACATTGAATAGCGTCGGACTAAGCGATGACCCCTGTGGCACCCCACAGGGTAGAGAAAAAGGACTCTGCTTCAAATTTGTCAAGGGCCACCGTTTGTGTTCTGTCCGAAAGGAAGGATTTGAGCAGTTTCCAGGCAGTGCCCTTGACTCCTATCTTGTCCAGACGGTCCATCAGCAAAGCATGGTGGACCGTATCGAATGCTGCGGACAGATCCAACATGATCAGTGCAGCATTTCCTCCCTGGTCAAGAATAGTCCTAATTTCTTCTGTGGATTTAAGGAGCGCCGTTTCCGTACTGTGGCTCTCTCTGAAACCATATTGAGTTCGATTCAATGCTTGAGATTTTTGCAAAAACTGATTGAGTTGAGAGTTCATATTTCTTTCAATGATTTTTGCCGGTAGTGGTAATCTGGAAATGGGTCTGAAATTATTTGGGTCCTTAGCGTCAAGATTAGGTTTCTTCAACAGGGGCAAAATTCATACCTGTTTCCAATCTATTGGAAAATATCCTTCCTGGTACATTGTGTTAAAAATGGAAGTCAATTTACGTGACACCAGCTCTGCCACTAATTTGACTACGGCTGGTGGGCATGGATCGTAGGGAGAGCCTGACTTAACTTTAGCGAGAAGATTGAGAGTGTCAGATTCCGTTAAAAAGACGAATTGGTCAAAAATAGGGGCATCGTTTATTTCTCTCAAATGGCCATTTGTGAAATTATTCAATGTTTTTACTGTAGAGTGTGAGAAAGTTTGAAAAATGCCATTAACTTTGTCAAAAAAGAAATTGGCCACTTTATTACACAGGTCTTGGCTAGCAGGGATAGTGGGAGAATTTGCGAGGGCAAGTGTATTTACAATTTTAAACAGCTCTTTGGGAGAATTTTTGGCCAATTTAATTTTATTGGAATAATACTCTTGTTTCGTTCTTTGAAGTAGCCGTTTGTATTGAACAAGACTTAGTTTATATTCCCATTTATCGTTTTCCTTGTATTCCTTCCTCCAGTTTCTTTCCAGATGTTTACAAGCCAATTTTTGGAGTCTAAGTTCCTGAGAATACCAAGGGGAGGACGGTTGCTGCCTGGTATGGTGAAGGAGTTTTTTGGGTGCTAACTTGTTTCCCGCATCTTCTAACCAATTAGTGTAGGCTCTGGTTGCAGAAAAAGGCAACAGAGGTGGAAAAAGAGGGAAGAGGGCAGAAAGAGGGATGAAGGGTGCAGAAAGAAGCAAGAGAGGTGCAGAAAGAAGCAAGAGAGGTGCAGAAAGAAGAAACAGAGGTGGAGAAAGAGGCAAGAGCAGTGCAGAAAGAGGCAAGAGAGGTGCAGAAAGAAGCAAGGGAAGTGCAGAAAGAAGCAAGTGAAGTGGAGAAAGAGGGAAGAAGGGTGCAGAAAGAGGCAAGAGGGATGCAGAAAGAAGCAAGAGAGGGGCAAAAAGAGGCAAGAGACGTGCAGAAAGAGGCAAGAGAGGCGTAGAAAGAGGCAAGAGAGGTGCTGACAGTGGGAAGAGGGGTGCAGAAAGAGGCCAGAGGGGTGCAGAAAGGAGCAGGAGAGGTACAGAAAGAAGCAAGAGAAGTGCAGAAAGAAGCAACAGAGGTGCAGAATGAGGCAAGAGAAGAGCAGAGAGAGGAAAGAGAGGTGCAGAAAGAAGCAATAGAGGTGCATTATGAGCCAAGAGAACTACAGAAAGAGGCAAGAGAGGTGCAGAAACAGGCAAGAGAGGTGCAGAAAGAGGGAAGAGTGGTGCAGAAGGAGGCTAGAGGGGTGCAGAAAGAAGCAAGAGAGGTAGAGAAAGAAGCAAGAGAAATGCAGAAAGAAGCAACAGAGGTACAGAAAGAGGCAACAGAATTGCAGAAAGAGGCAAGAGTGGTACACAAAGAGACAAGAAAGGTGCAGAAAGAGCGAAGACATGCAGAAAGAGACGAGAGGGATGCTGAAAGAGGTGCAGAAAGAAGAAAGAGAAGTGCAGAAAGAAGCAATAGAGGAGCAGAACGAGGCAAGAGAAGTTCAGAAAGAGGCAAGAGAAGTGCAGAAAGAAGTAACAGGGGTGCATAAAGAAGCAAGAAGTGCAGAAAGAGGCACGAGAGGTGAAAAAAGAGGCAAGAGAGGTGCAGAAAGAGGGAAGAATGGTACAGAAAGAGGCAAGAGGGGTGTAGAAAGAAGCAAGAGAGGTGCAGAAAGAAGCAAGAGAACTGTAGAAAGAGGACGAATGGTGCAGAAAGAAGCAAGTGAGGTACAGAAAGAGGCAAGAGAGGTACAGAAAGTGTCAAGAGAGGTGAAGAAACAGGCCAGATGGTACAGAAAGAGGCAAAAGAAGTTCAGAAAGAAGCAACAGAGGTACAGAAAGAGGCAAGAGAAGTGCAGAAAGAGGCAAGAGAGGTACAGTGAGAGGGAAAAGGAGTACAGAAATAGGCAAGAGGGGTGCAGAAAGAAGCAAGAGAGGTGCAGAAAAAATCAAGATAAGTGCAGAAAAAAACAAAATAGTTGCATAAAGAGGCAAGAGATGTGCAGAAAGAGGCAAGAGAAGGGCAAAAAGAGGCAAGAGAAGAGCGAAAAGAAGTAACAGGGGTGCAGAAAGAGGCAAGGAAGTGCAGATGGGGGCAAGAGACATGCAAAAAGAGACAAGAGAGGTACAGAAAGAGGGAAGAAAGGTGCAGAAAGAGGCAAGAGGGATGCAGAAAGAAGCAAGACAAGTGCAAAAAGAGGCAAGAGAAGTGCAGAAAGAGGCAAGAGAGGCGTAGAAAGAGGCAAGAGAGGTGCTGACAGTGGTAAGAGGGGTGCAGAAAGAGGCAAGAGGGTTGCAGAAAAAAGCAAGAGAGGTGCGGAAAGAAGCAACAGAAATGCAGAAAGAGGCAAGAGAAGTGCAGAAAGCTGCAAGAGAGTTAATGTTAATGTTAATGTTATTGGGACTTATATAGCGCTAACTGTTACCCGAAGGTGTCCTGGCGCTGTGTGAAGTCCTGGCTGAAAAACAGCGTCGGTATAGTTCTGGGCAGGTTTATTTAGAGAAAAGCCATGTTTTTAATGCCTTACGGAAAACTAGGAGATTATTCATGCTTCTCAGGTGAGGAGGGAGATCATTCCATGCTTTGGCCGCATTGGCAACAAAGCTTCGGCCGCCCCAGTTAACCTTTTTCTCCCGGGGCACCACTACTAGATTAGCATCAGAAGACCGCAGAGCTCTTTTTGGTTTATACCAGAGAAATTTTTGTTTTAGAAAGTCCGGCCCAGTTCCATGCAGGGCTCTAAAGACCAGACATAGCGCCTTGAACTGAGAACGCTTCCTGACCGGGAGCCAATGGAGCTTTTTTATTGTGGCTGAGATCGATTCGAACTTTGGTGTGCCTGTAAGAAGTCTGGCTGCAGCATTTTGAAGGATTTGTAATTTATTCAGTGATCCTTCATGGATCTTGAGATATAGACTATTGCAATAGTCCAATCTTGACATTATTAGCCCAGTGACCACTGTTTGTTGCGCCTCTTTAGGTAAGAATGGGATTATTTTTTTGCATGACCTGAGAGTATATGATGTTAAAGAAATCACTTTATTCACCTGGTCCCTGAAGCTAAGTTTGTCGTCTATCCACACTCCCAAGTTCTTCACCTTACTAATCGGGTTTGGGAGCGGGCCTGATGCTTCCGGCCAACACCTAGGGGTCCAGAAATTAGAATTATTACTAAACAACATAACCTCCGTTTTTGTAGAGTTAAGTTTTAGGCAGTTATGGGCCATCCATGTGCACACTGCCTTCATGCAATTTTGCAATATCGAGGCAGTTTCCTGGGTCACTTCTGGCAATATAGTCACCACAATCTGTGTGTCATCCGCATATGATGTCAAATTGAATCCAAAGGATTCAATTAAAGGAGCCAAAGAAGACACATAAACATTGAATAGCGTCGGACTAAGCGATGACCCCTGTGGCACCCCACAGGGTAGAGAAAAAGGACTCTGCTTCAAATTTGTCAAGGGTCACCGTTTGTGTTCTGTCCGAAAGGAAGGATTTGAGCAGTTTCCAGGCAGTGCCCTTGACTCCTATCTTGTCCAGACGGTCCATCAGCAAAGCATGGTGGACCGTATCGAATGCTGCGGACAGATCCAACATGATCAGTGCAGCATTTCCTCCCTGGTCAAGAATAGTCCTAATTTCTTCTGTGGATTTAAGGAGCGCCGTTTCCGTACTGTGGCTCTCTCTGAAACCATATTGAGTTCGATTCAATGCTTGAGATTTTTGCAAAAACTGATTGAGTTGAGAGTTCATATTTCTTTCAATGATTTTTGCCGGTAGTGGTAATCTGGAAATGGGTCTGAAATTATTTGGGTCCTTAGCGTCAAGATTAGGTTTCTTCAACAGGGGCAAAATTGATACCTGTTTCCAATCTATTGGAAAATATCCTTCCTGGTACATTGTGTTAAAAATGGAAGTCAATTTACGTGACACCAGCTCTGCCACTAATTTGACTACGGCTGGTGGGCATGGATCGTAGGGAGAGCCTGACTTAACTTTAGCGAGAAGATTGAGAGTGTCAGATTCCGTTAAAAAGACGAATTGGTCAAAAATAGGGGCATCGTTTATTTCTCTCAAATGGCCATTTGTGAAATTATTCAATGTTTTTACTGTAGAGTGTGAGAAAGTTTGAAAAATGCCATTAACTTTGTCAAAAAAGAAATTGGCCACTTTATTACACAGGTCTTGGCTAGCAGGGATAGTGGGAGAATTTGCGAGGGCAAGTGTATTTACAATTTTAAACAGCTCTTTGGGAGAATTTTTGGCCAATTTAATTTTATTGGAATAATACTCTTGTTTCGTTCTTTGAAGTAGCCGTTTGTATTGAACAAGACTTAGTTTATATTCCCATTTATCGTTTTCCTTGTATTCCTTCCTCCAGTTTCTTTCCAGATGTTTACAAGCCAATTTTTGGAGTCTAAGTTCCTGAGAATACCAAGGGGAGGACGGTTGCTGCCTGGTATGGTGAAGGAGTTTTTGGGTGCTAACTTGTTTCCCGCATCTTCTAACCAATTAGTGTAGGCTCTGGTTGCAGAAAAAGGCAACAGAGGTGGAAAAAGAGGGAAGAGGGCAGAAAGAGGGATGAAGGGTGCAGAAAGAAGCAAGAGAGGTGCAGAAAGAAGCAAGAGAGGTGCAGAAAGAAGAAACAGAGGTGGAGAAAGAGGCAAGAGCAGTGCAGAAAGAGGCAAGAGAGGTGCAGAAAGAAGCAAGGGAAGTGCAGAAAGTAGCAAGTGAAGTGGAGAAAGAGGGAAGAAGGGTGCAGAAAGAGGCAAGAGGGATGCAGAAAGAAGCAAGAGAGGTGCAAAAAGAGGCAAGAGACGTGCAGAAAGAGGCAAGAGAGGCGTAGAAAGAGGCAAGAGAGGTGCTGACAGTGGGAAGAGGGGTGCAGAAAGAGGCCAGAGGGGTGCAGAAAGGAGCAGGAGAGGTACAGAAAGAAGCAAGAGAAGTGCAGAAAGAAGCAACAGAGGTGCAGAATGAGGCAAGAGAAGAGCAGAGAGAGGAAAGAGAGGTGCAGAAAGAAGCAATAGAGGTGCATTATGAGCCACGAGAACTACAGAAAGAGGCAAGAGAGGTGCAGAAACAGGCAAGAGAGGTGCAGAAAGAGGGAAGAGTGGTGCAGAAGGAGGCTAGAGGGGTGCAGAAAGAAGCAAGAGAGGTAGAGAAAGAAGCAAGAGAAATGCAGAAAGAAGCAACAGAGGTACAGAAAGAGGCAACAGAAGTGCAGAAAGAGGCAAGAGTGGTACACAAAGAGACAAGAAAGGTGCAGAAAGAGCGAAGACACATGCAGAAAGAGGCGAGAGGGATGCTGAAAGAGGTGCAGAAAGAAGAAAGAGAAGTGCAGAAAGAAGCAACAGAGGAACAGAACGAGGCAAGAGAAGTTCAGAAAGAGGCAAGAGAAGTGCAGAAAGAAGTAACAGGGGTGCATAAAGAAGCAAGAAGTGCAGAAAGAGGCACGAGAGGTGAAAAAAGAGGCAAGAGAGGTGCAGAAAGAGGGAAGAATGGTACAGAAAGAGGCAAGAGGGGTGTAGAAAGAAGCAAGAGAGGTGCAGAAAGAGGCAAGAGAACTGTAGAAAGAGGACGAATGGTGCAGAAAGAAGCAAGTGAGGTACAGAAAGAGGCAAGAGAGGTACAGAAAGTGTCAAGAGAGGTGAAGAAACAGGCCAGATGGTACAGAAAGAGGCAAAAGAAGTTCAGAAAGAAGCAACAGAGGTACAGAAAGAGGCAAGAGAAGTGCAGAAAGAGGCAAGAGAGGTACAGTGAGAGGGAAAAGGAGTACAGAAAGAGGCAAGAGGGGTGCAGAAAGAAGCAAGAGAGGTGCAGAAAGAATCAAGATAAGTACAGAAAAAAGCAAAATAGTTGCATAAAGAGGCAAGAGATGTGCAGAAAGAGGCAAGAGAGGTGCAGAAAGAGGCAAGAGAGGTGCAGAAAGATGGAAGCGGGGGTACAGAAAGAGGCTAGAGGAGTGCTGAAAGAAGAAAGAGAGGTGCATAAAGAAGCAAGAGAAGTGTAGAAAGAAGCAACAGAGGTGTAGAAAGAGGCAAGAGGGGTGCGGAAAGAGGCAAGAGAAGTGCAGAAAGAAGCAACAGAAATGCAGGAAGAGGGGTGCAGAAAGAAGCAAGAGAAGTGCAGAAAGAAGCAACAGAGGTGCAGAAAGAGGCAAGAGGGGTGCAAAAAGAAGGAGGAGAGGTGCTGAAAGAAGCAAGAGAGGTGCAGAAAGAAGCAAGAGAAGTGCAGAAAGAGGCAAGAGGGGTGCAAAAAGAAGGAAGAGAGGTGCAGAAAGAAGCAAGGGAAGTGCAGAAAGATGCAAGCGAGGTGCAGAAAGAGGAACCCCAGCTCCTACACCTAGGGCACAGGTGCCCTCGCCAGCCCCACGACAAGAAGCTGCACCAAAAATTGTAACCCGGAAGGGGGGTGCTGCTCCTAGTACACGCAAGAATGGGAAGTGTAAGCAAGTGTGTGGGGGGGCACCCAAAAGCAAGAAAGACAAAGGGGGGCCTATAACTAGCGTGGAGCCTTTGGATATTCCCGATGCAACCATACAATGTATTGTCAACACTCAAACAGATCTGGTTTATCCATCTTGGGTGCAGAACCTGTTAACAGATCTATTGACCCACCTTAGAGCTATTGCGAAGGAAAAAGTTGCCCCCCCTATCTGATTGTATACACAATTTGGCAATACGGGGGGACACTAGGCAAGCACACATATATACTAATACCACACAAACTTTATTGAGGGGGACTGATTTTAGCTGCCAGGTAGACACCCCAAGTTTGACACCCCCAGACAAACCAGGGATGCCAAGGAACCAAGATTCCATCAGTCTACAGGGCCCCAGATGGCCCAACGACCACTCTAACTCGAGAGATAAAACCACCCCGACGCCTGCACTAAGTCTAGGTGGACAGCAGGCACAAGATCACACCACTCACACAGCACCAAGGAATGTCAACTGCGAGGTTGGGAATGACAACACAGCACTCACCATGCGGAGCATAAACAAAAGCAACATTACTTTAACAGGGCCTAGTGAGAGTAGAGAAGGGCTTGGGGGGGGAGAGTTCAGTGGGTAGGACAGAAGTAATGATCCAGCCTACTATAAATTTACCCACAGCCTCATCCCCCTACGTGATCATTTTGACAGGGGTACCAGAACTTAAAAACGGCCAGAGGGAGTCACATCTGGACCTCCGGAACAAAAGCCTGTTTTGGTTGGCAAGGCATAGACAGTTCCCCTATGACAGGGCAGGGGAAATCTTAATGGTCCGCAGAGTTGGTTGGGTGGGAAATAGCCCAAACACAACACAAGGGGACTGTGTGGTCATCAATTTTAAAAATCCCCAGACCGTATGCAGGCTATTAAGCCAGAAACGCAGCCCACCAGAGCCCCACACCGAGGCTAGGGCCCTCCCATTGGACTATTTCTACTCCCACTGCTATATACCAGATAGGGTCAATAACATCTCAGATCCTGGTAGGTGGCCACTGGAACATCAGAATACTGGCCATAGGTATCCCTCTTTTAGACCCTTGCTTTATAACATACCTGTAACAAACAGATTTGGGGTTCTGGAAGAAGTGGATTGACCAGTAGTGATAATGGGAACAGATCAGGGAACGAGAACCTTGAGGCATCTTGGAGAACTAGAGGAGCTCGGTTGCGGACAACCAAGCCAGTCCACCATTACTGGGGTAGGGACAGATCCAATGGACCTGGATATATTAACACAACAGGTGTCTGGTGGTGTAGCAGGGTCACAGAAAGAGTTCCCTGGACCACTAGCCTCCATAATCCCCGATCCCCTAAACATCAGCGTCGCGAGGGTAGAACAACCCTTCAGAACATTTGGTAACCCCCCCGGCCCTAATAGGGGGTACTCAAACCCCTGATATCCACGCTTTTGATGTTTCCACTGACAAGCATAACAGGGAGTAAGCTGAGGGTCCTATCTTGGAACGTTGCTGGTCTTAATAGCAAATTGTCTTGCTCTGATTGGGGACTTTTTGTGGACCAATATGATATCTGCATGTTCCAGGAAACATGGGCACGGGAAGACTCTGTAAGGGTGGGGTTTGCATCATTTACTATTCCAGCCACCTCAAGGGGTAGCCCGTCTGGGGGTCTATGTATCTGGGTTGGCTCACACCTGGGCTGTAAAGCTAATCAGCTGAACTCCTCGTCTAATGACATCCAATGTGTAGCACTAAGCTTTCCCACCAAGCTGAAACTGGCTTTAATTAACATCTATTCCCGACCTGTTAGTCTGAGCAAGGAATCCCAGACTTTCGACCAATTGAATATTTTTATTCCCACTGTCCCCCCCAAATATGGGGTTGTTTGTTGGGGGAGATTTTAATTGTCAATTCGAGCCTCTTGCCGATATTACCGACACAATCCCCAGTGAGGAGGATGCGCGATGGTTAATCCCCGATCCACAAATCCCACCAATTAAGGCCTGGTCCCCGCTGGCACTCCAGATTAACGCGTTCACATTGACCCATTCCCTGAGAGCGTGTAACGGTCGCACAGTATTGGACACACCAGGGAATCTAACATTTAATAGAATAGGCCAAGCCTCTCTCCTGGATTACATCCTAGTGGAGACAAGGTTATGGCACAGGGTTCTTGACTTCGCTGTCCTTCCGTGGCATGATAGCGATCACAATGAATGAATGAATGAATGAATGAAACGGGCTCTTGTATAGCGCATGGCTACCCAGAGGCATCCCAGCGCTGCGGAGGTGACTAGGAGGATTGGTGGAATCATGGAAATAGCCAAGTTTTCAGATGTTTCCGGAATGTCCGGTGGTTGACTTCCTTGCGGATCGGGAGCGGCATGGAGTTCCAGAGCCTGGGGGCGTTATGGGAGAGGAGCCGAGCGCCTGTTCTGGCTCTCTTGATTTTGGGGACCTCCGCCAGGTAGAGCGCGTCAGAGCGGAGGCAGCGCGTGGCCTTATATGGTTTGACCAAATGCTTAATAATGGGAGGACCTCTGCCTTGCAGACCTTTATGCGCAATGCAGAGGGCTTTAAACTGGATTCTCTCCTTTACCGGGAGCCAGTGAAGAGAACGGATGGCTGACTTTGCAGAGCAGCGGTTATTTATGCCCGTAATGAGTCTAGCTGCCGAGTTCTGGACCACCTGCAATTTGGCAATGGCTGAGTTAGGTGCGCCCAAATAGAGAGCGTTACCGTAGTCCAGTCTGGAAAGGATGAGCGTCTGGATCAGGAGCTTTCTTGAGTGACTAGGTAGGAGGGGAAGTATTTTCCGGGTGGTTCTGAGCAGAGCGTAGCAAGCGGCGGCCGTTCTCCTAGAGTGAGCACGGAATGACAAATCGTGGTCAAGCCAGATGCCCAAGCTTTTTATCTCTTTTTTTGGCGTTGGGGCAGAGCCCATGCAGATCGGCCACAATGCTCTGTCCTTGGAATTGAAGATGCCGGACCTTGGAATTGCCTTGGTCAGCAGTACCCCCCCCAGATAATAGACTAATACTCTCCAACAACAGGAGAAGAATAAAATGGGGGGTAATTCAGCAGTCTCCTGAAAAGCTGACCGCAATAAATACAGCAATTGGCTGATATAGCGAGATTGCGCCCTCTATTATACTGGCAAAGAATCTGGTGTACACCAGAATTGGCAACTTACGCTGCAGGCCTCAAAGACCTAATTAAAGCAGACCGCTTTCACAAAATTAAATGGTTAGGGGAGGTCAGAGCCTCCCTAGTAAGCATTGGCATGTCAACACTGTGGAAAAACCCATCATGCGCCCTGTTCCCCTCCAAGGAGAACCTAAAAGAAAAATACTGGGATTTGGTGACTCAAAACACATATAGAAACAGTGACACGTCCTCACTCATGGAAGGATTTCTAGAAGTTAAACCAGCCCCAAGCCTGGAGCAGTATTGGGATACAATAACTAAACCACACGATCGAAAGTTATACTTCCAATTTAGGGTGGGTTCATTACCAATAAGATCTTACACAGCAAGATGGGTCAATTTAGGCGATAAAACGTGTCCCGTTTGTCAGGCCCATTTGGAGTCAATGGCCCACCTATTGTTTGTCTGCCCAGCATATGCTGCCCCTCGTTGAGCATGGCTGACGCCAATTTGTAGGTCGCTGGGCACCAGAAGGAGTGGTGACGCACAAAGAATATTGCGCACGGACACATCAACCCCCATTGTCATTGCACAAGTACTGAGTAGCGCGCTTTGTTGCCTCACTGTTTTTACCGATTTTAAAACCTGCTATCTTTTATTGTTTGCTCTTTTGCACTGTGCTTAAATTTGAATTGTCACGATACCTGTCAGCTGTTGGTTGCACGCTGATCATTTCAGTCCTGCCCTGGTCCACCCCGGCTGTGTGCCGTTTGCGTGGAGGGCGTGGCCTCGTAATTCACTTCCGGGGAACGGCCAAGGAGGAGTCTTCCTTGCCCGGCACCTACTAGATCAGATGTGCTGGCGACCGCGCAGAGACACTCAGAGGGAGCTTACTGAGTAGCGCGCTTTGTTGCCTCACTGTTTTTACCGATTTTAAAACCTGCTATCTTTTATTGTTTGCTCTTTTGCACTGTGCTTAAATTTGAATTGTCACGATACCTGTCAGCTGTTGGTTGCACGCTGATCATTTCAGTCCTGCCCTGGTCCACCCCGGCTGTGTGCCGTTTGCGTGGAGGGCGTGGCCTCGTAATTCACTTCTGGGGGAACGGCCAAGGAGGAGTCTTCCTTGCCCGGCACCTACTAGATCAGATGTGCTGGCAACCGCGCAGCAGACGCGCTCAGCGGCCGCGCCGAAGGCGCGCCTAAGGCAAGCCCGTCTGCGCCCGTCCGCGCCTGTTCGTCGCCTCTCGCCAGGAATGCTGACCAAAGCATCTTGGGCCGCCACACCTATTCTAGGGCGGAGTTATTGGCTGCTAATTCCCTGGGTAAAGTTTGTAGCGGGCCTCGGTTGGGTCCCTTGGAAGGGCCTTTCTGCTGTCATAGTTGCAGGTATGTCTCCTGTAGGCCGCCGCTTCCTTCATCTCCTCCTCTCCAGACTAGTCCATCAGTGAGAATTCTCCTGCTGAATGTGCGGTCATTGGCCAAACACTATCTTGATATTCATGATTTGATTCTTGAGGAAGCTCCGGATGTGTTTTTTATCACGGAGACCTGGCTTAATGTAGACATGGTAGCTGAACCCAACCTAGCACTGCCTCCTGGATACTCTATCCTTACTGTCAACCGTGAGTCTCGAGGGGGTGGGATTGCGGTCATTTTTAAATCATGCTACTCTTGCTGTTTTGCCAAAGAAGACATGGAGGGATGTGAATGTGCGCGATTTAGTATCACTCTCAGTGCCCATCTGACCATCTCTGGGCTATTAGTATATCACCCTCCGGGGCCAGCCACGTATTTTAGATCTGCCCTTCTAGAATCCACCCATGCTCTTGCAATGGGCACAGCCAATTTCACCATCTTAGGGGATCTCAACATGCACTTTGACCAGACGCAAGACGCCGCAGTTACTAGCGTGCTGGCAGACCTGGCAGCCTGCCAACTCTATCAACTGGTCCCTGGCCCCACTCACTTAGCGGGTCACTTGTTGGACCCTATTTTTTCTAATATTCCATCTGCCATGGTAATGATTCCTAAACCCGTGGGATGGTCCGACCATTCTTTGGTAACCATGCTCTTTCCGGCACCTGAGCCTCTTGCTAGGGACATACATCCCCCCGTCCTCAGGCGCCCTTGGCGTAAACTGAGGTTGGAGGATTTCCATGCGCTTCTCTCTGCGAATCTTCCAGCACCTCAGAATGATACCAATGGGGCTTACAGTGACTTCTGCAACTGGATTGTCCAATCTTTGGACTCCATCATCCCAGCTAAATGGATGAAAGGCCGCTCTGCGGACCCCAGCCCATGGTACAATGATACACTGGCCACTCTGCGGAAAGCATGTAAGAAACTAGAGCGCTTGTGGAGGAAAGACTACGACACTATAACTAAAAAACCTACCTGGCTGCGATTAAAAACTACCATAGAAATGTCTGCATCGCCCGGGCTGCCTATTATGCCAACGAAATACAATTAAGTCCTAACCCGTCTAAATGTATTTTTAAAATTCTGAAAGAATTGAGAGGAAGAAATAAACCCCAGGTCTCTGCGACCATTACTGAGCAACATTGTGAAGACCTGGCGCTGTTTTTTGTTAACAAGGTGGACACTATTTACCGTTCTTTTCCACAAAAGCCGTCCTTTACGGCCTCCTGTTGCGTACCCCCCTCTGCATTCTCTAACAGCTATCCCCAGTATTTCACAGGACGAGCTTACTCTCTTGAGTAAGAAAGTTAAATCTGGCTCTCTGGCCGATCCTCTAAGACCTGCTCAGTTTAGAGAATCACTTTCTCTATTTCTGACTCCTCTGTGCCAGATCATTAACTCCTCTTTTACCACTGCTGTGGTTCCTGCTCTTTGGAAACAAGCTAGGGTCTCCCCCCATCCTTAAAAAACCTTCACTGGACCCTGCAAAGCTGGAAAATTTCCGGCCTATCTCCCTCCTGCCGTGGGTGGCTAAGATTGCGGAGGCCCACGTTAACAGTATCCTTACTAAATTCCTCAACACTAATAATATTTTGGACCCCTCGCAAAACGGTTTTCGTGCAGGTCACAGCACAGAGACAGCTCTGCTGGCAATGACTGTTCACCTATAGACCATCCTGGACTCTGGTCATACTGCGGCTCTGATTTTACTTGACCTCAGTGCCGCGTTTGACACGATTTCACATGTGATTCTACTACAACGGCTGGAGGCGGCTGGAGTAGTAGGCCTCGCACTCGAATGGCTTAAGTCGTTCCTGAGCGATAGATCTTTCCGCGTGTCAGCCCCCCCGTTCCTCTCCCAGCCCCACTCCATTGGGCAAGGGGTACCCCAGGGTTCGGCTCTGAGCCCTGTATTGTTCAATTTATATGTCCAGCCTCTTGCTACGGTGGCCAAGAAGATGGGCCTCACTATGGTCTCTTATGCCGACGACACGCAGCTAGTGGTGGCCCTATCTGATGGTTCTCCGCTGGACGCCCTCAGATTTAGGAGTGGCCTGGCCGCCGTGGCAGAATGGATGAACTCTAACTGCCTTCAGTTGAACGCCACTAAAACGGAGGTATTGTTGGTGGGGAAGGACAGGAACCTCTGGAATGAGCAGTGGTGGCCTAGTGTGCTTGGAGACACCCCCACCCCTAAGTTGGTGGTTAAGAACTTAGGGGTCTGGATGGATTCCTCCCTTAGCTTCCAAGAACACACTAAAAAAGTCGCGGGCACCTGCTTCGGTCTCTTGCGGGGGCTTAAGCCGCTGCTGAAGTTTTTCAATCCGCTCACCCGCCAGCTGATCGTCCAATCGGCTATTTTATCCAGACTGGACTACGCTAATTCGCTCCTCTTAGGAGCCAATCAGGCTGAGGTAATGCGACTACAGCGTGTGCAGAACGCGGCTGCTAGAGCCCTTTTCGGGCTCTCACGTCACTGTTCCGCCACTGACGCCGTTCGGCGGCTTCACTGGCTTCCGGTGGCCAAACGGATCCAATTTAAGGCACTCTGCCTATCCTTTAAGATCCTGAAACTTGCTTCACCCTGCCTCCTTGCCAATATGCTAACCCCCTACAAACCCTTGCGCGAATTGCGTTCCTCGGGGCAGCACTTGTCACTGTCCCCCGGGTGAAGCGTGCACGGGCCGGTGGTCGTTCTTTCCACCACACGGCCGCTAAACTATGGAATTCTCTGCCCCCTCAGATCCGCTGCCTAAATGAGTTACTAGCTTTCAGGAAAGCTATTAAAACCTTCCTCTTTCCACAAGCTTAGGCCGCCTACCCTCTTCTCTTTGCCTACCTATCTCTCTTCGACTCTGCTACTCTCTGTTGCTGGCAGCGCCGGGACGCCTCTTTGCTGGCGCAGCTGCGCGCTTTATAAATTTGGCTAACATAACATAACATAACAAGCAAATTTTGGGGATGGACCTGGGCTATTAGATCACAGTCACTCCCTGTAAATTGAAGGCTTGCATTTGTCATTGTTCATTTGCACATGTGTATATGGAGGTGGCTACCCATATATTAGGTACTGTAGAATTGTCTGGTACATTTGGATACGTGTTAACTACCCGTTATTCAACTACTGTATCTCTGTATTATCTAATTTCATGAATTGCAATTGTTTTTATAAGTTTTAGCATTTCCAGTCGTTTTAAATTGCATTAATTGTGTTTTATCACTCTTGATGACAGATTTTAAACACTCCAAAAAAGGTTTTAACTGTGTTTATACATTGTGACTTATGAAATATTTGATTTATGTATCGTGCTTTTATGACATATCTGTCGAATAAAGCGTGTTGGATTGGATATACAGCAATTGTTCCAGTCCTATTAGAATTGGGAGAAACTGCCGCAGTGGTGGGTAATTCAGTATCTATTAACAAAGTTGCAGATTTGCATGCAGGTCTGATATTTAAACTGGCTGATATATTTTACCCAAAGATATACTCCAAGGTGAAAAAATGGGTCACTCAATCTTGGTTTAATGATAATTGCCGAAAGACGAAACAGGCTTTGTTAGAGGCCATTAAAGCTAAAGATAAGTCACTAACCAAACATAGGCGGGTGTTGTATAAAGAGACCACCCGACTAGCAAAACAGACCTGGGAATTGAATAAATGGGACGCCTTAAAAACCGCCCTATCCAACAAAGATATGAAGGAATTCTGGTCCATAGTTAGCACGGGCAGTAGTGAAGGTAAGCCAGCAATAGAACCAAACATAGCAGCAGAAGCATGGGAACTACACTTCCAGGCCCTATATACCACGAAGGAAGCATCCGGCCTTTATGATGATACACCCACAATTCCACCAAGGGCCAATTACGAAGAAGACGCCAAGATCACCCTGCTCGAAGTTTTAAATGCAATAAATAAGCTTCCCTCCGGCAAAGCACGGGATTGGATAAGCTTCTGGGGGACTTTTTCCGGGAAGAACCGAAAATATGGGGACCTTACCTATAGATTTTATTTAATGCTATCATGAGGGTATGCTGATCCCTGAAACCTGGGCAGGGGCAGAAATCATCCCAGTTTTCAAAAAGGGCTCAACACTTCTGCCTGCAAACTACAGACCGATCAGTTTGATCGATATCACGCAAAAACTGTTTGCACAGGTGCTTCTTGATCGTCTCCAGGGGTGGATGGAAGAACACGAAATATTGAGCCCATATCAAGCTGGATTCAGAAAGAACACCTCCACCGTCGACCAAATATATAGACTCCAACTCATATTTTGGAAAACGGTGAGAATGGAGAGTGGCAGCCTCTATGTAATTTTTGTGGATCTGAAGACGGCCTTTGATTTGGTATCCAGAGTTAAGCTATGGGGGTACTTAGAGACATGGGGATCCCCTGTCACCTACTGAGCATGCTCATGAGATTGCACAATGTAATTTTGCCCAAATAAGGTGTGGGAAAGGAGGTGAACTAACTTCCCGATTCCCAGTTGACAGAGGAGTAAGGCAGGGGGTGTGTGCTCGCACCTACCCTGTTTTGCCTCTTTGTCAATGCATTGGTTGCCCAACTCACCGAGGTTAAGGACAATGATGCCCCTAAGCTAGCAAGCACAAAGGTCCCAGCAAAGATGTTTGCGGATGACACCCTTCTAATGTCAAAATAGTCCATGGGCATCCAGAGGGTTTTAGATAGCTTTGTTATCTTCTGTAATAACAGAGGGCTGGAGATTAACACCCAGAGACCAAGTTTATAGTCTTCAACCCAGCCAAGACATCCCGCTCCAACCCTTGTCTAGATGGTACTATGCTGGAGAGAGTGTCGGTATTTGAATATTTGGGTGTCACCCTGACAGAAAATATGGAATGGGGGCCACAAATAGCCAAAGCTAAGCTTAAGTTAGCCCAGACTACCGGGGGAATTGCAAATTTAGTTAGAAACTCCTCCTCCAAACCCGCTGGGCCTATAGCAGAGATTTATAAGGTGCAAGCCAGGGGTGCGACAATGTATGGGGCTGAATTATGGGGTCACTGTTGCTGTAGTAATGTGAGTAAAGTAGAGAATAGCATTATGAGGCAGATTTTGGGTCTCCCCTCCAGTACCCCCCTAATCCCCCTACGGCTGGATCTAGGAATTAGACCAATTGGGGATGAGATTGGTCTCAGACCCCTAACTGTTTGGCGCAGATTGTGGGTGACCCCGGAACTGGCAGTCTATCGATCAGAATTAAATGAGCTATTGGGTTTCCTGGGTGTAGAAAAAGTCCCTTGGTTTGCATACATAAAGGATGAATGCAGTAGACTGGGAAAACCAAGTCTTTGGAGTAATCCAGAGGATGCGTACCTTGCAATCTCACACTCTGAATTGGTAAAAACCTATTGAATGAACAAACTTGCAGCCATCCAAGGGAGTTCGACCTTAGGACACTTGACGGCCGAATTTCTGATAACGAAAGACGAGTATATAATAGAGTCCTTCCTGGATGATATCCAACCATCCCTGGCAAGGAAATTATACGTCCAGTTTAGATTTGATGCCCTGCCGCTCCGTGTCTTTTCCTGTAAATGGTCAAAAACTGCCTTGCGAGGGTGCCCTGCCTGCAACTGTGAGGAAGAGTCAGAGCTCCATGTTTTCTTTTTTTTGCCCTGGCTACAAACCAGCAAGGCAGCGCTGGCTTATCCAGCTGTGCAGGAATCTAGGGTTCGTGCACTGTGAGGAGGTATTTAGAGTCCTGAAGTTTGACACCCGCAAGCCCATTGTTTTTGCTGTATCTCGATTCTTAATCTCAATGTGGCGCAGGAGCTGGACTTTTCTAAATATGTTATCATAGTCGCAAGCGCACACACTGTCCCTATCTGCTAATAGCTTAATCTAAATTTTTAATCCTTTTAATGTCTCAAATTCTAATCTTCTTGATGAACTAAGTTTTTACTCTTTGTTCGTATGTGTAAATTTTTTATCCTTAAGGTGGCTTGTGATACGATTTCCCTGGATCCACCATTTTATGACTTCTGCAAAGCACCTTAACGCTGTTTAAAACCAACTGCACTTGTATTCCCACCATTGATTGGTCCTATTTTGTGTGTGCCTCTTCCTGTTATTGCCTTTTGTAATGCAAATACATCGCACACGCACTTTAATGAGGCCACTGGATTTGGACATGTGTCATTGTAGAGTGTTTTTATGGAATACTAAGGTGATGCACATGCACTTTTGTAAGATGGATGGACTACTTTTAATCATTTTATTCTCTAATGAAATGTATTGTACTGTACATATACTTTTATGGTCTTATTGACCGAAATAACGTTTTTCTGAACTGAACTGAACTGGAAAGAGTAGTGCAGAAAGAAGCAACAGAGGTGCAGAAAGAAGCAACAGAGGTGCAGAATGAGGCAAGAGAACTGCAGAAAGAGGCAAGAGAGGTGCAGAAACAAGCAAGAGAGGTGCAGAAAGAGGGAAGAGTGGTGCAGAAAGAGGCAAGAGGGGTGCAGAAAGAAACAAGAGAGGTACAGAAATAAGCAAGAGAAGTGCAGAAAGAAGCAACAGCGGTACAAAAAGAGGCAACAGAGGTGCAGAAAGAGGCAAGAGAGGTACACAAAGAGACAAGAGAGGTGCAGAAAGAAGGAATACGATTGCAGAGAGCAGAGAGGTGCAGAAAGAAGAAAGAGAAAAGGAGAAAGAAGCAAAAGAAGTGCAGAAAGAGGCAAGAGAAGTGCAGAAAGAGGCAATAGAAGTGCAGAAAGAAGTGAGGAGGTTCAGAAAGAGGCAAGAGAGGTACACAAAGAGACAAGAGAGGTACAGAAAGAGGCAAGAGAGGTGCAAAAAGAGGCAAGAGAGGTGCAGAAAGAAGCAGAGAGGTGAAGAAAGAAGAAAGAGAAGTGCAGAAAGAAGCAACAGAAGTGCAGAAAGAGGCAATAGAGGTGCAAAAAGAGGCAAGATCAGTGCAGAAAGAGGGAAGAAGGGTGCAGAAAGAGGCAAGTGAGGTGCAGAAAGAATCAAGAGACGTGCAGAATGAGGGAAGAAGGGTGCAGAAAGAGGCAAGAGTAGTGCAGAAAGAGGCAAGAGAAGTGCTGAAAGAGGCAAGAGAAGTGCTGAAAGAGGCAAGAGAAGTGCTAAAAGAGGCAAGGGAAGTGCTAAAAGAGGCAAGAGAGGTGCAGAAAGAGGCAAGAGAGCTACAGGAAGAGGGGTGCAGAAAGAGGCAAGAAGGGTGGAGAAAGAAGAAAGAAGAAAGAGAGGTGCAGAAAGAAGCAAGAGAAGTGCGGAAAGAAGCAACAGAGGTGCATAAAGAGGCAAGAGGGGTGCAGAAAGATGCAAGAGAAGTGGAGAAAGAAGTAACAAAAATGCAGAAAGAGGCAAGAGTAGTGCAGAAAGAGGAAGGAGAAGTGCAGAAGCAACAGAGGTGCAGAAAGAGGCAAGAGTACTGAAGAAAGAGGCAAGAGATGTGCAGGAAGAGGCAAGAGGGGTGCAGAAACGGGCAAGAGAAGTGTAGAAAGAGGCAAGAGGGGTGCAGAAAGAGGCAAGCGGGGTACAGAAAGAAGCAGAGAGATGCAGAAAGAAGAAAGAGAAGGGCAGAAGGAAGCAACAGAAGTGCAGAAAGAGACAAGAGAAGTGCAGGAAGAGGCAAGAGGGGTGCATAAACAGGCAAGAGAAGTGCAGAAAGAGTCAAGAGAAGTGCAGAAAGAAGCAAGAGCGGTACAGAAAGAAGCAAGAGAAATGCTGAAAGAAGAAAGAGAAGTGCAGAAAGAAGCAAGAGAAGAGAAGAAAGAGGCAAGATAAGTTCAGAAAGAGGCAAGAGAAGTACAGAAAGAGGCAAGAGAGTTGAAAAAAGAGGCAAGAGAGGTGCAGAAAGAGGGAAGTAGGGTGTAGAAAGAGGGAAGAATGGTGCAGAAAGAGGCAAATGGGGTACAGAAAGAAGCAAGAGAGGTGCAGAAAGAAGCAAGAGAAGTGCAGAAAGAACTAACAGAGGTGCAGAATGAGGTAAGAGGGGTGCAAAAAGAGGGAAGAGAAGTGCAGAAAAGAACCAAGAGATGTGCAGAAAGATGCGAGAGAGGTGCAGAAAGAAGCAAGAGAACTGTAGAAAGAGGAAGAAAGGTGCAGAAGGAAGCAAATGCGATGCAGAAACAGGGAGAAAGGTGCGGAAAGAAGCAGGAGAAGTGCAGAAAGAGGCAAGAGAGGTGCATAAAGAGGCAAGAGAGGTACAAAAAGAGGGAAGAGGGGTGCAGAAAGAGGGAAGAGGGTGGAGAAACAGGCAACAGGGGTGCAGAAAAAAGCAAGAGAGGTGCAGAAAGAAGCAAGAGAAGTGGAGAAAGAACCAACAGAAGTGCAGAAAAAGGCAAGAGGGGAGCAGAAAGAGGCAATAGAGGTGCAGAAAGAGGGAACAAGGGCGCAGAAAGAGGCAAGTGAGGTACAAAAAGAGGCAAGCGAGGTGAAGAAAGAGGCCAGAGAGATACAGAAACAGGCAAGAGGGTACAGAAAGAGTTAAGAGAACTGCAGAAAGAAGCAACAGAAGTACAGAAAGAGGCAAGAGATGTGCAGAAAAAACAACAGAGTTGCATAAAGAGGCAAGAGAAGTGCAGAAAGATGCAACAGAGGTGCAGAAAGAGGCAAGAGAAATGCAAGAAGAGGCAAGAGAGGTACAGAAACAGGCACAATAGGTGCAGCAAGAGGGAACAGGGGGTGCAGAAAGAGGCAAGAGAGGTGCAGAAAGAGGGAGAGGGGTCCAGAAAGAGGCAAGAGGGGTTCAGAAAGAGGAAAGAGAAGTGCAAAAAGAAGAAAGAGAAGCGCAGAAAGAAGCAAGAGAAGTGCAGAAAGAGGCAAGAGGGGTGCAGAAAGAAGCAACAGAAGTGGAGAAAAAAGCAACAGAAATGCAAAACTAGGCAAGATAAGTACAGAAAGAGGCAAGATAGGTGCAGAAACAGGCATTGATGTGCAGAAAGAGGAAGAGGGGTGCAGAAAGTAGCAAGAGAGGTGCAGAAAGGAGCAAGGGAAGTGCAGAAAAAAGCAACAGAGTTGAATAAAAAGGCAAGAGAAGTGCAGAGAGAGGCAAGACAGGTGCAGAAAAAGGGAAGGGGTACAGAAAGAGGCAAGAGGGGTGCAGAAAGAACAACTAGAGGTGCATAAAGAAGCAAGAGAAGTTCAGAAAGAAGCAACAGAGGTGCAGAAAGAAGCAATAGGGGTGCAGAAAGACGCAAGAGATGTGGAAAAAGAAGCAACAAAAATGCAGAAAGAGGCAAGAGTAGTGCAGAAAGAGGCAATAGAGGTTCAGAAACAGGCAACAGATGTGCAGAAAGAGGGAAGAGGGGTGCAGAAAGAGGGAAAAGGGGTGCAGACAGAAACAAGAGAGATGCAGAAAGAAGCAAGGGAGTAGCAAGTGAGGTGGAGGAAGAGGCAAGAGAAGTGCAGAAAGAGGAAAGAGAAGTGCAGAAGCAACAGAGGTGCAGAAAGAGGCAAGAGAACTACAGAAAGAGGCAAGAGATGTGCAGAAACAGGCAAGAGGGGTGCAGAAAGAGGGAAGAGTGTGCAGAAAGAGGCCAGAGAAGTGCAGAAAGAACCAACAGAGGTGCAGAAAAAGGCATGAGGGGTGCAGAAAGAGGCAAGAGAAGTGCAGAAAGAAGCCACAGAGGTGCAGAAAGAGGCAAGAGAACTGCAGAAAGAGGCAAGAGAGGTGCAGAAACAGGCAATAGAGGTGCAGAAAGAGGGAACAGGGGTGCAGAAAGAGGCA
Source organism: Calotriton arnoldi (assembly GCA_963921515.1). Taxonomy (NCBI): domain Eukaryota; kingdom Metazoa; phylum Chordata; class Amphibia; order Caudata; family Salamandridae; genus Calotriton; species Calotriton arnoldi. The sequence continues at coordinate 273,220 of CAWUFW010014736.1, forward strand.
AGAGAGGTACAGACAGAGGGAAGAGGGGTGCAGAAAGAAGCAAGTGAGGTACAAAAAGAGGCATGCGAGGTAAAGAAAGAGGCCAGAGAGATACAGAAACAGGCAAGAGGGTACAGAAAGAGTTAAGAGAAGTGCAGAAAGAAGCAACAGAAATACAGAAAGAGGCAAGAGATGTGCAGAAAAAAACAACAGAGTTGCATAAAGAGGCAAGAGACGTGCAAGAAGAGGCAAGAGAGGTGCCGAAAGAGGGAAGAAGGGTGCAGAAAGAAGCAAGAGGGGTGCAAAAAGATGCAAGAGAGGTACATTATGAAGCAAGAGAAGTGCAGAAAGAAGCAAGTGAGGTGCAGAAAGAGGCAAGAGAAGTGCAGAAAGAGAAGTGCAGAAGCAACAGAGGTGCAGAAAGAGGCAAGAGAACTGCAGAGAGAAGCAACAGAGGTACAGAAAGAGACAACAGAAGTGCAGAAAGAGGCAACAGAAGTGCAGAAAGAGGCAAGAGAAGTGCAGAAAGAAGTAACAGGGAAAGAGGCAAGAGAAGTGCCAAAAGAGGGAAGAAGGGTGCAGAAAGAGGAAAGAGGAAAGAGGGGTGCATAAAGAAGCAAGAGAGGTGCAAAAAGAGGTTAGAGAAGTGCAGAAAGAGGCAAGAGAGGTACAGAAAGAGGCAAGAGAGGTGCAGACAGAGGGGAGAGGTGTGCAGAAAGAGGCAAGAGGGGTGCAGAAAGAAGAAAGAGAGGTGCAGAAAGAAGTACGGGAAGTGCAGAAAGAAGCAACAGAGGTGCAGAAGGAGGCAAGAGGTGTGCAGAAAGAGGCAAGAGAAGTCGAGAAAAAAGCAACAGAAATGCAGAAAGAGGGAAGATAAGTACAGAAAGATGCAGGAGAGGTTCAGAAACAGGCAGCAGATGTGCAGAAAGAGGGAAGAGGGGTGCAGAAAGAGGGAATAGGGATGCAGAAAGTAGCAAGAGAGATGCAGAAAGAAGCAAGAGAAGTGCAGAAAAAGCAACAGAGGTGCAGAAAAAGGCAAGAGAAGTGCAGAAAGAGGCAAGAGAGGTGTAGAAAGAGGGAAGAGGGGTGCAGAAAGAGGCAAGAGAAGTGGAGAAAGAAGCAACAAAAATGCAGAAAGAGGCAAGAAAATTGCAGAAACGGGCAAGAGAGGTGCAGAAAAAGGAATCAGATGTGCAGAAAGAGGGAAGAGGGGTGCAGAAAGAGGGAGGAGGGATGAAGAAAGAAGCAAGAGAGGTGCAGAAAGAAGCAAGAGAGGTGCAGAAAGAAGCAAGGGAAGTGCAGAAAGAATCAAGTGAGGTGCAGAAATAGGCAAGAGAAGTGCAGTAAGAGGAAGGAGAAGTGCAGAAGCAACAGAGGTGCAGAATGAGGCAAGAGAACTGCATAAAGAGGCAAGAGATGTGCAGAAATAGGCAAGAGAGGTACAGAAAGAGGGAAGAGTGGTGCAGAAAGAGGCAAGAGGGGTGCAGAAAGAAGCAAGAGAGGTAGAGAAAGAAGAGAAGTGCAGAAAGAAGCAACAGAGGTACAGATAGAGGCAACAGAAATGCAGAAAGAGGTAAGAGAGGTGCACAAAGAGACAAGAGAGGTGCACAAAGAGAGACAAGTGCAGAAAGAGGCAAGAGGGGTGTAGAAAGAAGCTGATTGATGCAGAAAGAAGAAAGAGAAGTGCAGAAAGAAGCAACAGAAGTGCAGAAAGAGGCAAGAGAAGTGCAGAAAGAGGCAAGAGACATGCAAAAAGAGGCAAGAGAGGTGCCGAAAGAGGGAAGAAGGGTGCAGAAAGTGGCAAGACAGGTGCAGAAAGAAGCAAGAGAGGTACAAAAAGAGGCAAGAGAAGTGCAGAAAGAAGCAAGCGAGGTGCAGAAAGAGGCAAAAGAAGTGCAGAAAGAGGAAAGAGAAGTGCAGAAAGAAGCAACAGGTGCAGAAAAAGGCAAGAGAACTGCAGAAATAGGCAAGCGAGGTGCAGAAACAGGCAAGAGAGGTGCAGAAAGAGGGAAGAGTGGTGCAGAAAGAGGAAAGAGGGGTACAGAAAGAAGCAAGAGAGTTATAGAAAGAAGCAAGAGAAAGGCAGAAAGAAGCAACAGAATTAGAGAAAGAGGCAACAGAAGAGCAGAAAGAAGCAAGAGAGGTGCACAAAGAGACAAGAGAGGTACACAAAGAGGGAAGATGAGTACAGAAAGAGGCAAGAGGGATGCAGAAAGAAGCAGAGAGGTGCAGAAAGAAGAAAGAAGTGCAGAAAGAAGCAACAGAAGAGAATAAAGAGGCAAGAGAAGTTCAGAAAGAGGCAATAGAAGTGCAGAAAGAAGTAACAGGTGCACAGAAAGAGGCAAGAGAAGTGCAGAAAGAGATAAGAGAGGTGAAAAAAGAGGCAACAGAGGTGCGGAAAGAAGGAAGTAGGGTGCAGAATGAGGCAAGAGGGGTGAAGAAAGAAGCAAGAGAGGTGCAAAAAGAAGCAAGAGAAGTGCAGAAAGAACCAACAGCGGTGCAGAAAGAGGCAATAGGGGAGCAGAAAGAGGGAAGAAAAGTGCAGAAAGAACCAAGAGAGGTGCAGAAAGAGGGAAGAGTGGTGCAGAAAGAAGCAAGAGAACTGTAGAAAGAGGAAGAAAGGTGCAGAAAGAAGGAAGTGAGGTACAGAAAGAGGCAAGAGAGGTGCAGAAAGAGGGAAAAGGAGTGCAGAAAGAGGAAAGAGGGGTGTAGAAAGAGGGAAGAAGGGGGCAGAAAGAGGCAAGAGGGGTGCAGAAAGAAGCAAGAGAGGTACAAAAAGAGGCAAGAGAAGTGCAGAAAGAGGCAAGAGGTACAGAAAGAGGCAAGAGAGGTGCAGACAGAGGGAAGAGGGGTGCAGATAGAGGCAAGAGGGGTTCAGAAAGAAGCAAGAGAGGTGCATAAAGAAGCAGGGGAAGTGCAGAAAGAAGCAACAGAGCTGCTGAAAGAGGCAAGATTGGTGCAGAAAGAGGCAAGAGGAGTGCAGAAAGAAGCAACAGAAATACAGAAAGAGGCAAAAGAAGTGCAGAAAGAGGTAAGAAAGATGGAGAAACAGGCAACAGAGATGTAGAAAGAGGGAAGAGGGGTGCAGAAAGAGGGATGAGGGGAGCAGTAAGAAGCAAGAGAGGTGCAGAAAGAAGCAAGGGAAGTGCATAAAAAAGCAAGCGAGGTGCAGAAAGAGGCAAGAGAAGTGCAGAAAGAGAACTGCAGAAAGAAGCAACAGAGGTGCAGAAAGAGGCAAGAGAACTGCAGAAAGAGGCAAGAGAGGTGCAGAAACAGGCAAGAGAGGTGCAAAAAGAGGGAAGAGTGGTGCAGAAAGAGGCACGTGGGGTGCAGAAAGAAGCAAGTGAGGTGCAGCAAGAGGCAACAGATATGCAAAAAGAGGCAAGAGAGGTGCAGAAACAGGCAAGATGGTACAGAAAGAGGCAAGCGAAGTGCAGAAAGAAGCAACAGAGGTGCAGAAAGAGGCAAGAGAGGTGCAGAAACAGGCAGGAAAGGTGCAGAAAGTAGGACAAGGAGTACAGAAAGAGGCAAGAGGGTTGCAGAAAGAAGCAAGAGAGGTGCAGAAAGAAGCAAGGGAAGTTCAGAAAAAAGTAAGAGTTGCAGAAAGAGGTAAGAGTTGTGCAGAAAGAGACAAGAGAGGTGCAGAAAGAGGCAAGCGAAGTGCAGAAAGAAGCAACATAGGTGCAGAAAGAGGCAAGGTAGGTGCAGAAACAGGCAAGAAAGGTGCAGAAAGAAGGAAAAGGAGTGCAGAAAGAGGCAAGAGGGTTGCAGAAAGAAGCAAGAGAGGTGCAGAAAGAAGCAAGGGAAGTTCAGAAAAAAGCAACAGAGTTGCAGAAAGAGGCAAGAGTTGTGCAGAAAGAGACAAAAGAGGTGCTGAAAGAAGCAAGAGAAGTGCAGAAACAACCAACAGAGGTGCAGGAAGAGGTAAGAGGGGTGCAGAAAGATAGAAGAGAAATGCAGAAAGAACCAAGAGAGGTGCAGAAAGAGGAAAGAGAGGTGCAGTAAGAAGCAAGAGAACTGTAGAAAGAGGAGGAGGACGAAAAGTGCAGAAAGAGGCAAGAGAGCTGCATAAAGAAGCAAGAGAGGTACAGAAAGATAGAGAAAGGTGCGGAAAGAAGCAAGAGAGGTACAGAAAGAGGTAAGAGAGGAGCAGAAAGAACCAACAGAGGTGCAGAAAGAGGCAATAGGGGAGCAGAAAGAGGGAAGAAAAGTACAGAAAGAACCAAGAGAGGTGCAGAAAGAGGGAAGAGTGGTGTAGAAAGAAGCAAGAGCACTGTAGAAAGAGGAAGAAAGGTGCAGAAAGAATGAAGTGAGGTGCAGAAAGAGGCAAGGTAGGTGCAGAAACAGGCCAGAAAGGTGCAGAAAGAAGGAAAAGGAGTGCAGAAAGAGGCAAGGGGGTTGCAGAAAGAAGCAAGAGAGGTGCAGAAAGAAGCAAGGGAAGTTCAGAAAAAAGCAACAGAATTGCAGAAAGAGGCAAGAGTTGTGCAGAAAGAGACAAAAGAGGTGCTGAAAGAAGCAGGAGAAGTGCAGAAACAACCAACAGAGGTGCAGAAAGAGGTAAGAGGGATGCAGAAAGATGGAAGAGAAATGCAGAAAGAACCAAGAGAGGTGCAGAAAAAGGAAAGAGAGGTGCAGAAAGAAGCAAGAGAACTGTAGAAAGAGGAGGAGGAAGAAAAGTGCAGAAAGAGGCAAGAGAGCTGCAGAAAGAAGCAAGAGAGGAGTGGAAAGAAGGAAGTAGGGTGCAGAATGAGGCAAGAGGGGTGAAGAAGGAAGCAAGAGAGGTGCAAAAAGAAGCAAGAGAAGTGCAGAAAGAACCAACAGAGGTGCAGAAAAAGGCAAGAGGGGAGCAGAAAGAGGGAAGAAAAGTGCAGAAAGAAGAAAGAGAGGTGCAGAAAGAGGTAAGAGTGGTGCAGAAAGAAGCAAGAGAACTGTAGAAAGAGGAAGAAAGGTACAGAAAGAATGAAATGAGGTGCAGAAAGAGGCAAGAGAGGTGCAGAAAGAGTAAGAGAGGTGTGGAAACAGGCAAGAGAGTACAGAAAGAGGCAAATGAAGTGCAGAAAGAAGCAACAGAGGTGCAGAAAGTGGCAAGAGAAGTGCAGAAAGAGGGAAAAGGAGTGCAGAAAGTGGAAAAAGGGGTGCAGAAAGAGGGAAGAAGGGGGCAGAAAGAGGCAAGAGGGGTGCAGAAAGAAGCAAGAGAGGTACAAAAAGCGGCAAGAGAAGTGTAGAAAGAGGCAAGAGAGGTACAGAAAGAGGCAAGAGAGGTGCAGACAGAGGGAAGAGGGGTGCATATAGAGGCAAGAGGGGTTCAGAAAGAAGCAAGAGAGGTGCATAAAGAAGCTGGGGAAGTGCAGAAAGAAGCAACAGAGATGCTGAAAGAGGCAAGATTGGTGCAGAAAGAGGCAAGAGGAGTGCAGAAAGAAGCAACAGAAATACAGAAAGAAGCAAGAGAAGTGCATAAAGAGGTAAGAAAGATGGAGAAACAGGCAACAGAGGTATAGAAAGAGGGATGAGGGGTGCAGAAAGAGGGATGAGGGGTGCAGAAAGAAGCAAGAGAGTTGCAGAAAGAAGCAATGGAAGTGCAGAAAGAAGAAACAGAGGTGCAGAAAGAGGCAAGAGGGGAGCAGTAAGAAGCAAGAGAGGTGCAGAAAGAAGCAAGGGAAGTGCATAAAAAAGCAAGCGAGGTGCAGAAATAGGCAAGAGAAGTGCAGAAAGAGGAAAGAGAAGTGCAGAAAGAAGCAACAGAGGTGCAGAAAGAGGCAAGAGAACTGCAAAAAGAGGCAAGAGAGGTGCAGAAACAGGCAAGAGAGGTGCAAAAAGAGGGAAGAGTGGTGCAGAAAGAAGCACGCGGGGTGCAGAAAGAAGCAAGTGAGGTGCAGCAAGAGGCAACAGATGTGCAAAAAGAGGCAAGAGAGGTGCAGAAACAGGCAAGATGGTACAGAAAGAGGCAAGCGAAGTGCAGAAAGAAGCAACAGAGGTGCAGAAAGAGGCAAGGTAGGTGCAGAAACAGGCAAGAAAGGTGCAGAAAGAAGGAAAAGGAGTGCAGAAAGAGGCAAGAGGGTTGCAGAAAGAAGTAAGAGAGGTGCAGAAAGAAGCAAGGGAAGTTCAGAAAAAAGCAACAGAGTTGCAGAAAGAGGCAAGAGTTGTGCAGAAAGAGACAAAAGAGGTGCTGAAAGAAGCAAGAGAAGTGCAGAAACAACCAACAGAGGTGCGGAAAGAGGTAAGAGGGGTGCAGAAAGATGGAAGAGAAATGCAGAAAGAACCAAGAGAGGTGCAGAAAGAGGAAAGAGAGGTGCAGAAAGAAGCAAGAGAACTGTAGAAAGAGGAGGAGGACGAAAAGTGCAGAAAGAGGCAAGAGAGCTGCATAAAGAAGCAAGAGAGGTACAGAAAGATAGAGAAAGGTGCGGAAAGAAGCAAGAGAAGTGCAGAAAGAGGCAAGAGAGGTACAGAAAGAGGTAAGAGAGGAGCAGAAAGAGGTTAGGAATGAGTAGAAGGAGGCAAGAGAAGTGCAGAAAGAAGCAAGAGAGGTGAGAAAGAGGCAAGAGAAGTGCAGAAAGAAGCAAGAGATCTGTATAAAGAGGAAGAAAGGTACAGAAATTGAACAAATGTGCAGAAAGAAGCAAGAGAAGTGCATAAAGAAGCAAGAGAAGTGCAGAAAGAGGCAAGTGAGGTACAGAAAGAGGCAATACAGAAGCAGAAAGAGGCAAGAGAGGTGCAAAAAGAGGAATAAAAGTACAGAAAGAGGAAAAAAGGTACAGAAAGAGGCAAGAGAGGTGCAGAAAGAGGCAAGAGAAGTTGTAGGAGAGTAGGATCTGCCTCTTATGTTGCCCCCACTTTTTTTCTGATGTTTACACTGGTTTCTGGCTATAGTCTGGCTGGGACCCTGCCAATCAGGGCCCCAGCCTCTCTGTTCTCTCTAAACGACTTGGAGTGTGTAGGAGAGTAGGATCTGCTTCACATGGGTACCCCCACTTTTTGCTGATGCTTCACTGTTTTTCGACCTTAGTCTGGCTGGGGCCCTGCTAATCAGAACCCCAGCCTAGCTGCTTCCTCTCTAAAATGGTTTCCATGTGCCTTAGGCACATCTCTGATTGGAATCTGGAGTGCCCTTATAAGTCCCTAATATATATGGTATACTATGTACCCAGGGCATAGGTACCTCAGAGGCCTACCAGGGGCTGCAGCATGTATTGTGCCACCCCTTGGAAGGCCATCCAAACTGACACCATATGTCTGCTACTGCAGCCTGGGTAAGGTGGTGCATGCACCCCTTACTGTGAAATAGGCTACCTATATCACTATAAACATACACACATATAAACCTATAAGTCACTCCTATGGCAGGCCTTATCAATCCTGAAGGCAGAGTGCGTGGTTCCTATGTGAGAGGGTGCCCCTGCATGAGCAGGGCCCCTCTGCAGTGTTCGGAGACCCTTCTCTGATGCTGTTTGTAGTGCAGCCTGACCATATACTCTTAAGCGCATTATAACCTCGCGTTAAATGCTAACTTTGGGATGGCTGCACGGAAACATGTCGTGTTTGGTGTCCAACATCTTGGAATACTACCCCCCCGCCAGTTCTGGCGGCGGGGGTAGCATTCCACCCTTCTAGAGGGAAAGACATGTACACACCGGTATGCCCGGTACTGACTTTCCAGAGCCTTGGCATCACAAAATGGATGCCGCTGCCACAGACACGAGTCTGGCCTCCTGCTGCTGACCGAAACTCCGGCAGGGGAGGCCTGGACAATAGGTTTCCTGTCCCAGGTAGGTGTGACCACCTCCCCAGACAGGATAGTGTGTATTGGGGCTGGGCGGGAGCACTCTCTGGTGCTTTGAAGTCCTGCACTGGGGGCACATTTGGTGTCCCTGTGCATACCCCAGTTCAAACCGGCTCAGGGGCTTCCAGCCCCTGCTCTGGCACGAAACTGGACAAAGGGAAAGGGGTGTAACCACCCCTCTGCCCTGACCCTCCCATAGGTGGGGCCACAGAGTATGTCCAACCCCCTACCTTAGTATAAGTAGGGGAACCCAGTCCTTAGGACTTTAGATTTACCTGGACGAAACTCTGACACAGAATCCTGGACCTTCGACGCGCTACTTCAATATTAGAGGACTGAAGAATCTCCCTTGGGGTCAAGGAGTGACTCCCCTGTTTGGCAGGCACCAAAGAAGCAATTGTCTGGTCTGCATCGCTGAAGCTCCCGTCGGACGTCGAAGTCTTTGCATCACCAGAGGTGGATTTCCAGACTTCCCCGAGGCTGCCCTGAGTCCCCAGCAAAGCTGAGGCCCGTAGCTGTCGTGGGTAACGTGGAACCATGACCCCTGGACACCAAATGCATTTGCAAGTGCATCCTCTTCTGAGTCTCCCACGAAGTCGTGCTTTGGGCTCCAAGTAGCCCCAGCCTCCAGCACCAACTGCATCGAAGATCACTGGCCTCCACTCCACGAGTGTCCTGTGAGCCAGCTCCACGTGCACCGTCTCGAGGCTCCTTCGCGGTCGCTAGTCCGTTGGCTAGTAGGCCCTCCCGAAGGCCAATCTTTTTCTGCTTGGGCTCCCTGGTTGCTCCAGGTGTGCCCTGACTTATCTTTGCTGGGTGAGTCCCCCAGACCTTGCTGGTCTGCAACATCATCCTTCTTCTAGTCCCACAAAACTTGCCATTGCAAGGCTTGTTGGGTCCAATCCGGTCGCCGACACCCCTGCAATCGACAGACGTCGAGGGACAGCTCGAATCCAGCTCCTGGTTGTCGTTGACACCTCCTGGACCTCGTGGCTGAAGAGTCAAGACGACTGTCAACCTACCTGAAGCACTCGACATCGGTGGGCATCTGCTCATCGCCTTCCTGGTCACTGGCTAGTGACCCAGACTCTGTCCCCTCTGCTTTCAGGTTCTTCAGATCTTCGATCCACCTTTGGATCCACCCGAACACTTTCGACTTGGTCGCCAGCAGCCCTTTGCAGCAGATCGCCATTGAAAGCGACGACGAAACCCGACCCCGAAAGACACCTATGCACCCGGCTTCCCTGGGTGAGGTAACTCGAGTACTCCGGTGCTCCCGTGGGTATTGACACTAGAACAGCCTAGTTCTCAAAGGGTTTGCTCCAAGTCCTCCTCTAAGTGTCCCTTTTCTTTTAAATTCTAATCGCGACTTTCCCCATAGAAGTTAACGGTGGTTCGCGGTTGTGTTCATACACTGCACGCGTCCCCCGTGGGTCCCCTGTGTCACTGCCTTGGGTGGTTCCTTGTGGTCCAAGCACTTCTATAGGCTCTAGGCCTTGTGTCTAGCTCAGTCGTGGTTCTTATACCACTTTATTGGTATATGGTTTGGTACGCCCCTGGGGCTCAAACGTGTATTTGTGCTATTACTGTAGATAACTAACTCGTAACGTATGTATTTCGAACTCTAGCCTCATAAAGAGACTAGAGGGGTGTGTTTAGTAATAAATACATATATTTTGAATATATACCTGGTGTGGTCCTCTTTCATTTGGTCACTCAAGAGATTATAGACTGGTAAAACAAGCTGCTTTACATTACTTCAAGACTTAGCCTGAAGGCTGCTCTCCATAGCTACCACTAGGATAGCTTTCAATAAAGGTTGTCTTTAACCTATCTCCAATAAGGGGTTGTTTGGACTGGTGCAAGGTGCCCACTATAATTAGTGGACAGCATATGCCAGGCCAACTTCTCACATTGGTGTGCAGCGTGTGGGATTCCAGCTTGCTATTGTTTTACCAGATAATCTCAATTGAATTGATCAACTGAAAACCACTAAGGGTACCTAAGGTACATATAAATCAAGCTTAGTAATACAGTAAGTTCTACTGAACTTAGAGTTGTGTGTTAAGGGACAGCACACCCTTTCTACAACTCAAGAGAGTTTAGTAGGCCACACTAGAGTAGGTAGTGCATACACCACACCTCACTAGTAATGTCTTCAAAGCCAGGACCCAGTGAGTCCTTGCCAGAAGCCAGTGGGCTTCTTCCCTCCAAGTATGATAAACTCCCATTCTTGGAATTGAGAGCATTATGCACTACTAGGAAGTTGAAGACAGGCAAAAGTGCCAGCACCCAACACCTCAGGGAGATGTTACTAGCTGATGATCTCAGCAGGCCCCTAGGGTCTGAAGGGGTAGGCAAAGAGGGTGGGGCAGAAGATGAGGAAGGGGCCAGGGGTGAAGAAACCCAGGCCCCCCTCTGAAACTGGCCAGGAAGGTGAAAATGACCTTGCCCTGGAAAATCCAATTCCTCCTGTGGAGGAGGAGGAGGGAGAGGATCAGACTGACCTCCCCTTTGTCCCCCTAGGAAGAGTTCTGAGTGTGCACAGAAGGTCTAGGTCTCCTTCTCAGGAGTCTAACCACTCTGACACCTCAATAGGGACCTCTGTCTCCTCTCATAGGAGGGAATCCTCTCATGAGAGGAGAAAGAGACTGATTCAATATGAGCAAGCTCAGCTTGAACTCAGGAAACAGCAATTGGCTATAGACAGGGAGTCCCTAGATCTCTATAGAGAGAGACAAAAGTTGGGACTAGAGTCCCATGGTGGCAGCAGTTTCCCCAAAGATAGGGAAAGGTCTTATGACCATAGAAACCTGAGCAAGATTGTCCCTCCCTACCAGAGTGGGGATGATATCCACAAATGGATAACTGCTCTAGAGAGGGCCTGTAAAGTACAGAGGGTCCCTCAGGAGCAGTGGGCAGCAATCTTGTGGCTCTCCTTTGCAGACAAAGGTAGAGACAAGCTCCTCACTGTTAGAGAGGAGGATGCTGATAATTACAAAGTCTTGAAGAGTGCTCTAATTGATGGGTTTGGCCTAACCACTGAACAATACAGGTTAAAGTTCAGGGATACCCAAAAAGCACAGACTCAAGACTGGGTGGACTTTGTTGATTGTTCTGCCAAGGCTCTGGAAGGTTGGTTATTGGGCAGTAAGGTATGTGACTTCACAGGATTGTACAATCTGATAATGAGGGAGCAGATTCTTAATAACTGTCAAAATCAGCTGTTGCATCAGCACCTGGTAGACTCTGATCTGACCTCTCCCCAAGAATTGGGAAAGAAGGCAGACAAATGGGTCAGAACCAGGGTGAAGCAGAAGGTACAGAACCAAGGTGGTGACCCTAAGAAGCAAGATTCAAAAACCTCTGATAAGGGTGGGGAGAAGGGTAAAGATCAAAAGTCTTCACAAGGCCCCCAAAAATCTTCTTCAGGTGGGGATTCACAGTCTACCAAAGGGAAAGGCCAAAGAAAACCATGGTGCAAGGTCTGTAAGCAAAAGACCCACTGGACCAGTGATTGCACCAAGTCCAAAGACTCGACTCCAGCCCCCACCAATGCCCCTAAGGCACCTGCTCCCCCTAGTGCAGTTACAGTTGGTGGTGGGACTACACAAGCCAAGGGTTTAGTAGGGTTGACCCTGGGTAAAGAGATGAGCTCTGACCTAGTCGGAGAACTCACTCAGGCTGTCCTAGTCTGTGATGGAGGCATGGATATGACCTCCTCTGTGAGTCCCAGTAATCTGGGCAAGTACAGACAACAGCCTTTGATCAATGGAAGAGAGGCTTTGGCATTTAGGGACACAGGGGCAAGTGTCACCATGGTGACACAAGACCTTGTGAATCCTGGGCAGATTATACTTGGTGAAATGTACCAAGTGACCAATGCTAGCAACGTCAGAACAGACCATACTCTGGCAGTTGTTAACTTCTCCTGGGGAGGGGTAACTGGCCTTAAGAAGGTTGTGGTAAGTGCAGACCTACCCGTTGAATGCTTGCTTGGCAATGACTTAGAAACTTCAGCTTGGGCAGAAGTGGAGCTCAGGACCCATGCAGAAATGCTGGGGATCCCTGCAGATGTGTTTGCTGTGACCAGGTCACAAGCCAAAATGTCTAGCACTGAACAGGCCTTGGATTCTGGAATAATGGACCAAATGCCCTCCAAGAAGAGGAGTAGTAGGGTAAAGGCAGTGCCTTCCCCTTGGCTCAGAAGGAAGATCAGTCCCTTGAGGGGGATGATCTCAGTCCTGAGGAAGGAACTGTCCCAGAGGAGCTTGAACCTGAACAGGTTGAGTTCTTGGGGACAGGGGGACCTTCCAGGGCAGATCTGAGCCAGGAGCAGCAGAGCTGCCCCTCTCTTGAACCCCTCAGACAGCAAGCTGCTGCTGAGGCTGCTGGGAAAGCTAGTGGTCCCCATACTGTGTATTGGGATGATGGACTCTTGTACTCAGAGTGTAGAGACCCCAAGCCTGGTGCTACCATGAGGTTGGTTATACCTTTGAAGTTCAGGGGCTTCCTATTGACCCTAGCCCATGATATTCCCTTAGCAGGTCACCTGGGCCAGAACAAGACTTGGGACAGAATTGTCCCTCACTTTCACTGGCCCCACATGTCTGAAGACACCAAGGAGTTTTGTCGCTCCTGTGTAACCTGCCAGGCCTGTGGCAAGGCAGGTGGCACTACAAAGGCCCCCCTGATACCACTACCTGTGGTGGGGGTTCCCTTTGAAAGGGTGGGGATTGACATTGTTGGTCCCATGGATCCCCAAACAGCATCTGGGCACAGGTTTATCCTGGTGGTAGTGGATCATGCCACCAGGTACCCAGAGGCTATTCCCCTTAGGACCACTACAGCACCTGTGGTGGCAAGGGCCCTCCTGGGAATTTTCTCAAGAGTGGGCTTCCCTAAGGAGGTTGTATCAGACAGGGGTACAAACTTTATTTCTGGATACTTAAAAGCAATGTGGAAGGAGTGTGGAGTGACTTACAAGTTCACCACACCCTATCACCCACAATGCAATGGTTTAGTTGAGAGATTCAACAAAACCTTGAAGGGCATGATTAAAGGGCTCCCAGAAAAGCTTAGGCGAAGATGGGACATACTCTTGCCCTGCCTTTTATTTGCATACAGGGAGGTGCCTCAAAAGGGGGTTGGCTACAGCCCTTTTGAACTTTTGTTTGGTCACCCTGTCAGGGGTCCACTGTGCTTGGTGAAGGAAGGATGGGAGTTACCTCTAAAGCCCCCAAAGCAAGACATAGTGGACTACGTACTTGGTCTCCGCTCCCGGATGGCTGAGTATATGAAAAAGGCAACTAAAAACCTTGAGGCTAGCCAGGAACTTCAAAAGGCCTGGCATGACCAAAAGGCTGCACTGACTGTTTATCAGCCAGGACAGAAGGTGTGGGTGTTGGAGCCAGTGGCCCCAGCAGCTCTCCAAGACAAATGGAGTGGACCCCACACCATTGTTGAGCAGAAGGGTGAGGTTACCTACTTAGTAGACCTAGGAACACCCAGGAGTCCCCACAGGGTTCTCCATGTCAACAGGTTAAAACCATATGTGGACAGGGCAGACATGGGCTTGCTCATGGCTACTGATGAGGGACAGGAGGAAGAGAGTGACCCATTCCCTGACCTGCTCTCACAGAACCCTGGTGATGGGTCAGTGGATGGTGTAGCCTTGGCAGGCAGCCTCACTACCCAGCAGCAGACTGATTGCAGACAGGTGCTCAATCAGTTCAGACACATATTCTCACTGACACCCAGTCAGACTACCTGGTGCACTCATGAAGTGGACACTGGGGACAGTCTGCCTATTAAAAATAAGATTTATAGGCAACCTGACCATGTCAGGGACTGTATCAGGACAGAAGTCCAGAAGATGTTGGATTTGGGAGTTATTGAACCCTCAGATAGCCCTTGGGCTAGTCCAGTGGTCCTTGTGCCAAAACCTCACACCAATGGTGGGAAAAGAGAGATGAGGTTTTGTGTGGACTACAGGGGTCTCAATGCAGTCACTAGGACTGATGTCCATCCAATACCAAGGGCAGATGAGCTAATAGACACTTTGGCCTCAGCCAAGTATCTAAGCACATTTGACCTGACAGCTGGCTACTGGCAGATCAGACTAGCTGATGATGCAAAGCCAAAGACAGCATTCTCAACCCCTAGTGGGCATTATCAATTTGTGGTGATGCCCTTTGGTCTGAAGAATGCACCAGCCACTTTTCAGAGGTTGGTGAATACAGTCCTTACAGGTCTGGAAGCCTATAGTGCAGCATATCTAGATGATTAGCTCCACCTGGGAGGATCACCTGGTCCACCTCAGAAATGTTTTACAGGCCCTGCAGAAAGAAGGCCTGACTATCAAGGCCACCAAGTGCCAGATAGGGCAGAGTCAGGTTGTGTACCTGGGCCACCTTGTGGTTGGAGGCCAGGTTCAACCACTGCAGAGCAAGATCCAGACCATCATGGACTGGACTGCTCCAACTACCCAGACTCAGGTGAGAGCCTTCTTAGGCCTGACTGGGTACTATAGGAGATTTGTCAAGGGGTATGGATCAATAGTGACACCCCTGAATGACTTAACTTCCAAGAAAATGCCCAAAAAGGTTCAGTGGACAGTTAGCTGTCAAAAGGCATTTGATGACCTGAAGCAGGCCATGTGCACTGCTCCCATTCTACAGAGTCCTGATTACTCCAAGAAGTTCATTGTTCAAACTGATGCATCTGAATTGGGGGTAGGGGCTGTACTGTCACAATTGAATGATGAAGGTCAGGATCAGCCATTAGCTTTCATTAGCAGAAGGCTGACCCCTAGAGAGAAACGTTGGTCAGCCATTGAGAGGGAGGCCTTTGCTGTGGTCTGGGCTCTGAAGAAGTTGAGGCCATACTTGTTTGGTACTCACTTCCTTGTTCAAACAGACCATAAGCCCCTCTTATGGCTAAAACAAATGAAGGGTGAAAACCCCAAACTGCTTAGGTGGTCCATTTCCCTACAGGGGATGGACTTCACAGTGGAACATAGACCTGGGAGTAACCATGCCAATGCAGATGGACTCTCTAGGTACTTCCACTTAGAACATGAAGACTTAACTGGGCAAGGTTAGTTTAATGTCCCTACGTTTGGGGGGGTTGTGTAGGAGAGTAGGATCTGCTTCACATGGGTACCCCCACTTTTTGCTGATGCTTCACTGTTTTTCGACCTTAGTCTGGCTGGGGCCCTGCTAATCAGAACCCCAGCCTAGCTGCTTCCTCTCTAAAATGGTTTCCATGTGCCTTAGGCACATCTCTGATTGGAATCTGGAGTGCCCTTATAAGTCCCTAGTATATGGTATACTATGTACCCAGGGCATAGGTACCTCAGAGGCCTACCAGGGGCAGCAGCATGTATTGTGCCACCCCTGGAAGGCCATCCAAACTGACACCACAGGTCTGCTACTGCAGCCTGGGTAAGGTGGTGCATGCACTCCTTACTGTGATATAGGCTACCTATATCACTATATACATACACACATATAAACCTATAAGTCACTCCTATGGCAGGCCTTATCAATCCTGAAGGCAGAGTACGTGGTTCCTATGTGAGAGGGTGCCCCTGCATGAGCAGGGCCCCTCTGCAGCGTTCAGAGACCCTTCTCTGATGCTGTTTGTAGTGCAGCCTGACCATATACTCTTAAGCGCATTATAACCTCGCGTTAAATGCTAACTTTGGGATGGCTGCATGGAAACATGTCGTGTTTGGTGTCAAACATCTTGGAATACTACCCCCCGCCAGTTCTGGCGGCGGGGGTAGCATTCCACCCTTCTAGAGGGAAAGACATGAACACACCGGTATGCCCGGTACTGACTTTCCAGAGCCCTGGCATCACAAAATGGATGCCGCTGCCACAGACACGAGTCTGGCCTCCTGCTGCTGACCGAAACTCCGGCAGGGGAGGCCTGGACAATAGGTTTCCTGTCCCAGGGAGGTGTGACCACCTCCGCAGACAGGATAGTGTGTATTGGGGCTGGGCGGGAGCACTCTCTGGTGCTTTGAAGTCCTGCACTGGGGGCACATTTGGTGTCCCTGTGCATACCCCAGTTCAAACCGGCTCAGGGGCTTCCAGCCCCTGCTCTGGCACGAAACTGGACAAAGGGAAAGGGGTGTAACCACCCCTCTGCCCTGACCCTCCCATAGGTGGGGCCACAGAGTATGTCCAACCCCTACCTTAGTATAAGTAGGGGAACCCAGTCCTTAGGACTTTAGATTTACCTGGACGAAACTCTGACACAGAATCCTGGACCTTCGACGCTCTACTTCAAGCTTAGAGGACTGAAGAATCTCCCTTGGGGTCAAGGAGTGACTCCC
Organism: Calotriton arnoldi; assembly: GCA_963921515.1. NCBI lineage: Eukaryota > Metazoa > Chordata > Amphibia > Caudata > Salamandridae > Calotriton > Calotriton arnoldi. The sequence continues at coordinate 289,320 of CAWUFW010014736.1, forward strand.
CTGCTTGGCAGGCAGCAAAGAAACAATTGTCCGGTCTGCATCGCTGAAGCTCCCGTCGGACGCCAAAGTCTTTGCATCACCAGAGGTGGATTTCCAGACTTCCCCGAGGCTGCCCTGAGTCCCCAGCAAAGCTGAGGCCCGTAGCTGTCGTGGGTAACGTGGAACCGTGACCCCTGGACACCGAACGCATTTGCAAGTGCATCCTCTTCTGGGTCTCCCACAAAGTCGTGCTTTGGGCTCCAAGTAGCCCCAGCCTCCAGCACCAACTGCACCGAAGATCACTGGCCTCCACTCCACGAGTGTCCTGTGAGCCAGCTCCACGTGCACCGTCTCGAGGCTCCTTCGCGGTCACTAGTCCGTTGGCTAGTAGGCCCTCCCGAAGGCCAATCTTTTTGTGCTTGGGCTCCCTGGTTGCTCCAGGTGTGCCCTGACTTATCCTTGCTGGGTGAGTCCCCCAGACCTTGCTGGTCTGCAACATCGTCCTTCTTCTATTTCCACGAGACTTGCCGTTGCCAAGGCTTGTTGGGTCCAATCCGGTCGCCAACACCTCTGCAATCGACAGACGTTGTGGGACAGCTCGAATCCAGCTCCTGCTTGTCGTCGACGCCTCCTGGACCTCGTGGCTGAAGAGTCAAGACGACTGTCAACCTACCTGAAGCACTCAACATCGGTGGGCATCTGCTCATAACTTCCTGGTCACTGGCTAGTGACCCAGACTCTGTCCCCTCTGCTTTCAGGTTCTTCAGATCTTCGATCCACCTTTGGATCCACCCGAACACTTTCGACTTGGTCGCCAGCAGCCCTTTGCAGCAGATCGCCATTGAAAGCGACAACGAAACCCGACCCCGAAAGACACCTATGCACCCGGCTTCCCTGGGTGAGGTAACTCGAGGACTCCGGTGCTCCCGTGGGTATTGACACTAGAACAGCCTAGTTCTCAAAGGGTTTGCTCCAAGTCCTCCTCTAAGTGTCCCTTTTCTTTTAAATTCTAATCGCGACTTTCCCCATAGAAGTTAACGGTGGTTCGCGGTTGTGTTCATACACTGCACGCGTCCCCCGTGGGTCCCCTGTGTCACTGCCTTGGGTGGTTCCTTGTGGTCCAAGCACTTCTACAGGCTCTAGGCCTTGTGTCTAGCTCAGTCGTGGTTCTTATACCACTTTATTGGTATATGGTTTGGTACGCCCCTGGGGCTCAAACGTGTATTTGTGCTATTACTGTAGATAACTAACTCGTAACGTATGTACTTCGAACTCTAGCCTCATAAAGAGACTAGAGGGGTGTGTTTAGTAATAAATACATATATTTTGAATATATACCTGGTGTGGTCCTCTTTCATTTGGTCACTCAAGAGATTATAGACTGGTAAAACAAGCTGCTTTACATTCCTTCAAGACTTAGCCTGAAGGCTGCTCTCCATAGCTACCACTAGGATAGCTTTCAATAAAGGTTGTCTTTAACCTATCTCCAATAAGGGGTTGTTTGGACTGGTGCAAGGTGCCCACTATAATTAGTGGACAGCATATGCCAGGCTAACTTCTCACAGAGTGCACTCTAGGTGCACTAGTGATTGGATACTGTGGTACCTTATGAGTCCCTAGTATATGGTACCTTAGGTACCAAGGGCATAGGTACTTCACAGGCCTACCAGGGGCTGAAGCATGTATTATGCCATCCCTGGGAAGCAGACTAAATCTGACACCACAGGTCTGCTACTGCAGCCTGGGTAAGGTGGTGCATTCACCCCTTACTGTGATATAGGCTACCTATATCACTACATAGATACACACATATAAACCTATAAGTCACTCCTATGGCAGGCCTTATCAATCCTGAAGGCAGAGTGCTTGGTTCCTATGTGAGAGGGTGCCCCTGCATGAGCAGAGCCCCTCTGCAGCATTCGGAGACCCTTCTCTGAGGCTGTTTGTAGTGCAGCCTGACCATATACTCTTAAGCGCAATATAACCTCGCGTTAAATGCTAACTTTGGGATGGCTGCACAGAAACATGTCGTGTTTGGTGTCAAACATCTTGGAATACTACCCCCCGCCAGTTCTGGTGGCGGGGGTAGCATTCCACCCTTCTAGAGGGATAGACATGTACCTACTGTGGAAACGCGGTAGAATCCTGAAGAGCCCTGGCATCACAAAATGGATGCCACCAGTCACAGACACTGGGCTGCCCTCCTGCTGATGACCGAAACTCGCAGTGGAGGAGGCCCAACAATAGGTATCCTGTCGCAGGAGGGTGTGACCACCTTCCAGACAGGGTTTAGTGTATTGGGGCTGGGTGGGTGCACTCCTAGAGTGCTTTGAAGTCCTGCACTGGGGGAGCAGAAGGCTCCTCTGTGCATACCCCAGTTCAAACTGGCTCAGGGGCTACCTGCCCCTGCTCTGGCGTGAAACTGGACAAAGGGAAGTGGGTGTAGCCACCCACTCCCCTGACCCTCCCATAGGTGGGGTCATAGAGCCAGTCCCTCCCTTCTTTTTAGTATAAGGTAGGGAACCCTGCATTGCAAGCTAGATCTCCCTGGACGACGCTCTTAAGAAGAATCCTGGACCTTCGACGTTCCACTTCCTCTGGAAGACTGAAGAATCTCCTTTGGAGTCAAGGAGTGACTCCCCTGCTTGGCAGGCACCAAAAACTACAATGACGGTCGCAAACTATGCCGCTCCCGCCAGAGCCCGAAGTCTCTGAAGCCCAGGAAGAGGATTTCCTGACTTCTCCAAGGCAATCGTGAGTCCCCAGCGAAGCTGAGGCAAGTGGACCCCACGAGTTATGAGGAACCGCAGTCCCTGGGTACCGTGCACTATTGTCAAGTGCAACCCCTTTACAACATTCTAAGAACCTGTGCTTTGGACCACGTGTGGTCCCAGCCTCTAGCGGGAATCCCTCCGAAGATCAGAGGCCTACCCTATCCCGAGTGACCGTGGGCCCCTGTTGAAGGATTCCTCCCGAGGCATCTTTGCAATCCCTTGTCAGCCGGCTTGTGGGTCCTCTGAAGACTTTTCTACAGAACCAAAGGGTTCCTCTGGTTGCTCCAGGCCTGCCCTGACTTACCCTTGCTGGGTGAGTTCCCCAGACCTTGCTGGTCTGCACCATTGACTTTTTGCTCTTTTGACAAGACTTGCTGCTGCCAAGGCTTGTTGGCTCCAAACGGGTCGCCGACACCACAGTCAGCTGCAGACTTTGTGGGACACGCTGAATCCAGCTCCTGGTCATCCTTGACGCCTCCTTGACCTTGTGGCCGAAGAGTCAAGACACCTGTGAACGACAGGAATCTGTCGACGACGGTGGGCATCCATCTTCCTTGCCCCGGGTCACTGCCCAGTGACTTTGAACACTGTCCCCTCTGCTTTCAGGTCTTCCTGCCTCCGAATCCAGGCTTGGATTCCACCGGACACTTCTTCTGGCTTCACAAGCAGCAAGTCTTCACTGGCTCCCATTGAAAACGACGCCGCGACCCGACACCAAAGGACACCTATGCACCCGGCTTCCCTGGGTGAGGTAACTCCAGCACTACGGTGCTCCTGTGGGTGTTGGCCCTAGAAATACTTACCCTGTAAGTGACTTGCTTGTAGCTACTCCCGAAGTGCCCTGAAACTCTTAATTTCCAACCGCGACTTGCCCCATTGAAGTCAACGGCGACCCGCGCCTGTGTTCACTCACTGCACGCGTCCCCAGTGGGTCCTTTACTTACCTACCTTGGGTGGCTTCGTGAGGCCCCAGCACTTCTGAAGGCCCTAGGCCTTGTCCCTTTGCAAGTCATTGTTCTTAAGTCTCTTTTTTAGTATATGGTCTGGTACGCCCCTAGGGCCCCAGCCATATTTGTGCTTAACTGATTGTGAAACGTTGATTTATACATATGTTCCTGACTTCTAATCTCACAAGAGATTAGTAGAGAGTTGTTTAGTAATAAATACATATATATTTGATATATATACCTGTGTGGTGTCTTTTCATTTGGTGATTCAAGAGATTGTGTGGTAAAACAAGCTGCTTTACATTCCTCCAAGACTTAGCCTGAAGGCTGCTCTCCACAGCTACCACTAGGATAGCTTTCTATAAAGGTTGTCTTAAACCTACCTACCATAAGAGTCGAATTGTACTGGTGCAAGGTGTCCACTTTAACTAAGTGAACAGCATATATCAGGCCAACTTCTCACATTGGTGGCAGCGTGTGGGATTCCAGCTTGCTATTGTTTTACCAGAAAATCTCTATTTGAATTACTAACTGAAAACCACTATAGGTACTCAAGGTACATATAAAGTTAAGCTTAGTATCAATAAGTTCTACTGAACTTAGAGCTGTGTGCCAAGGGATAGCACACCCTTTCTACAGCTCAAGCTAGTATCAGTAGGCCACAAACTAGTGTAGGTAGTACAACACTGCACAACACTAGAATGTCCTTAAGGGGTGAACCCAGTGTATCCACTCAGCCTCAGTATAAGGACATGACTTTCTTTGACTTGAAAGCCATGTGTGCTGAAAGGCACCTGAAGCTAGGACAGAGTCCCTCCACACTACACCTGATAGATCTGCTGACAGCAGATGATCTTAGATTAGCTCTAGGAGCTAATGGGTCTGAATCAGTGAGTGGGTCAATTACAGTGTCTGGGTCAGATGATGGACATCAGGATGACCAAGACCCTGTGGTTGTAGGGCCAGGCCCCAAGGGGTCTGAACAGGACAGAGGAATTCTCCCTAAGAGAACTGACATAGTGGAGGAGAGGCCTAGGTCCCTTTCTAGGGAATCTGAACACTCCTATCACTCTGGCAGAGAATCTGTCTACCAGAGGAACTCCTACTTCTCAAGAAGAGAGACCTCCTCTGACAGAATGTACAAACTGCTGCAGTATGAGGAAGCAAGATTTGCCCTCAAAACCAAGCAGTTGGCATTAGATAGGGAAGCCCTGGAGCTCCATAGAGCTTCTAGAAAAGAGGGGTTAGAACCCCCTGGTGGCAGTAACAGTGTCCCTAGAGGCAGAGAATATATTCCAGACCATAGGAACCTGAGCAAGGTTGTTCCTCCCTACCAGAGTGGGGATGATATCCATAAGTGGGTAACTGCTATGGAAAGGGCCTGTAGAGTACAACAGGTCCCCCAAAAGCAGTGGGCAGCAATCTTGTGGCTCTCCTTTTCAGATAAAGGTAGAGACAAGCTCCTCACTGTTAGAGAAGAGGATGCTGATGACTATGAAGTCCTGAAGAGTGCACTGATAGATGGGTTTGGCTTAACCACTGAGCAGTACAGGTTGAAGTTCAGAGACACCCAGAAGGCACAGACTCAGGACTGGACTGACTTTGTAGATTGTGCAACCAAGGCTCTGGAGGGTTGGCTGGTTGGCAGTAGGGTTACTGATTTCAAGGGATTGTATAGTCTAATGATGAGAGAACAGATCCTTAATAATTGCCAGAACCAGTTGTTGCATCAATACCTTGTGGACTCAGATCTGACCTCTCCCCAAGAATTGGGAAAGAAGGCAGACAAGTGGGTCAGAACCAGGGTGAGGCAGAAAACCCAGAACCAAGGAGGTGACACCAAGAAGCAGGATTCTAAGGGCTCTGAGAAAAGTGGGGATAAGTCAAATGACCAGAAGTCTTCACAAGGGCCCCAAAAATCTGCATCTGGTGGGGAGTCACAATCCAACAAGGGAAAAGGCCAAAAGAAGCCCTGGTGCAAATTCTGTAAACAGAAAGGGCATTGGACTTCTGATTGTAACAAGTCCAAAGACCAAACCACCACCACTCCTGCCCCTAAGGCAACTGTTCCCCCTAGTTCAGCTACTGGTGGAGGTGGTACACAGACCAAGGGTGTAGTAGGGTTGACCCTGGGTTCTGAAGTGGACTCTGACCTAGTCAGAGTACCCACTCAGGCAATGCTGATTTGTAATGGAGACATTGACATGTCCTTCCTGGTGAGCCCCAGTAATCTGGGCAAATACAAACAGCAGCCTGTAATAAATGGCAAAGAGGCTTTGGCATTTAGGGACACAGGTGCTAGTGTCACCATGGTGGCAGAGGATCTTGTGGACCCTGGACAGATCATCCTGGGCGAAATGTACCAGGTGACCAATGCAAGCAATGTCAGGACCAACCATAGTCTGGCAGTTGTGAATTTCTCCTGGGGAGGGGTAACTGGCCTCAAGAAGGTTGTAGTCAGTGCAGACCTCCCTGTAGAATGTCTATTGGGCAATGATCTAGAAACTTCAGCCTGGTCTGAAGTAGAGTTATGGACTCATGCTGAGATGTTGGGCATCCCTGCAGAGGTATTTGCTGTGACCAGGTCACAGGCCAAAATGCATGACACTGAACCAGCTCTGGATCCTGAAACCATGGACCAGATGCTTCCCAAGAAGAGGAGCAGCAGTGTTAAGGCAGTGCCTTAACCCTCTGTCTCAGATCACTGATTCCCCTCTTGAGGGAGGAGGAGCAGATCCTGAAGAAGGAACTGCCCCAGAGGGACTTGAGCCTGAACAGGTTGAGTTCTTGGGGGCAGGGGGCCCTTCTAGGGAAGATCTGAGTAAGGAGCAACAGTGCTGCCCCTCTCTTGAACCCCTCAGACAGCAGGCTGCTGCTGAGGCTGCTGGGAGTGCTAGTGGGTCCCATAAAGTTTATTGGGATGAGGGACTCTTATATTCTGAGGGTAGAGACCTAGCCCCTGGAGCCAAGAGGAGGTTGGTAATACCTCAGAAGTTTAGGGGGTTCCTCTTGACCCTAGCACATGATATCCCTTTGGCAGGTCACTTGAGCCAAAACAAGACCTGGGACAGGCTTGTTCCACATTTTCATTGGCCACATATGTCAGAAGACACAAAGGAGTTTTGTCGCTCCTGTGTCACATGCCAAGCCAGTGGCAAGGCAGGTGGCACAACAAAGGCCCCCCTAATACCACTACCTGTGGTGGGGGTACCCTTTGAAAGGGTAGGGATTGACATTGTTGGTCCCCTTGACCCTCAAACTGCATCTGGGCACAGATTTATCCTGGTGGTAGTGGATCATGCCACCAAATACCCAGAGGCAATTCCCCTGAGGACCACCACAGCCCCTGTGGTGGCAAGAGCCCTCATTGGAGTTTTCTCCAGAGTGGGTTTCCCAAAGGAGGTAATCTCTGACAGAGGTACAAACTTCATGTCAGGATATTTGAAAGCAATGTGGAAGGAGTGTGGTGTAACTTATAAGTTCACCACCCCCTATCACCCACAATGCAATGGGTTGGTTGAATGCTTCAACAAAACCCTTAAGGGAATGATTAAAGGACTCCCAGAGAAGCTTAGGCGGACATGGGACCTTCTTCTTCCCTGCCTGTTGTTTGCATACAGAGAGGTTCCACAGAAGGGGGTTGGTTACAGCCCATTTGAGCTTCTGTTTGGGCATCCTGTAAGAGGTCCATTATGTTTGGTAAAAGAGGGCTGGGAGTTACCTCTCAAACCCCCAAACAGGATGTGATGGACTATGTACTTGGTCTCCGCTCCAGGATGGCCGAATACATGAAAAAGGCAACCAAAAACCTGGAGGCCAGCCAAGAATTACAAAAAGCTTGGCATGACCAAAAGGCTGGTCTGACTGTGTACCAGCCAGGACAGAAAGTGTGGGTGTTGGAGCCTGTGGCCCCAGCAGCCCTCCAGGACAAATGGAGTGGCCCCCATACAATAGTTGAGCAAAAGTGAGAAGTCACCTATCTGGTGAATCTTGGAACTCCCAGGAGCCCCCTGAGGGTGCTCCATGTCAACAGATTAAAACCATATGTTGACAGGGCTGACATGGGCTTGCTCATGGCAACTGATGAGGAACAGGAGGAGGAGAGTGACCCTCTCCCTGACCTGCTCTCACAGAACCCTGATGATGGGTCAGTAGATGGTGTTGCTTTGGCAAGCAGCCTCACTGACCATCAGCAAACTGAGTGCAGACAAGTTCTGCAGCAGTACAGACATATGTTTAGCCTGACCCCTAGTCAGACTACCTGGTGCACCCATGAGGTGGACACTGGGGACAGTCTGCCTGTCAAGAATAAAATCTACAGGCAACCTGACCATGTCAGGGACTGTATCAGGACTGAAGTCCAGAAAATGTTGGAGTTAGGTGTCATTGAGCCTTCAGATAGCCCTTGGGCTAGCCCAGTATTCCTAGTACCCAAGCCTCATACCCAGGGTGGTAAGAAAGAAATGAGGTTTTGTGTAGACTACAGAGGCCTCAATGCAGTCACCAGGACTGATGCCTATCCCATACCAAGGGCAGATGAGCTGATTGATACTTTGGCCTCAGCCAAGTATCTGAGTACATTTGACCTAACAGCTGGCTACTGGCAGATCAGGTTAGCTGATGATGCAAAAGCCAAAACAGCATTTTCGACCCCTGGTGGGCACTACCACTTTGTGGTGATGCCCTTTGGATTGAAAAATGCACCTGCCACTTTTCAGAGGTTGGTGAACAAAGTTCTGGCAGGGATGGAAACTTATTGCTCAGCTTATCTAGATGATATTGCTGTCTTTAGTTCCTCCTGGCAGGATCACCTGGTCCACCTCAGAAATGTTTTGGAGGCTCTGCAGAAAGCAGGCCTCACTATCAAGGCCACTAAGTGCCAGATAGGGCAGAGTCAGGTTGTGTACCTGGGCCACCTTGTGGGTGGAGGCCAGGTTCAGCCTTTACAGAGCAAAATCCAAACCATAATGGAATGGGTTGCTCCAACCACCCAGACACAGGTGAGAGCCTTCTTAGGCCTGACTGGGTACTATAGGAGGTTTGTGAAGGGATATGGATCTATTCTATAGTGACCCCCTTGAATTATCTGACCTCAAAGAAAATGCCAAAAAAGGTTCAGTGGACAGCTAGCTGTCAGAAGGCATTTGAAGACCTAAAGCAGGCCATGTGCACTGCCCCCATCTTACAGAGTCCAGACTACACCAAAAAGTTCATTGTCCAAACATATGCTTCTGAGCTGGGTGTGGGAGCTGTACTGTCTCAACTGAATGATGAAGGTCAAGACCAGCCAGTAGCTTTTATTAGCAGGAGGCTGACCCCTAGAGAGAAACGTTGGTCAGCTATAGAGAGGGAGGCCTTTGCTGTGGTGTGGGCCCTGAAGAAGCTGAGGCCATACTTGTTTGGCACTCACTTCATAGTTCAGACTGACCACAAGCCCCTCCTATGGCTTAAACAGATGAAATGTGAAAACCCAAAACTTTTGAGGTGGTCCATTTCCCTACAGGGGATGGACTATACAGTGGAACATAGGCCTGGGACCCAACATGCCAATGCAGATGGACTCTCAAGGTATTTCCACTTAGAGCACGAAGACTCAACTGGTCAAGGTTAGTTTAGTGTCCCTGCATTTGGGGGGGGGGTTGTGTAGGAGAGTAGGATCTGCCTCTTATGTTGCCCCCACTTTTTTTCTGATGTTTACACTGGTTTCTGGCTATAGTCTGGCTGGGACCCTGCCAATCAGGGCCCCAGCCTCTCTGTCTCTCTAAACGACTTGGAGTGCACTCTAGGTGCACTAGTGATTGGATACTGTGGTACCTTATGAGTCCCTAGTATATGGTATCTTAGGTACCAAGGGCATAGGTACTTCACAGGCCTACCAGGGGCTGAAGGATGTATTATGCCACCCCTGGGAAGCAGACTAAATCTGACACCACAGGTCTGCTACTGCAGCCTGGGTAAGGTGGTGCATGCACTCCTTACTGTGATATAGGCTACCTATATCACTACATAGATACACACATATAAACCTATAAGTCACTCCTATGGCAGGCCTTATCAATCCTGAAGGCAGAGTGCTTGGTTCCTATGTGAGAGGGTGCCCCTGCATGAGCAGAGCCCCTCTGCAGCATTCGGAGACCCTTCTCTGAGGCTGTTTGTAGTGCAGCCTGACCATATACTGTTAAGCGCATTATAACCTTGCGTTAAATGCTAACTTTGGGATGGCTGCACGGAAACATGTCGTGTTTGGTGTCAAACATCTTGGAATACTACCCCCCCTTCTAGAGGGATAGACATGTACCTACTGTGGAAACGCTGTAGAATCCTGAAGAGCCCTGGCATCACAAAATGGATGCCACCAGACACAGACACTGGGCTGCCCTCCTGCTGATGACCGAAACTCGCAGTGGAGGAGGCCCAACAATAGGTATCCTGTCGCAGGAGGGTGTGACCACCCTCCAGACAGGGTTTAGTGTATTGGGGCTGGGTGGGTGCACTCCTAGAGTGCTTTGAAGTCCTGCACTGGGGGAGCAGAAGGCTCCTCTGTGCATACCCCAGTTCAAACCGGCTCAGGGGCTACCTGCCCCTGCTCTGGCGCGAAACTGGACAAAGGGAAGTGGGTGTAGCCACCCACTCCCCTGACCCTCCCATAGGTGGGGTCATAGAGCTAGTCCCTCCCTTCTTTTTAGTATAAGATAGGGAACCCTGCATTGCAAGCTAGATCTCCCTGGACGACGCTCTTAAGAAGAATCCTGGACCTTCGACGTTCCACTACCTCTGGAAGACTGAAGAATCTCCCTTGGAGTCAAGGAGTGACTCCCCTGCTTGGCAGGCACCAAAAACTACAATGATGGTCACAAACTATGCCGCTCCTGCCGGAGCCCAAAGTCCCTGCAGCCCAAGAAGAGGATTTCCTGACTTCTCCAAGGCCATCGTGAGTCCCCAGCGAAGCTGAGGCAAGTGGACCCCACGAGTGACGAGGAACCACAGGCCCTGGGTACCATGCACTATTGTCAAGTGCAACCCCTTTACGATGTTCTACAAACCTGTGCTTTGGATCATGTATGGTCCCAGCCTCTAGCAGGAATTCCTCTGAAGATCAGAGGCCTACCCCATCCCGAGTGACCGTGGGCCCCTGTTGAAGGAATCCTCCTGAGGCATCTTTGCAATCTCTTGCCAGCCGGCTTTTGGGTCCCCTGAAGACTTTTCTACAGAACCAAAGGGCTCCTCTGGTTGCTCCAGGCCTGCCCTGACTTACCCTTGATGGGTGAGTTCCCCAGACCTTGCTGATCTGCACCATTGACTTTTTTCTCTTTCCACAAGACTTGCTGCTGTCAAGGCTTGTTGGCTCCAAACAGGTCGCCGTCACCGCAGTCAGCTGCAGACTTCATGGGCACGCTGAATCCAGCTCCTGGTTGTCCTCGACGCCTCCTGGACCTCATGGCCGAAGAGTCAAGACACCCGTGAATGACCAGAATCTGTCAATGACGGTGGGCATCCATCTTCCTTGCCCCGGGTCACTGCCCAGTGACTTTGAACACTGTCCCCTCTGCTTTCAGGTCTTCCTGCCTCCGAATCCAGGCTTGGATTCCACCGGACACTTCTTCTGGCTTCACAAGCAGCAAGTCTTCACTGGCTCCCATTGAAAACGACGCCGCGACCCGACACCAAAGGACACCTATGCACCCGGCTTCCCTGGGCGAGGTAACTCCAGCACTACGGTGCTCCTGTGGGTGTTGGCCCTAGAACTACTTACCCTGTAAGTGACTTGCTTGTAGCTACTCCCGAAGTGCCCTTAAACTCTTAATTTCCAACCGCGACTTGCCCCATTGAAGTCAACGGCGACCCGCGCCTGTGTTCACTCAGTGCACGCGTCCCCAGTGGGTCCTTTACTTACCTACCTTGGGTGGCTTCGTGAGACCCCAGCACTTCTGAAGGCCCTAGGCCTTGTCCCTTTGCAAGTCGTTGTTCTTAAGTCTCTTTTTTAGTATATGGTCTGGTACGCCCCTAGGGCCCCAGCCATATTTGTGCTTAACTGATTGTGAAACGTTGATTTATACATATGTTCCTGACTTCTAATCTCACAAGAGATTAGTAGAGAGTTGTTTAGTAATAAATACATATATATTTGATATATATACCTGTGTGGTGTCTTTTCATTTGGTGATTCAAGAGATTGTGTGGTAAAACAAGCTGCTTTACATTCCTCCAAGACTTAGCCTGAAGGCTGCTCTCCACAGCTACCACTAGGATAGCTTTCTATAAAGGTTGTCTTAAACCTACCTACCATAAGAGTCAAATTGTACTGGTGCAAGGTGTCCACTTTAACTAAGTGAACAGCATATACCAGGCCAACTTCTCACAGAAGTGCAGAAAGAAGCAACAGAGTTGCAGAAAGAGGCAAGAGAAGTGCTGAAAGAGTCAAGAGAGGTGTAAAAGAGGCAAGAGAGGTGCAGAAAGAGAGAAGAGGGGTGAAAGAAGAGGCAAGAGGAGTGCAGACCGAAGCAAGAGAGGTGCAGAAAGAAACAGGGGAAGTGCAGAAAGAAGCAACAGAGTTGCAGAAAGAGGCAAGAGAAGTGCTGAAAGAGTCAAGAGAGGTGCAGAAAGAGGCAAGAGAGGTGCAGAAAGAGGCAAGAGAGGTGCAGAAAGAGACAAGAGGGGTGCAGAAAAGGCTAAAGAAGGGCAGAAAGAGGCAAGAGAGGTACAGAAACAGGCAAGAGAGGTGCAGAAACAGGCAAGAGGGGTGCAAAAAGAGGGAACAGGGGTGCAGAAAGAGGCAATAGAGGTGCAGAAAGAGGGAACAGGGGTGCAGAAAGAGGCAAGAGAGGTGCAGAAAGAGAGAAGAGGGGTGTAGAAAGAGGCAAGAGGGATGCAGAAAGAAGCAAGAGAGGTGCATAAAGAAGCAAGAGATGTGCAGTAAAAGCAACAGAGGTCCAGAAAGAGGCAAGAGAGGTGCAGAAATAGGCAACAGAGGTGCTGAAAGAGGGAACAGGGGTGCAGAAATAGGCAAGAGAGGTGCAGAAAAAGTGAAGAAGGGTGCAGAAAAAAGCAAGAAGGGTGCAGAAAGAAGCAAGTGAGGTGCAGAAAGAGGAAACAGAGTTGCAAAAAGATGCAAGAGAAGTGAATAAAGAAGCAACAGAGGTGCAGAAAGAGGCAAGAGAAGTGCAGAAAAAGGCAAGAGAGGTGCAAAACGAGGCAAGAGAGGTGCAGAAAGAGGGAAGAAGGGTGCAGAAAGAGGCAAGAGGGGTGCAGAAAGAAGCAAGAGATGTGTGGGATAAGCAAGAGAAGTGCAGAAAGAACCAACAGATGTGGAGAAAGAGGCAAGAGGGGTGCAGAAAGAGGGAAGAGAACTGCAAAGAAACCAAGAGAGATGCAGAAAGAGGCAAGAGGGATGGAGAAAGAAGCAAGAGACCTGCAGAAAGAGGAAGAAGGCTGCAGAAAGAGGCAAGAGAGGTGCAGAAAGAAGCAAGAGAGGTGTTGAAAGAGGAAGAAAGGTGCAGAAAGAAGCAAGAGAAGTGCAGAAAGAAGCAAGAGAAGTTCCTAAAGAGGCAAGAGAGCTGCAAAAATAGACAAGAAAGGTGCAGAAAGGGGCAAGATAAGTGCAGAAAGAAGCAGAACTGCAGAAAGAGGAAAAAGGTGCAGAAAGAGGAAGAAAGATGGAGAAAGAAGCAAGAGAAGTGCAGTAGGAAGCAAGAGAAGTACAGAAAGAGGGAAGAGAAATGCAAAAAAACAAGAGAGATGCAGAAAGAATCAAGAGAACTGCAGAAAGAGGCAAGAGAGGTGCAGAAAGAGGCAAGAGCGGTACAGAAAGAGGAAGAAAGGCACAGAAAGAGGAAGAAAGGTGCAGAAAGAGGCAAGAGAAGTGCAGAAAGAAGCAACAGAGTTGCAGAGAGGCAAGAGAAGGGCTGAAAGAGGCAAGAGAGGTGCAGAAAGAGGCAAGCGAGGTACAGAAAGAAGCAAGAGAGGTATAGAAAGTGGCAAGAGAGGTGCAGAAAGAGGCAAGCGAGGTACAGAAAGAAGCAAGAGAGGTATAGAAAGAGGCAAGAGAAGTGCTGAAAGAGTCAAGAGAGGTGCAGAAAGAGGCAAAAGAGGTGCAGAAAGAGAGAAGAGGGATGAAGAAAGAGGCAAGAGGAGTGCAGACCGAAGCAAGAGAGGTGCAGAAAGAAACAAGGGAAGTGCAGAAAGAAGCAACAGAGTTGCAGAAAGAGGCAAGAGAAGTGCTGAAAGAGTCAAGAGAGGTCCAGAAAGAGGCAAGAGAGGTGCAGAAAGAGACAAGAGGGGTGCAGAAAGAGGCTAGAGAAGGGCAGAAAGAGGCAACAGAGGTGCAGAAACAGGCAAGAGGGGTGCAGAAACAGGCAAGAGAGGTGCAGAAAGATAGAAGAGTGGTGCAGAAACTGGCAAGAGAGGTGCAGAAAGAGGGAACAGGGGTGCAGAAAGAGGCAAGAGAGGTGCAGAAAGAGAGAAGAGGGGTGTAGAAAGAGGCAAGAGGGATGCAGAAAGAAGCAAGAGAGGTACATAAAGAAGCAAGAGACGTGCAGTAAAAGCAACAGAGGTCCAGAAAGAGGCAAGAGGGGTGCAGAAAGAGGCAACAGAGGTGCTGAAAGAGGGAGCAGGGGTGCAGAAATAGGCAAGAGAGGTGCAGAAAGAATGAAGAGGAGTGCAGAAAAAGGCAAGAGGGGTGCAGAAAGAAGCAAGTGAGGTGCAGAAAGAGGAAAGAGAGGTGCAGAAAGATGCAAGAGAAGTGAATAAAGAAGCAACAGAGGTGCAGAAAGAGGCAAGAGAAGTGCAGAAAGAGGCAAGAGAGGTGCAAAAAAAGGCAAGAGAGGTGCAGAAAGAGGGAAGAAGGGTGCAGAAAGAGGCAAGAGGGGTGCAGAAAGAAGCAAGAGATGTGTGGAAAAAGCAAGAGAAGTGCAGAAAGAACCAACAGATGTGGAGAAAGAGGCAAGAGGGGTGCAGAAAGAGGGAAGAGAACTGCAAAGAAACCAAGAGAGATGCAGAAAGAAGCAAGAGACCTGCAGAAAGAGGAAGAAGGCTGCAGAAAGAGGCAAGAGAGGTGCAGAAAGAAGCAAGAGAGGTATAGAAAGAGGAAGAAAGGTCCAGAAAGAAGCAAGAGAAGTACAGAAAGAAGCAAGAGAAGTTCCAAAAGAGGCAAGAGAGCTGCAAAAATAGGCAAGAAAGATGCAGAAAGGGGCAAGATAAGTGCAGAAAGAAGCAGAACTGCAGAAAGAGGAAAAAAGGTACAGAAAGAGGAAGAAAGATGGAGAAAGAAGCAAAAGAAGTGCAGTAGGAAGCAAAAGAAGTACAGAAAGAGGGAAGAGAAATGCAAAAAAGCAAGAGAGATGCAGAAAGAGGCAAGAGGGATGGAGAAAGAATCAAGAGAACTGCAGAAAGAGGCCAGAGAGGTGCAGAAAGAGGCAAGAGAGGTACAGAAAGAAGAAGAAAGGCACAGAAAGAGAAAGAAAGGTGCGGAAAGAGGCAAGAGAAGTGCAGAAAGAAGCAACAGAGTTGCAGAAAGAGGCAAGAGAAGTGCTGAAAGAGGCAAGAGAGGTGCAGAAAGAGGCAAGAGTGGTGCAGAAAGAAGCAGGAGAGTTACAGAAAGAAGCAAGAGAACTGCAGAAAGAAGCAACAGAGTTGTAGAAAGAGGCAAGAGAAGTGCAGAAAGAGGCAAGAGATGTGCAGAAAGAGGCAAGAGAGGTGCAGAAAGAGGGAAGAGGGGTGCAGAAAGAGGGAGGAGGGGTGCAGAAAGAAGCAAGAGAGGTGCAGAAAGAAACAAGAGAAGTGCAGAAAGAAGCAACTGAGGTGCAGAAAGAGGCAATAGGGGTGCAGGAAGAATCAAGAGAGGTGCAGAAAGAAGCACGGGAAGTGCAGAAAGAAGCTAGCGAGGTGCAGAAAAAGGCAAGAAAAGTTCAGAAAGAGGCAATAGAGGTGAAGAAATAGAGAAGAGGGTGCAGAAAGAGGCATGAGAAGTAAAGAAAGAAGCAATAGATGTGCAGAAATAGGCAAGAGAGGTGCAGAAGAAAGAAGCAAGAGATGCACAGAAAGAAGAAAGAGAGGTGCAGAAAGCAGAAGAGAAATGCAGAGATAGGCAAGAGAGGCGCAGAAACAAGCAAGAGAGGTTTGCACACCATTAGTACCAATTTAACAGTCACATGTAGCAATAAGTAACATGTGACCATTCCAGCTTTGCAAAGGGCCTTCCACCACGCTGTAACATGTGTTGCTGCATTTTTGGTAACATTTGAGCCGTTTCAGCTAGAAACTAGTTTTTTTCGTTCATATCCGCAGATTATGGGACAGATGATGGATTATGTGGCAAATGCAGAAAATGTATAATTATGCGAAAATCGGCGCAGCCAAACAGTCTCATAATTCCAGTGGCCCTCCTCATACCTCTGACTAGGTTCACAAGTGCTCCTCTGCGGTTGCTTCTTTTTTGCGTCTTTTTGAATTTATAGTTTAGATTCTATGGAAACGAGGAAGAATAAACCTGAGGTTACCACTCCACAACACAGACTACCATACCACATAATTACTCTCCATAACAATTAATCCCACTACACATAACTCCTACACACTAAATACCATATACTTTCTATCCACATAATTTCACTGCACAAAATACCACATAATTCCACTACACACAATGTACATCCACTCCACTCCAAAAAACATTACTAAAAAACATTTACATTTACAACGCCAATAGCTCTAACTCTCGCAAATGCGAGGCCTATTGCATTGCAAATGCTTCTACAACTAGTAGTCACGTTTGCAGAGTGCTAGAGAAAGGGGGCTGAGCCTCCAACCAGCACTCAGGAATTCTGCTGCGTAGGACTTACAGGAGGTACCAGGAGTGCTTCTTGGCCCCCAAAGTCCCTCAGGAGTAAAGTGGACTTCATACCCCAACCAGTAGTGTGCCGGGAGGCATGTTTGCAGGGCAGTGGAGAAAGGGGGTATGGCCTCCGATGACCTCTTAGCAATCCCACTGTGTGGAACTTACTAGAGGTAACAGGAGGGGTAGTTGGCCCCCAAGGACGTCCTTGGGGCCAACTACCCCTCCTATTACCTCCAGTAAGTCCCACTCAGCAGGATTGCTAAGTTCTCATAGCAGGCCATGCCCCCTTTGCCCACCACTCTGCAAACTCGCTCCCTTGGATGGGATTGAAGTCCCCTTCACTGCTTGGCATCCTTAGGTGCCAACTAGCCTAACTGTTACCTCCAGTAAGCCCCACACAGTGGGATTGTTGAGAGGTGGACACAGGCCACGTCCCCTTCCTCCACCACTCTGCAAACCCGCCTCCTGGCGTGCTCTTGGTTGGGGAGGAAGTCCCCTTGCCTCTTGAGGGTTCCTGGGGGCCAACTAGCCCTCCTGTTACCTCCAGTAAGCCCAACACAGCTGGATTGCTGAGAGGTGCTCAGAGGCCATGCCCCCTTTCTACACCACTCTGCAAACACATCTCCTGGTGCACTTCTGCTTGGGGGATGAAGTCCACTTTAGTCCTGAGGTCCTCAGGACACAAGGGGACCTCATCGCCCCACTAACAGTGCATCAAGAGGCGCATTTGCAGAGTGGTGTAAAAAGGGCGTGGCCTCCTACCACATCTCAGCAAACCCACTGTGTGGGGCTTACTGGAGGCACCTTGTGGGCTAGTTGGCCCTTAAGGACCCTCACCAGTGAAGGGGACTTCATCCCCCAACGTAGAACACACCAGGAGGGGCATTTGCAGAGTCGTGCAGGGAGGGGGCATGGCCTCCGGCGAGTTGCCAGTTTCTTTTTTTTTTTTCAGTCAGTCAATAACTTTATTTTGGCCGTTGCGGCCATAAAAGTATCACATGCATACAATACAGTACAGACTTAGCAAACAATCAATTTTTTTTAAAAAAACAGTCTGTAATAACGTGGATTTTCCTTCTTGGAGTCCAGACTTCCTAAAGCTCTGGGGGCGAAAAAGCGTCCACAAAAGTGCATGTGCATTCGATATAATAAATTAATAACCATCATACAAAATCAGGAGCCTAGAGTTAGTAAAGTCTGCCTGACTCCCAATTGACAAATAAGGACCTTGAAAGTGCCAGTGCCTAAAGTGCAAAAGGATCCGAAGATTGATTACAAAGATCCAAAAGCTGCTTCGGTACAAACTATCTAATACAATAATAAGAGCAATAAAAACAATTATAATCAAGACCAGGAAGCGTAACAGCAAAAGTCTATGCCGTAAGAGTTAGTGGCATGACCCGTCATGCAGTACAATTCCATATTTGGTACAAATCTAAGTTAATAAATACCTACTTATATAAAATCATTTAAGAAATATTAAAATGCAAAAGGGTTACGTCAGTTGCATGGACAACGCGTGTCTTCTACTAATCCACATTTTACCCAGAAATTTTGCAACTGCACAGACAATTAGCATGCTGGAGTCAGATTTTAAGATACGTAACGCATCACTGTGACAGCGGGTACCTAGCTGTTTGCAGGTAGGAGCTATCCACCTGGATCTCAAATGGTGGTACCTAGGGCATGCAAAAAGTATGTGACTGATGGACTCGGCTGCAAGTGAGCAGCCGGGGCAGATCGCAGATGCAGAAGAGTGCTGGGACCAGGAGGCAACAAAGGTATTGAGAGGGAGGGAACCAAATCGGAATTGCATGAAGAGTTTCCTATCCTGGGCGTTCGAGATAACCTCCAGATATTGCTCAAATGCTCCTTCCAGCTTGAACGCCATAAAATCAAGGGTCAATCGGCCCCCAGTTGGATGAGAGATAAGGGACTGTGCCACCCAGTCCCAGTAGTGTTTCTTAAGTTGGGCTTTGGTTGGGAGCGATTCTGGGGTATCAATATCCCATATGCCTTCCATCCCTATAGTGGACAACATTAGCCTCACCCTAGTTATCCAACTAATTTTCTTGTGATGATCTAAGGCATAGACTTTGTCCAAAGCAGCAGCATATGGATGTAGCTCGGGAGTTGTCTTTAGACGTAGCCAGAAGAGAAAAGAGCGTAACTGAGCTTTTTGCACAATCTTAAATCTACCCAAATCAAATCTCAGCGGTTGCAGGGGGGTACTCTGTGGGAGGGAACAAAGTGATCTCAGGAATTTATTTTCGGTGCGTCCAGTTTTCGAACCCCCAGAGTTCCACCCCATACAAAGCTGCTCCCACAGATTTGTGATCGTAAATACAAATGGGGGCGACTATTGGCTTGCTCACTGAGATCTTATGCTCCTTGATCAAAGCCCCCGAAATACGTCTTAGCAGTAAGTTCTGCCGCTTGACATGAAATCTCCAGGAGAGGTCATCAGAGAGAGTGATACCCAGATAATCAAAGGTACTCACTCTCTCTAGTGGTCTCCCCTCCAGAAAAAGCTTCTCCTTAAAGGATCGATGAGGGTTGATCATTAGTAGCTTAGTCTTTGCAGTATTTATCTCAAGCCCTCTTAATGCACAAAAGGACTCAAAGCGTTTTAAAAGGGATTGAAGGCCACTCGGGGTCTTGGAAACTATCAAAGTGTTGTCCTCAAAGAGTAAGGTTATCGTTTTGACCCCCCCCCCCAGGGTCGGCGCATCGGCTGGGCTCTCAGCGAGAAAATGAACACCACCATTAATGAAGAGTGAGAAGAGAGTAGGGGCCATTACACACCCTTGACGGACCCCTCTATCTACCTTAATCGGATCTGACAATTGACCTTGATTACCCCAATGTACCCTTGCATAGTTGTTCTCGTGCAAGCGAATGGTCAGTGATAGAATTTCAGGTGGGATACCCATTTCCTTCAAGACATACCAAAGTTTGTGTCTAGGAATAAGGTCGATAGCAGACCGTAAATCAATAAAAGCTACATATAAGCTTCCTTTCGAGATTGTCACTGTCTTCCATGTTAGTAGTAGGAAGCGAAAGACCTTATCGACTGACTTTCTGTCTGAACCCGGCTTGAAAAGGAGTCAGAATGTTATTGTCATCTATCCAAGTTTGTATTTTCATCAGAAGTGCTCGCGCAAAGACCTTTTGAGCACTGTCGATCAAGCTAATTGGTCTAAAGTTAGGGGGCAGTGTGCGATCACCCTTCTTAAACACTGGGATTACCTCAGCCCCTTTCCATGAAGACGGAATTGCTGAGCCGGCGGCTATTCCGTTTGCCAGGGCCAAAATATACAGTGACCAGTTCTCAATATTACTGAGAAATTGGTCGCCAGGAATGGCTTCCGGCCCAGGGGCTTTAGAGCTAATAATTGCTTTAATACTAGATTTTATTTCCGCTAAGCTGAAGAACCCATCAGTCTCAGAGATGTCATGAGCAATTTTTAGTTCTTCGTTAGCTTCAGTAGGCTCTCCGGTGTATAAGGACGAGAAATGGCGATGCCATTCTTCGACAACAATATTGTTGTCAGGTGTCTGGGACCTATATTCCTCTCCCTCGTTACTAAAAGCCAGAACCGTTGTGTGTCTTTCCTTGAGCAAGCATCATTATCAGTGCCCATCGATCCACTTCCCAGTCCCTTTTGGCCTTGAGAATCACTTTCTTGTAAGCTCGCCTGGTTTCCCTCACTTGATCTACATTATTTGAACGAATTGCCAAGGCCAGCTGGGTTTTAAGGTCCCTGCATTCTCACGTAAACCAAGCAAACTGCGATTTTGAGCATTTGTTCCCCTTTTTTCGTTGTATTTTAAAATAATTGGCCAACAAATTGAAAAAATTAGTATGGCAGTCAGCAATCTTGCCAAGATCGCCCGAAGGTTCTGTAAAGCTGAGCATCAGTCTAGTACTGGCCTCCAAGTTTGTGTTGATAAGAGCTAACTTCTCCGGGTCCGTTGCTACACGTGCCCATTTAAGGCGCCTATTGTTATTGGTAGAATGGACCTCCCTAGTGGCGAGAGTAATATCAATGGAATTCAGGCATCTAGCCAAGGGAGAAATTAGGGTTAGCTCAAGGGGGTTATTATCACTCTCCGTGACCCTACAATCATATCAACAACTTTCGGCCACAGTCTTAAATCTGA
The DNA here is from genome assembly GCA_963921515.1 of Calotriton arnoldi. Lineage (NCBI taxonomy): Eukaryota > Metazoa > Chordata > Amphibia > Caudata > Salamandridae > Calotriton > Calotriton arnoldi. The sequence continues at coordinate 310,016 of CAWUFW010014736.1, forward strand.
CAAAAAATAGTCGATTCGACTCATATTAGTGGTCCGATTAAAAGTATTTGCTCCTGCCTTATCAGAATTGGTTAGTCCGATGGCAGCCCTCAAACCAAATTCAAGTGTTATTGCATTAAGCTGGAGTGCGGTTTGAGACCATTTTTTATTGGGAATAAGATCCAAGGGGGAACGTGCCATAGCTCCTCCTCTTCTTTACTTCCACACAGGTCCTCCAACCCCAAAGGTTCAAAGGTGATGTTGAAGTCTCCTGCGAATATTACTGGTAATAGAGTATCTCTAGCATCCAGGAGGTTCTCCAGCTCCTGGAGGGTAAAAGATGTACTTCCCGCTTTCGTCCCTCTGGCATCCCCAGCCCATCTTCTACCCTTATCTGGATCGCTAGTATGTCCGAGCTATTGGTCTCAAGTTCTTTAGCAGAACAGTGGAGATCTATTTTGATTAGAATTAGTAAACCCCCACTTGGGCGCCCAGATTTGCTAGCGGTGGAATGTAATATACCCGGGTATAAAGATGGGAAAAGGGCACCACGTTTCTTGGAGAATACAGATGTCGTGCCTTTCTACGTATTGGATCCAGAGGGCAAGTGCTAGTTTTGGTCTCACCCCGGCAACATTCCATGACAGTAGAGAGAGTTTGGTCACTTGGTCTGCATTACCTAGAATTACAGGAATATCACCCTCTCCCATACCTCCTCCCTGGGAGCCCGACCCATGTTCCTCGGGGCTACCCCCCTCATTACAGCAACTGGTTGCAGACAGATTTCCGTCGCCAGTTAAGATGACCAAGAACGTTGCTGAGGGTGGGGTTAAGTCATCGGGGCAGATTGTCACAGGAATAAGTAGAGTTGGGGTGAAAGTAAGTGATATAGAGCCTGCTGGAAGGTTGGATGTACAAGTCAATCATTGACATCAAGACTTGAACCTGAGGTCTGCTGACGAGCCAGGCTTCTTTTTTTTAATTTTAGGAAGGGGGCTGTGTGGCCCCCCCTTCCCTTAACCCTTTTGGGCCCCGGGGACCAAATCTCCCGGGGCCTGAGGCATTTAAAAAAAAAAAATGTAAAGGAAGGGAGGCCCCCCTCCTGAGGCGGATTATGGTCCCGGGGACCCCATCCCCCGGGGCTAGGCCTTTGTTTTTTTTTGTTTTCTTTAAATGTGAGTGGGGCTGCATGGCCCCCCTCTTGAGGCCAATTTCAGCCCATCCCCCACGGCTTGGCCATTTAAAAAAAAAAGTGTTTTCTAAAGGAGGTGGGCCGCGCGTCCCCCCTCTCAAGGCCGATTTCGGCCCCGGGGAACACATCCCCAGGCGCCCTGACATTCTTTTTTAATTAAGAAAAGGGAGGGGACCCCATCCCCCAGGGCATGGCCACTTCTTTAGGGACCGCGGGGGAACCCCAATGTCCCTGCCGGCTCCCTGCCTCCTGAGGGAGCCGGCATTGCTTTTGGGCAAAGGGAGCTGCTAACATGCAGCTCCCTTTGCCCAAAAGCAATTCTGCTTCGCTTCATGGAAGCGAGAGCAGGATAAAAAGCGAAGCAGAGTTTGCTTTGGCAAACTGCAATGTCCTGGAGATAGGCAAACTGGGACATTGCTGTAGCCGGCCCTGGGGGGTGGCAGTCCCCAGGGCCGTGGAGGGCTCCACGAGGGGGGGCGCGTGGCCCCCCTCTAACATGTGTGATGCCCTGGGGAGGTGGTGGTCCCTGGGGCCGGGGTTCCGCAACGGACCCCCGCATTTAAATAATTTGTGCCCCGAGGAGGGGGTGATTCCTGGGGCAGTGTGGGGGGGCTTGAGCCCCCCGCACTTCATTTTTTAAAGGTAGCCCCGGGGAGGTGGCCATCCACTGGGCTTGGGGGGGCCACGAGGCCCCCCGCCCATTAATAATTAAAACCCCGGGGAGGTGGCGGTCCCCGGGGCAATATAGTGGGGCTGGAGACCCCCATGCTATTTTTTTTTAAAAGCCCCAGGAAGGTGGTGGTCCCCAGGGCTGTGGGGGCCCGATCTGGCCCCTGCATCTATTTACATTATTGCTCCTGGGACCTGGCCCACCCAGGGGCTTAAAGAAACAAAGTGCGGGAGACCATGCTTTGTTTTTTTTTAAAGTTCGGCAGGATTCCCCCTTTGGGTCCCTGTGGGACCCCTTGAGCAGGCCTAGGGTGTCAGGGTGTTTCTACCCTGACCCTTTTTCTTATTTGTTATAGTTTTTTTTACCTTTTTCCTTGTGACTTGATTCAACCGATTCACAAGATGGCTGCCAACACTTCCTGGTTGAAACTGTTGGCAGACAATCAGATCTCACTCTCGAGATCAGGAGGGTTCGGGGATCCTTTGCGTCAATATATAGATATCTGTAAATATTTAAATTTCTCAGAAACTACTGAACAGATTTACAATATTTAACAAAAAGAGTGCACTCTGAACCAAGAGCTATTTTTTTGTTAAATTTGGCGTAATTCCGTTCAGCAGTTCGGGCTGTAGCTGTGTCAAGAGTTTCCTATGGAAATTAACATGGAGAAAAAGTGTTTTGGGACCCCCGTTTTTTCTCGGCCCCCACTTGACGAATCACCCCGAAACTTTCAACACAGCAGCTGAATTGAGCGGGCCATTAGTTTTGAAAATTTCGCGAAGATTCATCAAATGGCGCCAAAGATATTGGCAAAAGAAAAAATGCTTTTTGAATAGAAACAAGGTTGTAAACTATAACTAACAACTGGCGACTGCCAGTCGGTAATATATATATATATTGGGCACCCCGGGACATTGCAGTTTGCTATTTCATGGTGGGGGTAATGCTCCCGCCATGACATAGCAAACTTTGCTTTGCTTCATGGATGCGAGAGCATTGAAAATGCTCTCACTTCCATGAAGCGAAGCAGAATTGATTTTGGGCAAAGGGAGCTGCATGTTAGCAGCTCTCTTTGTCCAAAAGCAATGCCGGCTCCCTCAGGAGGCGGGGAGCCAACAGGACCGCGGGGACCTTGAGGCATCCGCCGATGTTCCCAACAACTTGGCCATGCCCCCGGGATGGGGTTCCCGGGGCAGTATTGGCCCGGGAAGAGGGTCTTGCAGATCCCCTACCCAATTTTTTAAACATGGATAAGGATAAGGCCTGGCCTTGGGGGATGGGGTCCCCGAGGTTAAATTGGCTTTAGAAGGGGGCCCCCTCCAAATAAATAGATAAAAAATATAGGGCATGCCCTGGGGTATAGGGTCCCCCGGGCAAAAGTGGCCCAGGGAAGGGGGGCCACGAGGCCCCTTTTCCATTAAAAAAATACAAAATAAAAAGTTTCAGGACCCCGGGGAATGGGGTCCCCAGGGCCAAATTAGTCCTATTGTAGTGGGAGGCATTAAATAATTTATTTTCTCTCGTGGTAGGAGTTGCGACCCTATCTCGGCTCTCAGCGTGACCCCCCCAGTGTAACGTTGCGGTGGATTCGCGGATTGACCTTAAATAAATAATTAAATAGTTTACAATTCAAAAGGTAGTGTTGCATTGTGAATTCTTTTATAGAGGTTGTGAGATTGAAGTTCATAATCACTTTAAAATTGAGAGAGTTAGAAATAATATTAAATAATATAAATTAAAAGTTAGAGATGAAGAGTGAAATGTGTTGTAGTACATTGAATTTGTGCTTTTGATTTGTTGATTCGCGATGGGTTCGCGAATCCGTGAAGAGTATATATGTTTAAACATATATATGTTTCACTGTTGGGTTAAAGGTTGGGTCTAAAAAGAGCCGTTGTGTTCATTACGATTTTCTTCCAGCTACATGTAAGTCTGGATGCACAGCTTCTTTCATCTGTGACGTGAACTCCATCACTTCTGTAGATGTTATGCATGTCAAAACGTAGATTGTTGTTATAGATAGAGCCCATGTTATGGTCTCTGAGGTAAGCAGAAACAGCTTTATTAACATGCTTCCTAGCTTTGTCAATCTGTGGACAAAATTGATTTGACCACTTCCATTTCTGTCTTTGGCATATATAGAGTATACAAAGAGAGTGTGAGGGAAAAGCAACATCAGTTGTGCAAAGGTATCCCTCATTAGGATTTCCAATCCTACCCCAGTCAATGTGCCTAGATCATTGCCACCACAGTGCACAATCATGAGAGGCAAAAAGGTTTTAACCAAAGGCATCAATTGGTGCCACTTTAATCCTCTCTGTGAAAACCATTTGATATCTACATTTTGCAAACCTAGGTCTTTGTCCATACCTCTGGGTTCAGCAAATCTTTTGCTCCAGAAAACATAGCTGTGCCCTACAATCCATACTGTAAGCATTTTCAAGGGATTTGTGGAAGGAATGAAAAGACAATGTGTAGCTGAATAAGTCAGTTGGTAGAATGAGAGGTATCTAAAATGGTGGAAAAGATGCTTTTTTGCAAAAAGCAGATAACTGATTGGTTGTTCATAAACAATGTGTACTCAAAAAATAGGATGCATGTTAGTTTGCTGAACAAGCATCATTCTGATTGGTTATAGAAAAATGTTTGAAAAGTACAGTAGATAGGATAAGCTAATATTTTGCAAAAGTCAACCACACCTGCTATTTGCAATTGTAAGCTAGTGTGCTGAATTTCAAAATATTGTGGACTTGTGACCTGCTGGTACAGTTGAATGTTGCAGAAACTGTTACAATGGAAACTAGGATTTAGCAGAATGGGTGAAGGGATGAACTTAAATGTGTTTTTAAAATATGAAATTGTAAGTTATATATAAGTGATATGCTACTCAAGTAAGTTTTCCGAGATCAGTACTGTGTTTAGAAGTGGTGTGTTCTTAAAAAATACTACTAGTCTTATTGGAAATAGGTTTTTGCACTCCCGTAAAGGTGCACAGCTTCATCGCGACGATACACGGCGGCACCGCGGTGGAGTCGCAACTCCAATAAATTACAGAACCAGACTGGGTACTTTTAGAAGAGACTAATAAAGGGTTAATATGTGTAACCAATAGGAATGGGTTTTAGAATTTCAAAAACTGAAGGAAACATTTTGATTTGTTACTTAAATTCATTAGTGTGCAGAAAGAGAGGGAAAGTTTGCCATTACTGGTTTTACTTGTTGAGAATGGTTCATCACATTTATTGTGTGTGAAAGAAAATCTTTGAGGAGTTTCACATATTTTCATATTCTGAAATACTATATAAGAGGTGAGTTAGTAATGTGTAAGGTGTGTTATGTATTGTGTAGGAGTGCATGAGTGTTTGAAATGATATTTTTAACTTTGTAATGCATTATTTGTAAAGCTTGTGAAGCATTAGGCAAAATGTGTTCTTTGAAATATGCTACCAAATGTTTGAGACATGTATTGTAGTCTGTTTTATTGTATTGAAATTAAGTTTGAAATAGGTTGTGCATACTAATATGTGTACTTCCAGAGTCTGTTATGAAAGTAGTAGAGAAAACTGAGGTTTAAAACATGTTGACAGATGTATTAAACTGTATTCCAATCTATATAAGTGTGTGTTTGCGAAACATCCATGATCACATATGCATTGCAATGGTACATGTGTTCTAATGACTTGTATTGTAACTGTATGCATTGTAATGGAAGTTGCATAGTACAAATCATGTTGTAAAAGTAAGCATTGTAATAGTTTGCGTGGTAACATCATATATACTTGAAATAAGTTTAAAAGTACAAGACTTACAATTGTGATATGAGAAGAGTTGGTCATTCAAATTTGCATAAGTCTTAGTTTGTGAGGTGCTGGTGAATAGTGATGGTGCACATCTTGTGCCTCTGAGGATGGTAGCTTAAAAATCTGGTAACTTGTCATACAGGTGCAGAAATCGGTTTGTTTTTATGTATTATGTCGCTAGAAAAAGGCACACATATACGCATTGATGACTTCAGAAACATGGTGAGACTTGAAACAGTGGCATCGGAAGGGTTGCTGTTTTATATTTGGCTAGGCCCACAATTTTGAGCAGTTGGTGAATAGCGAAGCTGCAAGAGAAAAGTGACGTTTAACACATGTTGGCAGAGGGATTAGTGATTAGGCTACTTTGAATGAGTCTCTAGAAAGGTACACTTGAACTAGGCGGTATAAATGTAGGTGTCTGTTTGAAATGTGAAGTGCAATATGTCAAGTTTAAAGATCTTTGTGCTGTTGTGAGAGAGGTATTTGTCTACTTGTACATGTATTCTGACATGTCCTGTGCATCGGTAGATGGTAGCTTAAAAACCTGGTAGCTTCTCATAGAGGTGCATAAATCTTCTCACTTCTGCTGCGTCATTTGGTTGCAGAGGCAGACATGTCTCACCTGTGTAGGTGTTGCAAAACCCGTTAAATGGACTGTTCAATACCCACGTGCCCTGTATTATGACCAGAAAGGAATACATACACCTTCTTCTATACAAATTTACAGAGCATGCGGTCTAAAACACAGGTATTGTGCTATTTCTAGGTTTGTTTTTATGTATTATGTTACTAGAAAAAGGCCTACATATACGCATTGATGGTTTCAGAAACATGGTGAGACTTTGAACAGTGGCACGGGGAAAGTTGCTGTTTTATATTTGGCTAGGCCTAACATTTTGAGCAGCTGGTGAATAGTGAAGCTGCAAGAGAAAAGTGATGTTTAACACATGTTGGCAGAGGGATTAGTGATTAGGCTACTTTGAATGAGTCTCTGGAAAGATACACTTGAACTAGGCGGTATAATTGTAGGTGTCTGCTTGAAATGTGAAGTGCAATATGTCAAGTTTAAAGAGCTGCATGCTGTTGTGAGAGAGGTATTTGTCTACTTCTACATGTATTCTGACATGTCCTGTGCATCTGAGGATGGTAGCTTAAAAACCTGGTAGCTTCTCATAGAGGTGCATAAATCTTCTCACTTCTGCTGCGTCATTTGGTTGCAGAGGCAGACCTGTCTTACCTGTGTAGATGTCACAAAAGCCTTTAAATAGACTGTTCAAAACCTACGTGCCCTCTATTATGACCACAAAGGAATAAATATACCTTCTTCTATACAAATTTAGACAGCGTGCATTTTAAAACACAGGTATTGTACTATTTCTAGGTTTGTTTTTATGTATTATGTCACAAGAAAAAGGCACAAATATATGCATTTGTGGTTTGAGAAACATGGTGAGATTTAGACAATGGCATGGAAAGGGTTGATGTTTTATATTTGGCTAGACCCAACATTTTGAGCAGCTGGTGAATAGTGAATCTGCAAAAGAAAAGTGACATTTTAGACATGTTGGCAGAGGGTCTAGGTATTAGGCTACTTTGTATGAGTCTCTGGAAAGGTACACCTGAAGTAGGCCATATAAATTTAGGTGTCTGCTTGCAATGGCAAGTGTACTCTGTCAAGTTTAAAGGTTACGTGCTCTCGTGACTCAGGGATGTGTTTACTTGTACATGTATTCTGACACGTGATGTGCATCTGAAGATGCTAGCTTAAAAACCTGGTACCTTCTCATGCAGGTGCACAAATCTTCACAGTTCTATTCCATCATTCGGGCGCAGAGGGAGACAGGTCTTACCTATATAGGTGTCAAAGAACCCCTCAAATAGACTGTTGTATACCCATGTGCCTTGTATTATGAGCAGAAAGGAATACATACACTTTATTCTACAGAAACTTATAGATCATGCAGTCTGAAACACTAGGAAAAGGCACAGACACACACATTGAAGCCTTTGGAGACATGCTGAGACTTATAACAGTGACATGGGGAGGGTTGCTGTTTTATGTTCAGCTAGGCTCAAGACTCTGAGCAGTCGGTGAACTCAGATATGTGTCTACTTGTACATGTATTCTGGCACGTGCTGTGCATCTGAAGATGCTACCTTAAAAACCTGGTAGCTTCTGACACAGGTGCACAAATCTTCTCAGTTTCGCTTCATCATTCGGCCGCAGAAGGAGACATGTCTTACCTATGTAGGTGTCACAGAACCCCTCAAATAGACTGTTGAATACCCACGTGCCCTGCATTATGAGCAGAAATGAATCCATAAACCTTCTTGTACAGAAACTTAGAGAGCATGCGGTCTGTAACACAGGAATTCTACTATTTCTAGGTTTCTTTTTATGTATCATGTCACTAGGAAAAGGCACAGACACACGCATTGAAGTCTTCGGAAACATGGTGAGACTTACAACAGTGACATGGGAAGGGTTGATGTTTTATATTTGGCTAGGCCCAACATTTTGAGCAGTCGGTGAATAGTGAAGCTGCCAGAGAAAAGTGAGGTTTAAGACATGTTGGCAGAGGGATTAAGGATTAGGCTACTTCGTATGAGTCTCTGGAAAGATGCACTTGAAGTAGGCTGTATAAATGTAGGTGTCTGCTTGCAATGGGAAGTGCACTCTGTCAAGTTTAAAGGTCTGTGTCCTCTTGTGACTCAGGTATGTGTCTACTTGTACATGTATTCTGACATACATACAGGTGCACATATCTTCTCAGTTCCGCTCCATCATTCGGTCGCAGAGGGAGACATGTCTTACCTATGTAGGTGTCACAGAACCCCTCAAATAGATTGTTGAATACCCATGTGCTCTGTATTATGAGCGGTAAGGAATACATACACCTTCTTGTACAGAAACTTAGGGGCAGATTTACAAGAAGGTGACGCATCTGTAGAGATGCGTCACTTCCCTGCCCCACCCTGAGAAACCCTTGCGTAACCATGGATGCGCCGTATTTACAATACGGCGCACCATGGCGCAAGGATTGACAGATGCGTCAGAAATTCTGACGCATCTGTTGGGGCAAAAGTCACGCATTGCTGGAGTCGTGTCGCAAGCACGACGCATCTCTAGCAATGCATTTTGAGGCCTATTCCCACTACCCTGCGTCACTCCTTACGCCGGCTTCAAGCAGGCATAAGGTTTTGACGCCGTGGCGTCCTAGAAGTGATGCAGTGAAATCTTGTAGATTTCACTGCATCACAAAAGTGACGCAATGGCGGGCAAAGGTGTCGCATGGGGCTTGTAAATCTGCCCCTTAAAGCGTATGCAGTCTGAAACACAGGTATTCTACCATTTCTAGGCATCTTTTTTTGTATCATGTCACTAGCAACAGGCATAGACACACGCATTGAAGCCTTTGGAAACATGGTGACATGGGAAGGGTTGCTGTTTTATATTTGGCTAGGCCCAACATTCTAAGCAGTCGGTGAATAATGAACCTGCCAGAGAAAAGTGAGGTTTAAGACATGTTGGCAGAGGGATTAGTGATTAGGCAACTTTGTATGACTCTCTGGAAAGGTACAGTTGAAGTAGGCCGTATAAATTTGGGTATCTGCTTGCAATGGGAAGTGCATTCTGTCTGCGTGCTCTTGTGAGTCAGGTATGTGTCTGCTTCTACATGTATTCTGGCACATGCTGTGCGTCTGAAGATCCTAGCTTAAAAAAGTAGTAGCTTATCATACAAGTGCACAAATCTTCTCAGTTCTGCTCGATGATTCGATCGCAGAGGGAGACATGTCTTACCTATGTAGGTGTCACAGAACCCCTCAAATACACTGTTAGATGCCCTGTATTATGAGCAGAAAAGAATACATACACCTTCTTCTACACTATTTTAGAGAGCATGTGATGTGGTGTGAAACACAGCTATTCTACTATTTCTAGGTTTCTTTTTATGTTTTATGTCACTAGGAAAAGGCACAAACACACTCATTGATGACTTCAGAAAAATGTTGAAACTGAGAATAGTGTCATGGGAAGGGCTGCTGTTTTATATTTGGTTTGTCACATGGATTGAGGGGACATTGTCATTTTCCCTAAGTTAGCATGCGCACGCTGCAGACTGTCCGCTGCTGTGCACACAGTACTACACGCGCTTGTTTTTCAGAAGCCTCTCTTGCAACTTTCACACAAGAACATATAATTATTTTTGCCTGCAATGTGAGTTCCTGGAATTTAGTCTGAACATTGTGTGCAAGGTCGAACAACAATGCCCCTTGTTATTCTGTTCTGGTCAGACCCTAACACCTAGACAAAACATGCAAATGCAGCTGCTGTTTGAGAATAACATACTTTGGTCTTATTGGAATACACAAATAGGTAGCACACACATAGAGAGGGACCTTTCCAGAGAGAAGAGCATGACAGCACCTGTGATGTAGATTTATCATCTATAAGACTGAGGTACTAGGTCTGCACAGAACACTCAGAGATCTTCTAATATATAATCAGCTAGCTTCAGCACAACGGGAGGAGGTTGGGCTACACTGTCGTATATAATGACAGCACCTTTCATGATTTACGGACTAATTGCTATGCTAACTGTATTTGTAATATGCATTTTCCTGCTTGTGGTGGCATGTATACTGCATAATAGAGCACGTTAGTTAAAATAAACATTTTAAACTTGTTTGTATCTCTGTCAGATCATGCTGTGGACGAATACAAGAGTGGCAGCGAAAAGGGAGTGTCTTGCAACCGCGATTCCTGAGAGAGTCAGGAGTGTTGTGTTCCGGGGTACCTAATCACTTGTGTCTTCGTGGGTGAGTAGGAGGGCAAGTGAGGCACTTTAGCTAGTCGGTCATGGGCTTATGGGTACTAAAGTGATAGGATAACTCAATCCCTATATACTAAGGTCCCATAATCCCACGCATAGTTCTATGTTTGCGCAGAATCCCTGCAACAGGGTAGGTTCAACATTCTGAGAAGTCGGTGAATACAGAAGCTGCAAGAGAAAAGTGAGGTTTAACACATGTAGGATAGGAGATTAGAGTACTTTGTATATGTTTTTGAAAAGGTGCAGACGAAGTAGGCCGTATGGGAAGTGCACTCTGTCAAGTTTAAAGGGTTGTGTGCTCTTCTGAATGATGTATATCTGCTTGTACATGTATTGTAACATGTGTTGTGCAGCTGATGACCGTAAGTTAAAAACTATGTAGCTTATTATACAGGTGCACAAAACGTGTCTGTCATAGTACACCATTCAGTCATAGAAGTAGAGATGTGTTAGCTTTGTAGGTGTCACAGAAGTTGTACTACAGCATTTACTAGCTAAAGTCAGATCATTTACCTAAGTAGCAAACATAGAACCACTATAATATAGAGTTAAAAATCTGACTGCCCTACATAATAAGAAAAAAGTAATGCATACTTTTTCTTGTACTCAAATTTAGAAAATGAAAGTGTACAGTTATTTATAAATGTTTTTCCTCAGACTTACAAGCATTTAGAGCTTTGTAAAAGTGCATACATTTGTATTTGTTATGAAGAGATAAGCAATGTAAATGTAAGTAATTACTTATTTGTTATTATGAATATTAATATGTTATTAATTTAAAATTATTTATTGATGTAACAAACTATTGAAACGGTTCTGTGTTTTTTAGATATTAATTTTATTTGGAACACAAATTGAAGATGGCAAGAAAACATGACAAGAGAAGAGAACAAAGAAAACAGTACTACTTAAAGAAAAGTGAAAAGAGCACATTAGAAAAAGAGCAAAACTTTATCAGGATAAAAACTCTTCTGGTAAGAGCACTAAACAGTTTCTTAAAACAGTTGTAGAGTGATTAAAAAAAGTCAATAATGCTAAAAAGAAAAAGAAAACTTTTACAACAAATCAGAAGGAAAAGAAGAATTGTCATGGTAAAACAACATTCGTTTAGGGAAAAACAATACATATTACAAGACGGCAAAAAGACCATAAGGATATACGTAGAAGAATGTTTAGGATTAGAGTAATTCATAATTTATTACAAAAATTTAAAAAATATAAAAGAAGATCAGCAACGTATAAGAAAAAGCAACAGATTGAAAGTGTAGTAGATAGTGCTTTTGAATTGAAACAAAAATTATTCATATTAAAATTGAAGAGAATGAGAACATTGGATAAAACAATGGTATTTATGAAGGAGAAAAGCAAAAGAAAAAGAGTTGTTAATAGAAGTAACTTTTGTAAAACGTTTACAGGTGAATAGAAGCACACTTTCAGTACTGAGCCTTTTTTTAATGAAGAAAGTTATTTTCAAGGGAACACATTAGTACATGCAGTTGATACTACTGGTCGATGTTATGAGGTGAAAGATGGGTCTCCCATCCCAAAGGAAAAAAATGATTGCAAGGAATGTTGAAGAAGTAATACCTGAAGAGGTTCAAGAAAAGTGTACACAAGCTCCTGTGTATAAGTGGGATTGCAGCAGTATTTGTAGTATTCGACAGCAGTCTATTGATATATTACGAATATTTTTATGAGAATATGCAAAAAAAAGTGTTAAACAGAAGATTAGAAGGTTACATGGACTAGATCCATGTAGAGTAAGACAATATACTAAGTTGCAAGGTCATTCTCTGGCTTGTCTTTCAAGAAAAGTGTGTCAAAGTACTTTTCATCATTTAAGAATGTTAGCTGTACACCAATCTGAAATGCGGAAGTTAGTAAGGAGACTCTACTATGTAAAAAGTCCTGCATTATGTTTAAGTGAAATGAACAGAGCTCTTTTGCACAGTTCTGTATCAGATGTACAGAAAGTTTGTGATGATATATAGTTTCGTTTTTTTTGGTTCTGCAGAGGAGAGTAGACAAAGTGAGAGTTTGATAAGTGTAGGTGTTGAAGAATACGAGAAACAGATTAGTATTGATGAGTTTGCAGAAGAAACTACAAAGTTTAACACAGTGTCGTCTGAAAAACCAAACTATGGGGGTCATTACGATGGCGGAAGGTCCGCCACCGCCAGCAGTGCGGTGGTGGGCCTTCCGCCATCGGGAAGCAATTTTCCCCCGCCACATTACGATGGTGGGGGAATCTGACTGCGACCATGGCGGGTGCAAATGTTGATGAGGAAGTAATATGCTTAGAAGATGAAACAGTAATGTCAAGTGGCCAAATTGAAAAGGTGGACAAGTCTAGGACTGAAGAGATTTATGAGAATTATACAATACAATCTCTGCATTCGAAAGAAAATATAGGAATTCGTATTGAATTATTTCAAATGAAGGAAGCAAAGGGAACTCCCATGAGTGTATGGGAAAAAAGTTTAGAAGCTCGTTGTTTTCCACAGCTATTCCCCACTGTAGAAGGTGGACGATTTGATGAGCAAGATGTACGGATTCCAGTGTTGTATTCCTCTTAGGGTGTCCATAAACGGGCTTTCCAGCATCATGTCCTTATATAGGCACAATTCGCCCTGCCCTTATATAGGCATAAAATCCCAGCCCTTATTTAGGCATTAAGCCGTGCACTCCAAATACAGGCATGGTCTCCGACATCCGTCCACCCTAACGTCACAACGAGTTCATGAAGAACAGACCCTTAGGCTGCGGGAGTTTCCCTAGTCCAGGACTATTGATTTCTTCAAGGACTCATATATTATGTATGAACCGTTATTCCTTAGGGGTTCATCCATGACGTCTTTCGCTGTCCAATTCACGTCAATGCTAACATTGTGAGGTACTTCTAAGGTATAAATATACCTTCCCTAGCCCCTGTAAATCAGAGGAGACCTCGACTTCAGAGGAGCCCGTATCCCGGCCTGACGCACTGAGAAGACGCTGTCATCCCTACATGCAGAGAGTCCAGCTTCCAGTGATCTGACTTCCCTTGCGGGGTGTTGGAGTTCGAGTCCGGCAAAGAGATTCCTACCTCTCTCATTCTTCAGGTATGGAACTGACTAGAACCTAGAGGGACTCTTGGCATACTAGGCATACTAGACTTAACATACTCTTAGTAAACCATAGTAAGGAATAATTCACCTACTTCATACCTCGTCCTACACCTAGGTTAGGTTAGGTACATTGGGGTAGAACTAGCTTAGCAACGCATCGTATGAGTACTCGCATTTTTAGTCTGTGTTATTTATGTAACAGCATATGTACTAAAAGATAATGCTAAAGCAGTATTATTTATTTCTACTGCTCTCACTGTACATTATTTATCTCGCATACTGTCTTGTGATCGTAACAGCACATCTTACTTACACCAGAAACAAGACTGTTCAATAAACCTTTTATTGACACGCCCGTCTATTTCTTTCTGTGTAAACTTGGAGAAAACTAAGCATGCACGATTGAGCTGAGTGAAATAGTTATCTATTGTTTCCACGACTCTGGGACACGTTCTGATTCTAAAGGGAAACACAGTGGTCATGTTTTGCGGCTGCCAGAAACTACTCCCTTCTTGTTGTCAAGGAGTTTCTAGTGGCCTCTGAGCTAGCTGGCACAAGTAATTAAGTTTAATATACTCGATAGGGACATACTGACCTTAGTCCTATGTCAAACCTATAGGATATATTATTCCAATGCGCAGAGGCTATTAGGGAAATAGGAGCTACACTACATGGCGCCCAATGGTTTGGTAAGGCGGTAATTCAACGTTAGATACTGAGTAACTCAGCCGTGCTTTTTCTCTCAAGACCCCTACCCATATACTCCAAAAGACGTCTGGAGTGGGCAGGGTTAAATATCCACCAAGGCTACATAGGGCAGTACCCTATATATTAGCTGTTTGGTTTGCTCAACGTTGAAGGATACAGTGTTCCAAAATATTGTGCACCTTATCTTTGTTTCCTTGAAACTTGTTCCACATTTTTCAAAAAACAAAATGCCTGACAACGACACTGAAAACGGTGGAGCTGCGGCTGATCAAGCCCAAGCAGCAGTTTTTAACCTTATGGGTTTAAATGAAACTGAGAAGGGTGTTATACACATCCATCAAAACTTAAGAAGAGCCATCACTCTAAAACTTATAAAACATGGCCTACCACCAAGAGGCGGTAGAGCAGTTTTCGTGATAGAGGCACATGAATCCTTTCAGACAGAGGTATTCTATTCATGGGTAATACTTCCTGAATGCAATGCAATATCACAGACATTTCACTTCTACAAAGAAGATGATCTACCAGAGGAGTACATTCCTTTCGAGGATATAGAAATTCCATTAACATACCAAGAGCATCAGCTCTGGTTTAAAGGCGCCCTAAAACATCACAAAAACATTACCAGGCTCGGTCCACTAGGTAGACCAGGAGCAACATGGCCGATTTTAGCCGGCTACACACCTCATCCCAACATTGAAGAGATGTCAGATGAGGATTTACTTACTCAACTCACAGAGTTAATAATAATCTACAGACAATTGGTCCAATATGTCATGCGGACTCTCACAGTCCAACCACCATTCACACTGCAAAATCAGACCCCTCATCAGGGGACTACATTAAAAATTACACCACAGACTCTCAACTCAGTCATGGGTAAAATGCCCACAAAACGTGAGCAAATTCCATTTTGGATAGCTCAAAAAATTACTCAAATCGAAGCAGTATTTCCAAATACTAGCCCGTATGAGAAACACAGAATCCTAACCATCAGTTTACCAATGGGGATCACACCACAACTGGAAGACTGCACCACTTGGGGCTCAGTCTTTGCTGCCATCTACACACAAATACATGGCATTCCGTCAATTGCGGTAATACCTGATGTCCTAAAACAAATCCAAAACGAATATGGGGCAGAGCCTGCTCTGAATTTAGGTATGAAATTACTGAAAAATTTCGACCAGGTCTCAACAATAATATTATCTAATATTAAAGGAGAGGCAGCAGCAGTGGCGATCCAACAAAAATTAAGGGAATTCGATGTTACAGAACATCAAACAGAGCTACCCAGAATTATAGAACAATCTTATGCAGAATTAGGCAGAGATAGTTTGGGTGGAAGACCATTGAAGCCGAAACTATCTGAAAGTCCTGAGAAGGACTCAATTAAACAAACTCCTACATCTTCTAAAAAGAAGTGGGAGTCTAATAAACAAAATTCAAACGAGAAACCTTCTCAATCCCGAGGTAGGTCTCCTCAAAAGGAGCCCTCTGAAAGGAGGTATGACCTCAGGAATAGGGATAATTTGAGAAAACCTGATAGGTATCAAGATACTGATACACGTTCCTCTCGTCCCTTTCAGATCTCGTCACAGACTTCGGAAAGAAGAGGACGGTCAGAACATAAAGAAGAACGCGTGAAATCGAAAGACGACAAACACGCTCCAAAAACTAAGGCTAAACCTCAATTCTCCAAAAAGAAAGTAGCAGGTCTAAAGATTAGACATGCCGAGAATACTGAGAACACAACTCAAGAACGGAGAATGGGCTCAGACCATGCTGGACAGTGCAGCAGAAGTCACAATAGTTTGCCAGAACGTGAAGGAACTTCTGGAGATAGTGGAATTGAATGAGTACATCACAGTTGAGACTGTAGACACCAGGGTTAGTACTCCACAAAGGTTATATGAAATAACACTCCGGATGGAGGGAGACAAACCTAGACAGGTGAAAGCACTTTTTTGGGAAAGACTATCAAGAGGCTATGACATACTTCTAGCAGAAAAGGACTGGCCACCACAATTTGTCAGGGAGTGCCCACATGGCGAGGACATTATTATGCCTGCCTTCTCCAACCATATTCCAATTCACTTACAATATACATATGCCAGGAAATGGGCAGTAGCCCAGGCCCCAGCATTATATAAAAATCATGTAGGATGGGATGAGGATTCACCTCACCATAAAATACATCTGAAACATGAACCTACTGCACAACGGCAGTACCCTATAAAGCAAGAAGCTAAAAAACAGGTCAGGAGATCTTAGATCAACTTGAATACCAAGGGGTGATTGAAACATGCACCTCCTCAATGAACAATCCTTTGTTTCCTGTCTCCAAACCAGACAATACATATCGTCTAGTTTTGGATTACAGACACTTAAACACTTGTTCTAAAACTTTTGCAGTGCAAACTGCACATAGCACAGCATTAATGAATAACATTGTGCGAAAAAAATATAAAACCACATTAGATATCTCAAATGGTTTCTTTTGTCAAAACATAGCACCTGAAAGCAGGTACTTAACAGCATTCTCCATAATGGGGACCCAGCGTCACTTTTGTCGACTCCCACAAGGGTTCAAGAATAGCCCCGGTTTATTCTCAGCGAGGGTAATGGAGTTACTACAAATTTATGACAATGAGGCATTGTCCTATGTCGATGACATCTATCTGACAGACGATGACCTGGACAAACACTTGAACAGGGTGAGCACCATTATATTGGGTTTCGCCTCTGAGGGCTACAAGTTCAACTTTAAAAAGTCCAGAATTGCCCATCTCAATGTCCTATTTCTAGGATATGAGCTTTCAAGTGAAGGCAAGAGCTTGGCAGCTAACTTTTTAGAAAAGTGTGCGCTGCTCCAACCTCCAAAGACGCTAAAAAACTTACAATCCATCCTGGGTTTCCTGAATTTTGGAAGAACATACATTCTAAATTATGCAGAAAGGGTTAAACCTCTCTACGCATTAATCAAACCTGATTTTCAATCAGAAACTGGACACAAGAACACACAGAAATCTTGCGTTCACTTCAAGCTAACATGTTAGCAACAAATCACTTACAAACACGTGCAAGTCAACGTAATTTGGTGATCCGAATAATTTCGGGTCAATGTGGATTCACATACTTAACTTTCAATGAAGGTGACAAAATCCCAATTGCATACAAATCCCACTTGTACACACAAGTGGAAATGCGCTTCAGTTCAACTGAAAAAATTCTGACAGCAGTTCAAACCGCTGTAGCAAAAGAAAGAGCCTTAGCCCAAGGGAAACGCATTATAGTCGTAACCCCAGTACCAGCTTTAGAAGCGGTCACAAAAGCAAGCATTCCAAATGCTAGAGCATTACATCCGAGATGGATACAATGGGTTAATTCTCTTGCTGCAACAGATGTTGAATATGTTTTTGATCCCGAATTAAAAACACAAGCATTCCTGCAATATGAACATGAATGTCCTCTGCCTACTGAAATTCTGCCTCTAGATCAGTACGAATTTATAATTTACACTGACGGATCCGCACAACCCGCAATCGGGAGTAAGCAAGCTTACAGTGCAGCGTGTGCTATCGTTAAAGGTCGCATGCGAGATGGCATCTTCAGACCTATGGTCACTAAAACACAATCTCTAGGGGATTGTACAGCTCAGCGAGCTGAGCTACAAGCATTCAAACTGGCACTTGAAACTACAGATCGCGAATTCCCCACACTAATCGTGTGCGATTCTTTTTACTGTGTACAGTCGTATAATGAATACATACAAAACTGGCTTGACAATGGTCTCAAAGATGCGAAAGGTGGCACAATAAAGCACAAATTGCTTTGGGAACAAGTAGTTCAGTTGAAAAATGGACTACCAAAGGCTCACGTGATTCACACTCTGAGTCATCAACGTGATGGCGTTCACGTTGCAGGGAATTCATTGGCTGATGAAGCCGCAAAGGGGGCTGTGCAAACGGCTTCCGTAGCTGCGATCACTCGTTCCAAAACAAAAATAGACGGTGAGATAATGTTGGCTGTCAATGCTTCGAGAAAAGGCAGCAGTGCAGCGTTACCAAAAATGTTTCCACTCAAGTACTCTTATGTAATTGATGCGAACAACGTTCCTTTTGCTCGAATCCCTGGAGTGGGGGATAGGGTAATTCCAAACAAGGAACGCAGATTAGGACTAATCCTAGCAGCACATGAAGGGATAGCTTCTGCCCATGCAGGTGTTTCAGCAACAGTATCTTTACTCAAGCAAAGATATTGGTGGCCTGGCATTCGGAAACAAACTAAAAACGATGTTTTAGAATGCGATATTTGCCAACAGATGAAAGTCTCAACAGTGAAACGTCCTGCGCAGACACCCCTGTTAATTTCAGACAAACCATTAGCTTGTGTTTACCTGGACCACTGCGGTCCCTTGCACAGGGACGGTAACTATAAATATATCATGGTTGCAGTGGATTCATGCTATAGGTTCCTATGGTTATGGCCTCAGTGCTCAGCTGACGCTCGAACTGTTATAAAAGATTTGCGAGTCTTTATCGGCATATACGCAATAGGCACGCTACATTCTGACCAGGGTCCTGCGTTTAGCTCTCGGGCTTACAAAGACGCCATGGCCAGTCTGGGCGTTGCATTGCGGTACTCCTCTCCATTACATCCTGAGGGAAATTCGGTTGTGGAAAGGAAAAACCGAGACATAAAGCAGTCTATAACAGCTAGGGTATTAGGTTCGGGTGATGGGTGGGTCAAACACCTTAGTGGGGTTCAACGTGCTTTAAACAACCTGCCAAGAAGTTCTCTAGGGGGGGTCACTCCATATGAGGTCCTATTTGGGACAAGAATGTGGGTGCCAGACCTTGAACACGTAGGCACAGTGGTGGAAAATAAACCCTTTGATATCAAAGATCGTTTGGCTGTTTTACAGGACTTAAATAAATTAAGAACGAAACAAAGCAACGTGTTCCTACAGCCAACCACCACTGGGGATCAACCGGCTGTCCCAGCAAGGCCTGTCTGGATTCCAAAAGTTGGGGATCTAGTCAGAGAAAAGATTGCGGACAAGAAGGAATTTGGACCTTCTTACAGACAACCAGTACCTGTCCTAGCAGTTCAAGGAACAAGGACAGTACTTCTGCTGCCCCTTGCTGGAAGAAAGGAGAAAAGATTTGTGTCCATCGACCTCATCAAACCACAGTATGTGGCCAATACTAAATAGTAGGCCTCGTGGACTCCGACCTAGTAGCAAACGCACTCCTCTCGCTACTATCCAAGAGGTTCAGACTGAAAGACTGATCACAATCGAGAATTCAGCTGTAACAGACGGAGGACTAAGCAACAATGCAATGGAACTCATCCCTCTTGAACACCAACTAACAGTTCGTCCAAATACACCTGTCTAGACCAACGTGGCAAGTGATGAACTGGTTCCAGTGATTTCTACAAATCCTGATGCAATTCCAACAATTGACAGAACTGCTTCTGGCTATTTCATTAACTTTGATACGTTCTCAGAAGATCCAAGTGAACCTGAAACGACGCCAGCATCATTCAAATTCAAGCAGCAAGTACAAGACTTTCTTCACTTTCTGAAAAAGACTTATTTGGTTTCTCCATGGATTGAACTCTGGATTAAATCTGGACTTTTTGTTTTCCTGCTCTGGCTAGCTTTGGTAACAACTGTGAGCGTGCTTATAAGTGGCAGATACATCCATGTGTACACTGAAGGAAAAGGCGTAAACGTACTTTTGAAACCTCATAAATCATCCCATCGTGAAGCAAGAGACTTGTCATCAGTAAACATCACAGCTGTTCCTATACATGATGGTATAGTGTGGGACAAAACAGATTTTGAAATCTTCGGCCCCACAGAAGAATTGAACATTCCACATTTGTTTAAAATTTCACTGAGTGATCTAATCTCGTCCAGTACCTATTCTGATGATTGGGACTTTGAGACTGTCAATGATATTATGTTTGACCTAGAAAAATCTGCTGCATTTTCTAAAAATGAATATTTAGAGGGTTCATCAGACTACGAACAACTGTATTGTTATAACCACTATGGTCATCATTATTTGCATAAAACTGCATATCCAAGAAATGTGTTTATGTTTAACCAATGGGAACATTGTCCTACACCACCATACGGTAGTTCAAAAACATTTGCTAACAAGTTTCCATATTTTTCAGGTTACAATACATCTGATCCAGAAATGTTTTACTATAAAAATGTAAACAAGACAGGACTGAAAATTATGTTAACAAATACAAAACAGATTTATTCTGCATTATTTAATGCCCAACTGTCTAGACAGGGTTTTGACTTTTGGAAAGACACAATAGACACAAAAACTGTCTGGGGTACTAAAGATTGGCAAGTGCAGGGGATAGAAGCTTTATTTAGAGCCTGCATCATCCCTGAACAAATAATGTTTTTGAATGAAACTGTCCAACAAACATCTTGTCTTGGACTAGCCAAGATTAAGGAGATGAACAAACCTTCTGTACCAACACCTGCCAGTGATAATGATACAAAGGCAGTGGTGACAGTTTACAATATACTACAACTCAACAGATCTAATCCTGATTGGAAAAAATGGTTGATCTGGCCCACAGACACGAATAACTGTCAGGAAAGATTCCTGAATAAAATTTTATTCAATGATGGGTATATCCAACATTGGCTTCTCGCAGGGGTAGTCAGGATCGGTTCCTTCTTCTCTTCATCGGGATTGGCGCCCTTTGATGATCTGAAGTCAGAATTTGGCGTTACCAATAAGGAGTTTTTAAAATATTTACAAATTAGAGATTACTTACAGCGTAAAGGGGGTGGGCCTATTGGCTTTGAGAAAAAGGAACTGATGGACATCATAATAGCTCAGAATCATGTCCGCATAGGTGCAATTTACAATTTGTTAATGAAAGAAGAAAAAGAAGATCTCAACAAAGTATATCAAAAATGGCAAAAGAAACTTGAGATTTCCGAATCTGATTTTAAGAAAGAGCTCAGACTATCTCAAACAGTCTAAATAATGTCGGCGAATCTAAAGGTGCAATTCTTCAACACTTTTTTTATGTTATACTATACACCAGACAGAATTGCTAAGTGGAGCTTGGGCCAGGGATTTAAGCGCCCGCGCTGTGCCACTCCATCTGCCGATATAGTCCACATGTTTGCCACTTGCACCTCCCTAAATCTTATCAAGAACAAAATTCAAGGTTTTTTATATAATAAATTAAATATTGAAGTAATATTGACCCCAAAACTGATCATCTTAGGGATATTTGATGAAGAAGGAAGGCAAGATATCGAATACTTTATGATGGTCGCAATGGCTACATTTAGATTATTAATAGCCACTGATTGGCTTAACCCTCAACCTCCCCTTTTCCAGCATTGGTTGACCAGACTGATATCGGTTTCCAATTTAGAGAAAGCGGTATATGCCACGACGGGCGACAAAGCCAGGAAAAAAGGACGGGCTATCTGGGCACCCATGGGTAGATGGCAGAACTAATCTATTATAAATGTACTGTAGTTGGTGTGGCTGCCCAAGAACCTTTTGTTTTCACCATAATTTTTGCGATATATGTGTCGAAGCCTTGGGTCAACTAGCACAATGCAGCCGAATTGATACTCTGTGAATTTTTTCTGTGGGAATGATTCTACCTGTACCCCTTGTCTGTAGCACAATGCACCCTAAATTAGTTTTAGCTATAATATGTGTTCTCAACTCAGAGTTTTTTAGAATCTTTATGATTGTTAGAATGTTTGTATTATGAAATCAGGGCATTGTCATGAAATCTCATTTAACTATTGGCTCCATTAATACTAGCACAACTTACCCGATTTGACATACTTTGAATTACACATATGAGTGATTTATAATGTATATAGTATATATCATGTATTTAAATTTCAAACAAATGAAAAAGTTGGGAGCCCGGCCCCCATCGCACACCCTACGTGGACATTAAAATATGGCAGCAAGCTGCTCAGATTCGTGCACCCACCACGACTGGTACACGATCGGTATGCCACTCTCAGTGTTTCTTTCTAAAAAAATAGAAATAAGTAAATATATATAAGAAAAAGGTTGAAAAATTATGTTATGAAATGGTTGAACATGTAGCACCATTTCTGTTGCACTCTGAAAATTCGAGCACTGGTTAAAAAAACCTTAGAAATTCACTGAAAAAAACACAGGTTTCAGGGACATTATAGTTCAAAATTAGCATTTTTAAAAAACCTTAGAAATTCACTGAAAAAAACACAGGTTTCAGGGTTGTTATAGATGGGAATTAGCATTTAAAAAACCTTAGATATTCACGAAAAAAAACAAAGGTTACAGAGACGTTATAGTTAGGCTGACATTTCACTCGTAAAGAACCAGAAAATTCAGCCGTTATAGTTAGCTGAGCTAACTATAACCCATGCCCCCGCAATGCACTGCTGATGATGAAATATATTACAGCACTCATGACATGGTCAGTGACATCACTGATGACATCAGTGATGACATCTCAAATGACATCACTCATGACATCACTGATAACATCATCCACTTAATATCTGATGCACCTCTTCACACCCTAATATAACCTTTCATACACCCACTCTAAAATACAGACTACCATTCTCGAAACCATAGACACACCAATACCAGTTAGTACATACCCACTCACTGATTCATAGGTCACATATTACATCACTCATGACATGGTCAGTAATATCACTGATGACATCACTGATGACATCTCAAATGACATCATCCAGTGACTGAGTGTTTCTAAAAAGTTTAAGAATGTTATCTATATATATATATATTAACTACTGACGGTCGACAGTAGGTAGTTATAGTTAGGACCTTGTTTCTATTCTAAAGGCAACTTTTCTTTTGCCAATATCTTCGCGAAATTTTCAAAACTAATGGCCTGCTGATGTCAGCTCCTGTCTTGAAAGTTTCGGGGTGATTCGTCAAGCGGGGGCAGAGAAAAAAGGGGGGTCCCAAAATACGTTTTCTCCATGTTAATTTCCATAGGAAACCTTAGACATGGCTACAGCCCGAACTCCTGAACGGAATTACACTCAATTTGGCAAAAAGGTAGCCTTTGGTTCAGAAAGCGACCTTTTTTTTAAATGGTGTAAATCCATTCAGTAGTACCGGAGAAATTAATATTTAAAAAATATAAGTATCTGGTGACCGCAGTGGATCCGCGAACCCCCCGATCACAAGCTGATTTCAGATTGGCTGCCAACACTTCAAACCAGTCACCGAGTCACAAGAAAAAAGGTAAAAAAAAGAAAAGGGGGCAGGGTAGAAACACTCTGCACTCTGACACCCTGGGCCTGCTCAGGGGGTCCCACAGGGACCCAGAGGGCCAAAAAAAGCATTTTTTTAAAACAATTTGGCGGGATTCGCATAGGGTGTGCGAATCCTGCTGAAAATAAAATTTTAAAAAACGAAGTGCGGTCTCCCACGCTTCATTTCTTTTAAGCCCCGTGGTGGGCCAGGTCCCAAGGGCAATCCTTATTTATTTTGTGGGGGCCCGCAGGGGCCCCCACAGCCCCAGGGACTGCCACCTCCCCGGGGCAATATTAATCTTATGTGGGGGCACGTGGCCCCCCGCCACCTCCGGGGCTTTTTTTTTAAAGACAATGCATAGGGGGGCTTCTGCCCGCCCCCACGCTGCCCTATGGACCGCCACCTCCCCGGGGCTTTTTTAAAAATATAGAATGTGTGGGCAGGGCTCCTGCCCCCCCACACTGCCCCGGGGACCACCACCTCCCCAGGGCATTGAATAATTAACATATGGGATCTGTTGCACCCGGGGCTTTTAATTTGATGGAGGGGGGCCACGCGGCCCCCCTCGTGGAGCCCTCCATGGCCCTAGGGACCGCCACACCCCAGGGCTGGCTCCAGCAATGTCCCAGGATGCCCACCCCTGGGACATTGCGGTTTGCTATAGCAGGGCAGGAACACGGCTCCCACCCTGCCATAGCAAACACTGCTTTGCTTCATGGAGAAGCAAAGCAGAAGTGCTTTTGGGCACAGGGAGCTGTATGTTAGCAGCTCCCTTTGCCCAAAAGCAATGCCGGCTCCTGCAGGAGGCGGGGAGCCGGCAGTGACCGCAGGTGCCTTGGGGCTCCCCCCCATGGTCCCAACAAAGAGGCCAAGCCCTGGGGTATGGGGTCCCCGGGGCCAAAAATGGCCTGAAAGGGGGCCACTGCACCCCTCCAAATTATTAAGGGGGGCCACCCAGCCCCTTCCATAAAAAATGTTTTGCCGGGCCCCGGGGATGGGGTTCCCGGGGCTGAAATCGGCCTCAGGGGGGCCGCGCACCCTTCTCCCTTTACAATATATATCTATGTTGTTTTTAAAAGGGCTCAGGCCCCGGGGTATGAGGTCCCCGGGGCCCAAAATGATCAAGGAAAGGGGTCCCCGGGGCCCAAAATGTTCAAGGGAAGGGGGGACACACAGCCCCCCTTCCTAAAAAAAACCCCAGAAACTGGCAATTCGCTGGAGGCACGCCCCCTCCTTGCACGACTCTGCAAATGTGCCTCCTGGCGCGATCTTGGTTGGGGAATGAAGTCCCCGTCACTACTGAGGGTCCTTAGGGGCCAACTAGCCCACCAGGTACCTACAGTAAGCCCTACACAGCTGGTTTGCTGAGAGGTGGTAGGAGGCCACGCCCTTTTTTACACCACTCTGCAAACGCTCCTCTTGGCGCACTGGTGGTGGGGTGATGAGGTCCCCTTGTGTCCTGAGGACATCAGGACTAAACTGGACTTCATCCCCCAAGCAGCAGTGCACCAGGAGGCGTGTTTTCAGAGTGGTGTAAAAAGGGGGCATGGCCTCTGACTACCACTCAAAAATCCAGCTGTGTGGGGCTTACTGGAGGTAACAGGTAGGCTAGTTGGCCCCTAAGGACCCTCAGCAGTGAAGGGGACTTCAATCCCCATCCAAGGAGCGCGTATGCAGAGTGGTAGGCAAAGGGGGCATGGCCTGCTATGAGAACTTAGCAATCCTGCTGTGTGGTGCTTACTGGAGGTAATAGGAGGGATAGTTGGCCCCCAATTATGTCCTGGGGGGCCAACTACCCCTCCTGTTACCTCCAGTAAGTCCCACACAGTAGGATTGCTAAGAGGTCTTTGGAGGCCACGCCCCCCTTTCACCACCACTCTGCAAACGCGCCCCCTGGCACACTACTGGTTGGAGGATGAAGTCCACTTTACTCCTGAGAGACTTTGGGGGCCAAGAAGCCCTCCTTGTACCTCCTGTAAGTCCTACGTAGCGGAATTCCTAAGGGCTAGTCGGAGGCCCAACCCCCTTTCTCCAGCACTCTGCAAACGTGACTACTAATTAAAGAAGCATTTGCAATGCAATAGGTCTCGCATTTGCGAGAGTTAGAGCTATTGGTGTTGTAAATGTAAAAGTTTTTTACTAATGTTTTTGGGAGTGGAGTGGATGTACGTTGTGTGTAGTCAAATTATGTGGTATGTTATGCAGTGAAATTATATGGATAGAAAGTCTGTGGTATTTAGTGTATAAGAATTATGTGGAGTGGGATTATGTGTTATGGAGAGTAATTATGTGGTATGGTAGTCTGTGTTGGGGAGTGGTAACCTCAGAATTAGTCTTCCTCGTTTCCATAGAAGCTAAACTATAAACTCAATGAGAGAAAAAAAAAAAGGAACCACTGATGAGCACTTCTGGGCCTAGTCAGAGGTATGAGCAGGGCACTGGAATTATGCAACTGTTCGGCTGCACCGATTTTGGCATAATTATACATTTGCCACATTTGCCACATAATCCATCATCTGCTGCATAATCTGCAGATTTGAACAAAAAAAACCTTGTTTCTAGCTCAAACGGCTCAAACGTTACCAAAAATTCAGCGACAAGTGTCACAGCGTGGTGGAAGGCCCTTTGCAAAGCTGGAATGATCACCTGTTACTTATTGCTAAATGTGGGTGTTAACTTGGTACTAATGGTGCGCAAATCACTCTTGCTTCTTTCTGCGCCTCTCTTGCCTAGTTATGCATTTCTCTTGCTTCTTTCTGCACTTCTCACCTCTTTCTGCCCACCTTTTCCACTTACTGCACCTCCCTTCTTTCTGCACCGCTCGCTTCTTTCTGCACCTCTCTTGCTTCTTTCTTCTGCACCTCTGTTGCCTCTTTATGCACCTCTGTTGCTTCTTTCTGCACTTCTCTTGCCTCTTTCCGCACCCCTCCCCTTTTTCTGCACCTCTCTTGCCTCTTTCTGCACCTCTCTTGCCTCTTTCTGCACTTCTCCTGCCTCTTTCTGCATCTCGCTTGCTTCTTTCTGCACTTCCCTTGCTTCTTTCTGCACCTCTCTTGCTTCTTTCTGCAGCCCTATTTCCTCTTTCTGCACCCCTGTTAACTCTTTCTGCACCTCTGTTGCCTGTTTCTGCACCTCTTTTGCTTCTTTCTGCAATCCTCTTTCCTCTTTCTGCACCCCTCTTTCTTCTTTCTGGACCTCTGTTGCCTGTTTCTGCACCTCTCTTGCCTCTTTATGCACTTCTCTTGCTTTTTTCTGCACCTCTCTTGTTTCTTTCTGCAACTCTCTTGTCTCATTAATCACTTCTCTTGCTTCTTTCTACACCTCTGTTGCTTCTTTCAGCACTTATCTTGCCTCCTTCTGCACTTCTCTTGCTTGTTTCTGCACCTGTCTTGCCTCTTTCTGCACCACTGTTGCCTTTTTGTGCATCCCTCTTGCCTCTTTCTGCACCCCTCTTCCCTCTTTCTGTACCTCTCTTGCCTCTTTCTGCACCCCTGTTCTCTCTTTCTGCACCTGTTTTGCCTGTTTCAGTACCTCTTCTGCCTGTTCCTGCACCTCTGTTGCCTCTTTCTGCATTTCTCTTGCTTCTTTCTGCACCTCTGTTGCTTCTGTCTGCACTTCTCATGCCTCTTTCTGCACCCCTCTTCCCTCTTTCTGCACCACTGTTGCTTCTTTCTGCACTTCCCTTGCTTCTTTCTGCACCTCTCTTGGAACTTTCTGCACCCCTCTTGCCTCTTTCTGCACCCATCTTCCCTCTTTGTGCACCTCTCTTGCCTCTTTCTGCACCCTTCTTTCCTCTTTCTGCAGTTCTCTTGCCTCTCTCAGCACCTCTTTTGCTTCTTTCTTCACTTCTGTTGCCTCTTTCTGCACCCCTCTTGACTCTTTCTGCACCACTCTGTGTTCTTTCTGCACTGCTCTTGCTTCCTTCTTCACCACTCTTGCAAATTTCTGTACACCTCTTCCCTCCTTCTGCACCTCTCTTGCCTCTGTCTGCACCCCTGTTCTCTCTATCTGCACCTCTTTTGCATGTTTCTGCAACTCTCTTGCCTATTTCTGCAGTTCTCTTGCCTCTTTCTGCACCTCTGTTGGATCTTTCTGCTTTTCTCTTGCTTTTTTCCGCATCTCTCTTGCTTATTTCTGCACCCCTCCTACCTCTTTCTGCATCCCTCTTTCTTCTTTCTGCACCTCTCTTACCTGTTTTTACAACTCTCTTGCCTCTTTCTGCAGTTCTCTTGCCTCCTTCTGCACCTCTGTTGCTTCTTTCTGCACTTCTCTTGCATCTTTCTGCACCCCTCTTGCCTGTTTCTGTACCTCACTTGCCTCTTTCTGCACCTCTCTTTCCTCTTTGTGCACTTCTTTTGCCTCTTTCTGGACCTCACTTGCCTCTTTCGGCACTTCCTTTGCTTTTTTATGCACCTCTCTTGTTTCTTTCTGCAATTTTCTTGTCTCTTTTATCACTTGTCTTGCTTCTTTCTACACCTATGTTGCTTCTTTCAGCACTTCTCTTGCCTCTTTCTGCACTTCTCTTGCCTGTTTCTGTACATGTCTTGCCTCTTTCTGCACCACTGTTGCCTCTTTCTGCACCCTTCTTCCCTCTTTGTGCACCTCTCTTGCCTCTTTCTGCACCACTGTACATTCTTTCTGCACTGCTCTTGCTTCGTTCTTCACCACTCTTGCAAATTTCTGCACAACTCTTGCCTCTTTCTGCCCCCCTCTTCCCTCCTTCTGCAACTCTCTTGCCTCTGTCTGCACCCCTGTTCTCTCTATCTGCACCTCTTTTGCATGTTTCTGCAACTCTCTTGCCTCTTTCTGCCGTTCTCTTGCCTCTTTCTGCACCTCTGTTGCTTCTTTCTGCACTTCTCTTGCCGCTTTCTGCACCCCTCTTGCCTCTTTCTGCACCTCTGTTGGTTCTTTCTGCACTTCTCTTGCTTTTATCTGCATCTCTCTTGCTTCTTTCTGCACCCCTCTTACCTCTTTCTGCATCCCTCTTTCTTCTTTCTGCACCTCTCTTGCCTGTTTCTGCAACTCTCTTGCCTCTTTCTGCAGTTCTCTTATCTCCTTCTGCACATCTGTTGCTTCTTTCTGCACTTCTCTTACATCTTTCTGAACCCCTCATGCCTGTTTCTGTGCCTCACTTGCCTCTTTCTGCACCTCTCTTGCCTCTTTCTGCACTTCTCTTGTCTCTTTCTGGACCTCACTTGCCTCTATCTGCACCACTGTTACCTCATTCTGCACCCCTCTTCCCTCTTTCTGCACCTCTGTTGCTTCTTTCTGCACTTCTCTTGCCTCTTTCTGCACTTCTCTTGCCTGTTTCTGTACCTGTCTTGCCTCTATCTGCACCACTGTTACCTCATTCTGCACCCCTCTTCCCTCTTTCTGCACCTCTGTTGCTTCTTTCTGCACTTCTCTTGCCTCTTTCTGCACTTCTCTTGCCTGTTTCTGTACCTGTCTTGCCTCTATCTGCACCACTGTTACCTCTTTCTGCACCCTTCTTCCCTCTTTGTGCACTTCTCTTGCCTCTTTGTGCACTTCTCATTCCTCTTTCTGCACCTCTCCTGCCTGTTTCTGCAACTCTCTTGCCTCTTTCTGCCATTCTCTTGCCTCCTTCTGCACCTCTGTTGCATCTTTCTGTACTTCTCTTGCCTCTTTCTGTACCCCTCTTGCCTGTTTCTGCACCTCACTTGCCTCCTTCTGCACCTCTCTTGCCTCTTTCTGCACTTCTCTTGCCTCTTTCTGCACCTCACTTGCCTCTTTCTGCACTTCTCTGGCTTTTTTCTGTACCTCTCTTGTTTCTTTCTGCAACTCTCTTGTCTCTTTCATCACTTCTCTTGTTTCTTTCTACCCCTCTGTTGCTTTTTCAACACTTGTCTTGCCTCTTTCTGCACTTCTCTTGCCTGTTTCTGCACCTGTCTTGTATTTTTCTTCACCACTGCTGCCTTTTTCTGCACCTCACTTGCTTCTTTCTGCACCCCTGTTGCCTATTTCTGCACCCCTCTTCCCTCTTTCTGTACCTCTCTTGCCTCTTTCTAAATCCCTGTTCCCTCTGTCGGCAACTCTCCTGCCTGTTTCTGCACCTCTGCTGCCTCTTTCTGCATTTATCTTGCCTCTTTCTGCACCTCTGTTGCTTCTTTCTACACTTCTCTTGCCTCTTTCTGCACCCTTCTTCCCTCTTTCTGCACCTCTGTTGCTTCTGTCTGCACTTCTCTTGCTTCTTTCTGCACCCCTCTTGCCTCTTTCTGCACCCTTCTTCCCTCTTTCTGCACCTCCCTTTCCTCTTTCTGCACCTCTCCTTCCTCTTTCTGCAGTTCTCTTGCCTCTTTGTGCACCTCTTTTGCTTCTTTCTGTACTTCTGTTACCTCTTTCTGTACCCCTCTTGCCTCTTTCTGCACCTCTGTTGGTTCTTTCTGCACTGCTCTTGCTTGTTTCTGCACAGCTCTTGCAAATTTATGCACCCCTCTTCCCTCTTTCTGCAACTCTCTTGCCTCTGTCTGCATCCCTGTTCTCTCTTTCTGCACCTCTTTGGCCTGTTTCTGCAACTCTCTCGCCCCTTTCTGCAGTTCTCTTGCCTCTTTCTGCACCTCTCTTGCCTCTGTCTGCATCCCTGTTCTCTCTTTCTGCACCTCTTGTGCCTGTTTCTGCAACTCTCTTGCCTCTTTCTGCAGTTCTCTTGCCTCTTTCTGCACCTCTGTTGCTTCTTTCTGCATTTCTCCTGTCTCTTTCTGCACTCCTCTTGCCTCTTTCTGCACCTCTGTTGGTTCTTTCTGTACTTCTCTTGCTTTTTTCTGCATCTCTCTTGCTTCTTTCTGCACCCCTCTTACCTCTTTCTGTACCCCTCTTTCTTCTTTCTGCACCTCTCTTGCCTGTTTCTACAACTCTCTTGCCTTTTTCTGCAGTTCTAATGCCTCCTTCTGCACCTCTGTTGCTTCTTTCTGCACGTCTCTTGTATCTTTCAGCACCCCTCTTGCCTGTTGCTGTACCACACTGGCCTCTTTCTGTACCTCTCTTGCTTTTTTATGCACCTCTCTTGTTTCTTTCTGCAATTTTCTTTTCTCTTTCATCACCTGTCTTGCTTCTTTCTACACCTCTGTTGCTTCTTTCAGCACTTCTCTTGCCTGTTTCTGCACTTCTCTTGCCTGTTTCTGTACGACTTGCCTCTTTCTGCACCACTGTTGCGTCTTTCTGCACCCCTCTTCCCTCTTTCTGCACCCACCTCTGTTGCTTCTTTCTGTACTTCTCTTGCTTCTTTCTGCATCTCTCCTCCTTCTTTCTGTACCCCTCTTGCCTCTCTGTGCACCCTTCGTCCCTCTTTATGCACCTCTCCTTCCTGTTTCTGCACCTCTGTTGCCTCTTTCTGCATTTTTCTTGCCTCCTTCTGCACCTCTGTTGCTTCTTTCTGCACTTCTTTTGCCTCTTTCTGCACCCCTCTTCCCCCTTTCTGCACCTCTGTTGCTTCTTTCTGCACTTCTCTTGCTTCTACCTTTTTGTATACAAAGTTACAGAGTATGTTGTTTGAACCACAGGTATTCAAGTATTTGTATGTTTATTTTTATGTAACATGTCACTAGGTAAAAGCAGAGATACACGCATGCATACCTTCACAAACTTGGTCAGACTTACAACAGTGATATGGTTAGGATTGCTGTTTTACATTTGGTAGGCCTAACATTCTGAGCAGTCAAGTAATAGTGAACCTTCAAGAGAAAAGTGAGGTTTAAGACATCTTGGGAGAAGCATTAGTGATTAGGCTACTTTCTGTGAGACTGTGGAAAGGTATAGTCGAAGTAGGCCTCTTTCTGCACCTCTGTTGCTTCTTTCTGCACTTCTCTTGCTTCTTTTTGCACCTTTCATCCTCTGTCTGGACTTCTGTGTCCTCTTTCTGCATTTCTCTTGCTTCTTTCTGTACCTTTCTTCCTCTTTCTGCACCTCTCTTGCTTCCTTCTGCACTTCTCTTGCTTCTTTCTTTGCCTTTCTTCCTCTTTCTGTTCATGTCCTACCTATGTAGGCATAATTAGAAATTAGCATTTAAAAACCTTAGAAATTCACTGAAAAAACCATAGTTTTCAGGGACGTTATAGGTAGAATTAGCATTTAAAAAGCCTTAGAAATTCACTGAAAAAACCACAGGTTTCAGGGACGTTATAGTTAGGGATTAGCATTTAAAAAACCTTAGATATTCACTGAAAAAACCACAGGTTTCAGGGACGTTATAGTTAGGCTGACATTTCACTCGTACAAAAACAGAGAAATTTAGCCGTTATAGTTAGATGAGCTAACTATAACTCGTGCCCCCGCAATGCACTGCTGATGACATCACATATAACATCACTCATGACATGGTCAGTGACATCACTGATGACATCTCAAATGACATCACTGATGACATCATCCACTTAATATCTAATGCACCTCCTCACACCCTAATATAACCTTTCATACACCCACTCTAAGATACAGACTATCATTCGAAACCTTAGACACACCAATACCAGTTAGTACATACACACTCACTGATTCATAGGTCTACACACTCATCCACTCACTCACCCATACAGTCACTCATTCACACAGTCACTCATCAATACAGTCACTGATATATGCATTCATATACCCATACAGACACTCACAAACTGCCACTCACCCTTAGAGTTACTCACGCACCTAGTCAGTCACCCAAATAATCAATCAGACTGCCATTTACTCACCTATACAGTTATACACACACCACCTCACTTATTTAAACAGATACTAACACATACTTACTCTCTTATACAATCACTGACTCAAGCACACACTCATCCATACAGCCACTCTCACAATCACTCACTTTCACAAATAGTCACTTATATACTCCAATACTCACATATACTGCCTTTCACATATGTAGTTACTCACATATATACCACTGGGACATCCATTCACTCACCAACACACCCATACACACACTCACCCACCCATACAGCCCTTCACAGATGCACTCTTGAACCCATACACCCAGTGAATCACCCACTCACACATCTATGCACAGAGTCATCCACCCCCCAACCACTCACAAAGACACTCAGGCACCCATACAGATACTCAGACAACCAATCAATAACCCATATAGACAGTCATGTAGCTACTCACCAACCCATGCAGCCGCTTATACACCAACTGACAGACTGATACAGACATTTACACAGTTTACTCACTAACCCATGCATTCAGTAAGGTCCGCTTAATCAGTCACTTATACAATCAGTCACGCACCTACTAAATCATCCATTCAGACACTTAGGGGCATATGTATCAAATACCGTTATTGCGATTCTCAAATAGCGATTTTTAGAGAATCGCTATTTGAGAATCACAAAACGGGATGTAGTAAAAAATTCGCAAATATTTTGCGATTCCTTGGCATTCCTTAATTGCGACTCGCAAATTGCGAATCGCAATTAAGGAATACCTTCCCATTCATTCCTATGGGCCTAGAGGCCCATAGAAATGAATGGGAAGACATTCGCAATTTGCGAGTACCCATTAGGTACTCACAAATTGCGAATGCAATTTCAAGGGTGCAAGGGTGTTATAAGGACACCCTGTTGCACCTCTGAAATGGGCATGTGTGCACATGTGGCGCACATACATGCACGCCACATGGCACTTTGAAAAATGCCAAAAAGTGCATTTTTCAAAGAAATCGCAAATTACCACCAACTTGAAGTTGGTGGTAATTTGCGATTTCCTAAGGAGAAATCGCACAACTTCAGTGCTTTCTACATCGCTTTTAAGGAATCGCAATTTGCGATTCCTTAAATGCATTTGCAAAATAGGGAATCGCAAATTTTGCGATTCCCTATTTTGCGAGGGCCTTTTGGGATGATACATCCCAAAAGGCTTTTTCCCGTTCGCAAACGGGCCGATTCTGAGAATCGGCCCGTTTGCGAACAGGAAATGGGCTTCATACATATGCCCCTTATACACCCACTCATTCTTCAATACACCATGGCATATATATATATATATAAAACATATTTAAACTTTAAAGAAACACACATTCACTGGATGATGTCATCAGTGATGTCATCAGTGAAGTCATTTGAGATGTCATCAGTGATGTCATCAGTGATGTTACTGACCATGTCATGAGTGATGTAATATGTGACATCATCAGCAGTCCATTGCGGGGGCGCGAGTTATAGTTAGCTCTAATAACTATAACGGCCGAATTTCTCTGGTTTTGTACGAGTGAAATGTCCAACTAACTATAAGGTCCCTGAAACCTATGGTTTTTTCAGTGAATTTCTAAGGTTTTTTAAATGCTAATTTCTAACTATAACGTGCCTGAAACCTATGGTTTTTTCAGTGAATATATATATATATACGCCAAGGTGTACTGAAGAATCACATTAACATATATTATTTACAATTTTTGACAATTGTTTTTTTGAAGACATGGAACCGGGAAGAATCTAATATTGGATATTATTTTAAGAACGAGCATCCAATGTAATAATCGAGGCACTCAGAGTGTTCATCACATTGATTTATATATAGTTACATTCTTTGATAATTGTTTTTCTGAAGACAATATATGATTTTTAAGAAGATGATAGCGTGCCCCTGGTATTTTTTTGTTTTGTTCTGCTTCTACATACTTTTTGTTTCATATTATATATTTGATACATCGTATATGGTAACTTAAGCCATTCGGAATAGTCAAGCCATTTAGACTAGTTGCTTAAGGGTGAAACGCCTTTAAGTAACTTGACGTGCTGTACGCATACGTACGTTACGTACATAAACTGTAAGATCCGAAGTGGACGGGAAACGACCCCTCATAAGGACGCCGAATATAGAAGCTGACAGAGCATGTATCAAGGTAAGACCCTCTTTGAGGGTAGATAATGGGTCTACCCCGACAGACAAGGGGCTCTGCGAACTGCGCTAGATGACAGCATGCTTTGATTTGTTTGTTGCCGTTTGTTGTTTTTTACAAATAGAGATAACATAGCGGGCGCATCAAGTATGTCCCGCTCTTTACTATAATTTTTCCGACCGCGCTTCTGTCTTTTGTTATTTCAGGTCGCTATGGTTTGGGAATGCTCTAATATCCTCTAGTTAATAACGCTCATGATAATAACCGAATGCCATTTGACTTTTCATCTTACACACATATAAACAATATGGCTGGCGTACCAAGTACGTCCAGCTAATTGCCATAAATTTACCATATACGAATCGATTGCGTTTTTGTGTATTTTCTTGTCACTTCTGGGTATTACGGCTTGGGCATTGCTTTTAATGTCCTTTAGTCAACAACTCCTGTGTTAAAATTGGATGCGAAGGGACAGGCACACTCTCCGAGTACCAGAGTTTAAGATCTGGAAGAGTGGGGAGACCAGTAATATGTCATCCCCTGAACTATAATACAAAAAAGAAACATTATTGAACTAGGTTTATGTACTTGTCTTTTATTAGAATCTATAAACTAATTACAGGTGCACTGTTATCATGGACTAAACACATGCGAAGAACCACATACAGCCCTGGACTTATGGAACAGACGTGAGGACTAGGAACATACCAGATATTTGAATTTCAACTGTCCAGAGACCGGGCCATACTCTTTGTTACACCCGAGGTACTTATACTACTGGGGATATAAGATCACACTATGTTTCAACAGCTCTATATGGGAGTAGTGGTAGAAGCAACATTAAATAACACACAGGGCTTGCTCTGTTGGTTGACATTGGAGACACTAGTGAATGTGCTAACATCTCACCCTCCTTGCCTTTGCACCACTTGAACACATAGGATTCATGTAGATTAACTGGCATTAAAGTGGTTTTTTGATATATTTTTTAAGCCAAAAATGGGTTCTCTCATACCTTCTATTTATCTTGAGACTCATCTTTACCTTTTTGCTATTAATGTACCTGTCCCTGTTTTGTACTGGTGGAATCATGGTTGTCACTTTTATATAGGTGTTTTCAATCGTGTAATTTTAAATGTAATATATGTAGTTGTGTGTTGTATTATATATACGTTGTATTATACACTGTATATTTGTATGTTTTTACAGCCCTGAGGAAGTCCACAAGCAGTGGACGAAACGTGTTGGCTGTTTTTTATGCTATTTCTGTGAACAATAAAGATTAACTTGGATGCAATTTGGATGAAATGGATCATTGACTGTTGATATTAGGACATGCGGTGCATCCCACATTTATGTGTTGAACTGTTCGAATCTTTTGGGTTGTTCCTTGGAAACAGCGGGAGCAGTGGGTGTGCACACAATGTTGTTTTCAAATATTTTGTATTGGACTTTATTTCAGGAAATTGGGAGGGAAGTGTGATAGGTCTATGGGCTCGCTGTTTCTTTGCTTTGTATATATACGTCAAGGTGTATTGCAAGATGAGTGGGTGTATGAGTGTCTGTATGGATGATTTAGTGGGTATGTGACTGACTGTATAAGTGAGTGGTTAAACATGTCTTAGTGAATGTGTATGGGTGAGTGACTAATCTGTTTGAATGTGTGTATCAGTCTGTCAGTTGGTGTGTAAGTGGCTGCATGGGTTGATGAGTAGGTACATGAGTGTCTATATTGGTTATTGATTAGTTGTCTGAGTACCTCTATGGGTGCCTGAGTGTCTGTGTGGGTGGGTCAGACACTCAGGCACCCAGGGATACACCCAGGGTGAATCCCTGGGTCTATGGGTTCATGAGTGCGTCTGTGAGGGACTGTATGGGTGAGTGAGTGTACCTATGGCTGTATCGATGAGTGAATGGATGTCTCAGTGGTATATGGGTGAGTAACTGCATATCTGAACCGCAGTATATGTGAGTGTTGGAGTATATAAGTGACTGTATGTGTGAGTGAGTGATTGTGAGAGTGGCTGTATGGGTGAATGTGTGCTTGTGTCAGCGACCGTAAGGAGAGTAAGTATTTGTTAGTATCTGTATGATTAGTGAGTGTGTGTGTGTTTCTGTATGGGTGAGTAAGTGGCTGTGTGATTGCGTGTTTGTGTGAGTGAGTGGGTGTGTGACTAGCTCTATGTGTGACTGACGCTGTATGAGTGTCTGTATGCATGTATGAGTGGATATATCAGCAGCTGTATTGGTGGGAGACTGGCTGTATGAGTGCCTGTATGGGGGAGTGAGTGGATGTGTGTGTAGACCTATGAATCTGTGAGTGAATATGTACTAACTGCTATTGATGTGTGTATGGTTTCGAGTATGAAAGGTTATATTGGGATGTGATTAGGTACATCCTAGATTATGTGGATGCTATCATCAGTGATGTCATCAGTGATGTCACTGACCATGTCATGAGGGATGCAATTTGTGACATCATCAGCAGTCCATTGCGGGGGCACGAGTTATACGGCTGAATTTCTCTGGTTTTGTACTAGTAAAATGTCAGCCTAACTATAACGTCTCTGTAACCTTTTTTTTTTTTTTTGTGAATATCTAAGGTTTTTTAAATGTTAATTCCTAACTATAAAATCCCTGAAACCTGTTTTTTTTCAGTGAATATATGTATATATATATATATATATATATATATACTGGCGATCGCCAGTAGGTAGTTATAGTAGGGACCTTGTTTCTATTCAAAAAGCGTTTTTTCTTTTGCCAATATCTTTGGTGCCGTTTGACGAATCTTCGCAAAATTTTCAAAACTAATGGTTCTCTCAGGTCAGCTCCTGTGTTTTTAAAGTTTCGGGGTGATACGTTAAGCAGGGGCCGAGAAAAAAGGAGGGGCCCAAAACACTTTTTCCCCATGTTAATTTCCATAGGAACTTTAGACAAAGCTACAGCCCGAACTGCTGAACGGAATCACACCAAATTTGGCAAAAAGGTAGACCTTGGTTCAGAAAGCGTGCCTTTTTTTATAAATGGTGTAAATCCATTCAGTAGTTGCTGAGAAATTAAAAAAATAAAAATATCGATATGTGAGCACCGAGGAGGATTCGTGAACCCTCCCGAGCTCGAACTTCATTCTGATTGGCTGCCGACACTCCAAACCAGGAAGTGTTGGCAGCCATCTTGTGACTCGGTAAAACCGAGTCACAATAAAACAGTAAAAAAAAGGATAAAAAACAAGAAAAGGGGGCAGGGTAGAAACACCCTGACCCCCTAGGCCTGCTCAGGGGGTCAGGGCCCCCCAGGGCCCAAAAAAGCATTTTTTTTTAAATTAATTGGCCGAATTTGCACTGGGTGCGCGAATCCAGCTGAATTTTTTTTTTTTTAAACAAAGCGCGGTCTCCTGCGCTTTGTTTTACTAAGCCCCTGGGTGGGCCAGGTCCCGGGGGCAATGAATAATTGGGGCGTATGTGACTGTGACTTCCGGCAGAGTGAGCGAGCGAAGGTGGAGTGAGTTCATTGCGAGGAGGGGACATGGCTGAGGTCGGCGGTGGAGAGCCCACGAGCCCGCAAGGTTGTGAGCAGGGAGCGGGACTCAGCGATGAGCGCAGTGCAGTGCGATCTCCCCCCTACAGCCCGCCTCTACGCAACGAGCCATGCTGTGCCGTTGTTCGCCCACAACCCGCAGCTGACTCCTGACCCTGATCCGCAATCCGCGACTCGCGGACGTTCCCGTAGGCGTTGGCGGCCTCGCGGGTATTGGAGGATTGCGGGGTTCACCTCAGGGGCTGGAGAAGGTGTCCTAAGGTACGAGGCAAGCGCGGCCGCAGTAAGTGCGAGCCTTTGGCGGTCCTGCGGTGGCGGCTCAGCTAGGCCGGGCCAGCCTGCAGATCCGCCTCGTGAGCCCCGTTTGTCCCCCTGAAACTAGAGGACCAACACCTTCACCGCCCTAGTGCTCCAGCGCTATCCTCAGGGCCCTTTTTCTTGCATAATTGTTATGCGGGGCCTGCGGGGGCCCCGGCAGCCCTGGGGACCGCCACCTCCCCCGGGCTACATTATAAAGATTTAGATCTCATCTTGGTAAAACAGAATTTATATGGAATGCGTTGTCATTGTGTAATTTGAAAGGGTCCAGTCTAGGAACAATTGATGATGAAACGTGCAGCTTTTGGTGAACAAACCCATATTGTTATCCAGTTCGGCAATAACAGCTCGGGCCCTTAGCAATGGTCATCTGTGCCCACGGAATACAGTGCACTTTCACCTCCGCCTGCTAAAAGGTACGTCTTTTGGCGCCCAACATAAGAGTGTGTTTCGCGGCAGATGCCAGAGTGAAAAGAGATTTGAAAAACAAACCTTTGACAGAGAAACTCATCAATCGATAACCTTTCTGATCTAGCTGCCAGTTATCTGCAACAGGCACAGTGACGTCATTTGCATGGTACTGAATCGAATGAATCCGCAGAGTAGCGGCTCACTCTGTCCTGTAACAAGTGCTTTAGTCGGCAGCTTCTGCACTTAACGGATGCAAGCTTGTTTCCATGGCAATGTAAATAGATGAAATGCACAGTTTTTATCCAAAGAGTAAACGGAACAGTGAGGGAGCTACATACCTCGTTTGAGATCACAAAATCTGTTTGATCACAGCTCGATCATATCCTGTAGCGTTCTCGACTCCGTTAAAAACAAGCACGTCTGCTGTTGGCTAATTAAAGAGGGAACCATGGCCCATACGTATTGGAATATTCTATATGAAAGAAGGGGGTAACACATTGATCGCTGAAACCTCTATCATTGAAGAAACACATCCGCCTTAAGAATGGTGACGTGTTAAAAAAGTGTGATTTAGTAAAGCAACAAATATTCAATATATGTTAAAATTCAAAATGTATTTATTTTCTTTCTAGCACCACCCGTAGTCATTCATTGATGCTCCACCTCACCCAAGTCCATAAGTGCTCCCGTTAGCGTTATAGTTCTGAAAAGTATTCGAAATAGAATACCTGATTAGGTTAATGTTTGTTAGGGTTACCTGTTATCCCTTAGTAATTCCTGGCCTGTGATGTTCGTTTTTACACACTCCATCCTCTCTCTGTATAATTTAAAAACACTGCACTTTGATCACAATGGGGAAAAAAAGCTCTGTAATATTTCTTGGGAACTGGCTATTGTTCAATTGAGCAATGCCCACCAGTGGGCGCTGGGAACATTCAAATTATGAG
Source organism: Calotriton arnoldi (assembly GCA_963921515.1). Classification (NCBI taxonomy): domain Eukaryota; kingdom Metazoa; phylum Chordata; class Amphibia; order Caudata; family Salamandridae; genus Calotriton; species Calotriton arnoldi. Next base: position 349,689 of record CAWUFW010014736.1, read on the forward strand.
TATTCAAATTATGTATTTTGACAGATTGCAGTGACGGTCGGGATGATTAATTCATGGATTGGCATCATCAGATGGTTATAGGATGACAGTAAACGCCCCTTACTCCGCATCTGTCACCCCGCATGTTGTTACAACGTGTTTGTTACAACAACTGCGTTGTAACAATGCATACCATTACCCCGCATGTCGTTACAATGACTTGCAGAGGGGGGAGAAGGTGTTGGATTTAAAATCCAACACCTTCCCTACTGTCCGCACAGACTGGAGTTGGAATAGTAAATTATACTATTCCAACATCCAGTGACCCCTCCGCAAGCCGTTGTTACGACTTGCGGGGTAATGGTATGCGTTGTTACAATGCGGTCGTTGTAATGACCGCGTTGTAACAACATGCGGGGTGAGCGGAAAAAAGAGGCATATTCTAGGATGACTCATAACACAGGTTTCATTCTTCCAAATGTACAATTGTCACCGGTGCGTCATTTTAAAGCATCTTAAAACTGTTGAAAATATCTTTCTCTGAGCAGGATGTGTTGGCAGATGTGCCCGAACTCACAATCTCGCATCTTGACCAGCTCAGTGTAGAGTAAAAAAATAAATAATGCCAAAGCATGTTGTTTTCAACCAGATAGCATGAAGTGGTATTCAATGAAAGACCAGTCTGCCATCCACACACTCTTCTTAGCAATGTGTGATGCCCAGAACAGTTTTCTAAAGTGCAGGCAGTAGCAGCATGCCCCCGCACAGGGGTACATGGTTGAATATCATAGGCTCAATTAAAGGAATTTTAAGTTTGTAAAAACGTCTAATTATGAGTCACTAATTGAGTGATTGGTGTTGCAAATGTTTTGCGTGTGCAAGGTATGATACACGCCTCAGATGTGATGGAAATCTGCCATCTCAGGCCCTCATTCTCGTCAAGCAATTATTCCACACCATGTCACAGTATCCGCACAGGTATTCATATTAAATATGATAATCAACTACATGGAGTAATCACAGCCATTGAAACATGACATGAGAACCAGTTCACTATCTACTGTAGCCCTCACATGGACCAAAACTTTCACTCACAGGTCACTTTCACTCAAACATGCATCATATATAATAGTACAACACATTTAAAAACAAGCTGTAAAATTCTCTTTTGTCTACCACTGCAAACTCTCAAAAATGCCATCACAGTGCCTTAAAGAATTGCCCTCACACATGGCTCGTGCCAGCAAATTAATTCTCATGCTATCTCTGTTGTATGTGGCTTAACCATCAGTGTGATGTTTCTGAGAGATTTCTTACAGAGGTGGGGAAACCTTTCCCCTTAAAACACACGTGTGTAGACATTCTCACCTTCTGTGTAACGGATTCACAGAGGTATTTGGAGGCTGAGCTCAGGGCATCCATCACCATTCTCACACTCGGTCATTTCCCCAAGGGGCTGCCGGCTAAAGATCTGCTTTCAGAGCAAAACAGGCTGCTATAGACTATCCATGCCCTATAGTCCCATTCAAGTGTGGACACCTGCAATCTGGCCCTTGCTGAGATGGTGGCAACGCCATCTTTAGAAAAGATATTATAGAAGAAAGATAATATATTTAGTGTGTTCATATGCCCTGTGTTTACAGTGTCGGGCCATCTATGCTATAGGTATTCAGGAGTGTGCACATGGGAGCCTGAGGATTGCAGAAGGTGTCTTCTTGGCCTGGGAGGATGCTAGCATTGCATTTCCTCCGGGAAGGAAGTATGATACAAGAGCTAAGGCGAAAATAGGTTCTTATATGAGGTGGACAGAGCAGTCTTAGGAATTCCTGGCTGTGTGGGCATGATTGGGAATAGGTGGAACTCTACTGTAGGAATTAGCTTTGAGCTGGTCTTTCCAGAGAGCAAAGTGGTAGCTGTGAGCCTTTGCTGCTGACACGCCTGGCATAGGTGGCAGGAATCTGTCAACCATGAAAAGAGAAACCCCGGAATGCCTAGGCCTCGAGCTTGATGGGAAATACTGGAACCAAAATGATCTAGGGGCAGGATGGCCAGTCACTAGGCCTCACTGAGCCCCCAGTTGGCATATTCCCCAAGGCTCTTTGTATCAAGCATTATGCCTTCATGGCATACATATAGGTGCATGAAACAGATGAGTATGGGGACCCGGACTGAGATTTCCTTGATGAACAGTAAGGAGACACAAGAGTCAAAACCGAGGGAAAATTCATGGGTGAGTTACTGGGCCCTTCAAAGAGCTTGCATTCATAAGATTTCCTCAAATATTGGTCCACTCCAATTGCCAGACACTGTCAGACCCTTACATCCTTAAAGCACCCCTGTTGTGGACGTGCAGCGGGCGCACCGCTGGCGCGCCAAAGGCGCACCTAAGGCAAGCCTGTCTGCGCCCGTCCGCACTTGGCACGCGCTCAGCACCAGCCACGCTGCCGGTTTATGGATCCATCAAGGTGCCATGTTTAAATACACCAGAGGTGATCTCCTGGGACTGTCTACAGTAGTTTATAAATGTCCAGGGCCACTCTTGGGAGGTTGTAATTAAGCCTGGCCGGTGAACTACGCTACGCTCGCAGAACTTGCGTAGTTTCGGCAACTTCGCGATTCGCGTAGAACGCGAAGTTACCGTGCACTACGCAATTTGCGGCGTAGCGTAGCTGTTTTCCTTCTTCGCGCGCTCAATATACGTTCTCGCGTGCGCGGTAACGACCTACCGTGATTCTGCGTTCGCCGACGCGACTTCCTATCCGTTCGCGGGCGCCACGAGATTTGGAATCCAGCCGCACGATCCCGCGAGAGTGTGCGAACGCGAACACGTCATTCGGACGCGCGATCTGACTTCCGGCGGCAGTGTTGGTAAGATCGCGATCCCGAACACGAAGAAACTACAATCTGGCGAAGAATATCTCTCGAGCACCATAAATCCTTCTCGAAAATGATGATTTTGCTCTAAAAAACTCCTCAGATTGTGATTTGGCTGTAGTTTTTGGTGCAAGGAGTCCTTTTTCTTTTTTTACTTTTTTTTCCAAGAGGAAGGAAGTGCCCCTGATTCTCAAACTTCCTGTTCCTGTCCAGCAGGCTCCTCCCAGTGCTTTGTCCATGTGCAGTTCATTTTCATTTGGATTTGGAGCTGGAAGGATCACTTTTTGTGTCTGTCTGCTGCATCATATCATTGGATTGGATTTGAGGACTTTTGGATTTGAGATTTTACAAGTAAGTTGGAGAATTGGTGTACTTGTTTGTTTGATTGGGGCTTGTTTGTACCTACATTTTTGGGGGGATTTCCATCGTTTTTAAAATTTATTGTTGTGGCCTCTAGTTTCAGTGGGGGCCTAGTTGTTTTTATTTGATTGGAATTTCAGCCAGTAGGCCCAGACTAGAGCCAGAGGTACCCATGGGTGCATGTTTCTGTGGTGTCTGTTGAATTTAAACATCATGTAGGGCATGCATGGATGTCATTGGATTGAATTGTTAAATGTGGTTTTTGGGGTGTATTTCACTTTTTGGGTGTAATATATATACCTTTGTTGGATGTGTGTGTGTGCTTGTTGTGTAACTTTCCAACCTTTTGTAGCCCTGTGGATTTTCGTTTTTGCATTTTTGTATTAAAGCTGTGTTGTTTAGCACTGCAGGCCTCCTTTGTCTGGTCATATTATTATAGGCCTGCTTGAGTTCATTGTTTTCCATGGCCTGTTGTGACTGTGAGTGACAACGTGGCTTGGGGCCATTTTGTGGTGGTAGTTTAGTAGTGTGCTGCTTTTTCCATATAGGCCTGCATGTCTTTTCTTTGTTCCCCTTGGCTTATGCTTGTTGTGAACTTGTGGGTGGCCTGGCCATGTGGTGGCGGCCATTTTGTGGGACCAGCCACTGTGCTTTTGCCATAGGCCTCCAAGCTTGCGGCCTAGTCTGCCAGTAGGCCCAGAGGTAGTCATCCTCATGGGTGCATAAAAACTGTTTCTGTGTTGTCTGTTGGATTGTTGTAAGTGTAACATCATTTTGGCCATGGATGGCATTGGATTGAATTGCAAAATGTGGGTTTTGTCGTGGTATTTCAGTTTTTGGGTGTGTGTTACATCAATAGGCCTTTTCAGCCACTAGGTAACCCTGTGCGTTCAGCTCGCGGACTTTCGGCACCTCCGCACTGCGCGACAACGCGGACTTACACTTTTTCTCTTCTTCGCGCGCTCAATATACGTTTCCGCGCGCGCGATAACGACTTTTTGTGACGATCGCGATGCCGAACACGCAGAATTGACAATCTGGCGAAGAATATCTCTCGAGCGCATAAAACCTTCTCGAAAATGATGATTTAGTTCATTTTGCACAAAAAACTCCTCAGGTTGTCATTTAGATGTAGTTTGGTGAGCAAGGAGTCACTTTTGTTTTGTTTTACAATTTTTTTCACGAGGAAGGAAGTTGCCCAGAGTCTCCAACTGCCTGGTCCTGTCCTTTGTCTTCACTTTGTTGTTATTTTGGGTGGCCTGGCCATGTGGGTGGCGGCCATTTTGTAAAGCCAGGCATTGTGCTTTTGCCATAGGCCTGCATTGTCTGTCTTGTGTTCCTTTTCTTGTTGTTGTGGCTGGCCTGGCCATGTGGTGGCGGCCATTTTGTGGGACCAGCCACTGTGCTTTTGCCATAGGCCTCCAAGCTTGCGGCCTAGTCTGCCAGTAGGCCCGGAGGTAGTCATCCTCATGGGTGCATACAAACTGTTTCTGTGTTGTCTGTTGAATTTGTAACATCATTTAGGCCATGGATGGCATTGGATTTATTTGCAAAATGTGGGTTTTGGGGTGGTATTTCAGTTTTTGTGTGTGTGTTAAATAAATAGGCCTTTTCAGCCACTAGGTAACCCTGGCCATTCAGCTCGCGGACTTTGGGCAACTCCGCACTGCGCGACAACGCGGACTTACACTTTTTCTCTTCTTCGCGCGCTCAATATACGTTTCCGCGCGCACGATAACGACTTTTTGTGACGATCGCAATGCCGAACACGCAGAATTTACAATCTGGCGAAGAATATCTCTCGAGCAGTATAAAACCTTCTCGAAAATGATGATTTAGTTCATTTTGCACCAAAAACTCCTCAGGTTGTCATTTAGATGTAGTTTGGTGAGCAAGGAGTCACTTTGTTTTTGTTTTACAATTTTTTTCACGAGGAAGGAAGTTGTTGGGTGGCCTGGCCATGTGGTGGCGGCCATTTTGTGGGACCAGCCACTGTGCTTTTGCCATAGGCCTCCAAGCTTGCGGCCTAGTCTGCCAGTAAAGTAGGCCCAGAGGTAGTCATCAAGGGTGCATAACAACTGTTTCTGTGTTGTCTGTTGAATTTTGCCATCATTTAGGCCATGGATGGCATTGGATTGAATTGCAAAATGTGGGGTTTTTTTGGGAGGGTCTATTTCACTTTTTGGGTGTGTTAAATAAATGCCTTTTTTGCGTGTGTAATTATAATTATGTGTTGTTGTTGTAGTGGCTGTCTAACTTTCCAAACTGTTTTTAGCCATGTGGATTTTAGTTTTTGCATTAAAGCTGTGTGTGTTTTATCAGGCATCCTTTGTCTGCCCATATATAGTAGGCCTGCTTGAGTTCATTGTTTGCCGTGCCTTGTGCCTGTGAGTCACCATGTTGCTGGGGCCCATTTTGTGGTGGTAGTTAGTAGTGTGCTGTTTTTGCCACATAGGCCTGCGTGTCACTCTTTCCATTGTTCCTCTTGTCTTACTGCTTCCAAATCCATCCCCATTGCCAGCTGCAGCTCCCTGATGCTGCATACATCCCACGTGATGCACAAATTTAGGCCAAACATGCTCCACTACATTTTAGTTTTTGTTCTTTACTATTCTTATTCTTCCAGAGTGTACACACTACACAGTAGCCAGGAAAGCCCTGGCCTTGTTGTCAAAGTCTCATAAATGGCTACACTGTGTGTTGTTGTTCACTGAGTTTCTAAAATTTAATAATTGAGGCCACCACCACACACTAAGTTCTATATTATATTTGTTTGATTTGTGCTATCGTCGTTTGACTGATGTTGTTCTGGCTTTTTTGCTTTTAGGTGCACAAAGACTGAGGAGGAGGTGTGTCATCATTGCCCGTTGCACTGCCAGACAGACATCCTGCTGCTGTACACAACGTGACGTGTGACCTGACCAGACATCTCTGCAACTGAGTGCTGCTGACATCTGAAGAAGAAGATGGGCCCAAAGAAAGCAGGTACCAGGTCCTCCAGTGCCAAGAAAGTTGCTATTGAGAAGAAGGAACAGAAGAAGGAAGTGACACTTAAGTCTGGTGTGCCGCCCAGTACCTTTTTTGGGAAAAAAAAAATTACGCCTGCAGCAACGGTGTCCGGGGGGCAAGCTGGGGGCAGCACCTCCGCATCAGTGGGCCCAACCCACCAACCCAGGCCCAAGCACATGAGTGTGGAAGAGGTAGCCAGCCTAATGGTGGAAAGCAGTGATGCTGAGCCTGAGATAAACTTATCGCTATCTCAAAGTAGTACCCAATCAACGCAGGAGGAAACACAGCAGATAAGTGGTCAACAACAACAGCCGCAACCACCGCCCGCAATAGTAGTTGTTGTTCCTCCCGAAGTAGGGGCAGTTCAGGAAATTGAGCCTCATGCAGAGGTAGAAGAAGAAGCCACTCATTCGGAAGATCCATTGTCTTCCAAATCTCCAGCAAGGAAAAGGAGGGGTAGTCCATCAAGTTCTTCGCCAAGCCCCCTTCTGATGATCTAGATGCCACTTGGAAGCCACAAACTGAGTCTGAGAGGGAGCCACGTCCCAAGACCAAGCTAGGGAAAAGGAAGGTTCCAGAAAGCCTTACACTTATGGAGGTCGATGTAGAACAGCAGGATGATGATGATGAGCCAGTCATCACGAACATCACTCCCGGCCCCGAGGAGATGGAGACCAACATTATTACCCTATCCAAAATCGCTGCGAGGGATGTAGCACGCATACCTCCACAGGTAACACCACCAACACGACCTACAGCTTCCATATTTGCATTAGCAAAGGCCCGGCAGCGACCTACATCCACCAGCACAACCACCACCTCAGTAGAAGTAGGTAGTGGTACAGCAGCAGCACAGAGTCAAATTCAACACACACCCTCCAGTTCATCCGCCATTGGAAGTGGCAGGTCCTCCAGCAGGAGGCCAAAGTTAAGCTCCCCAGTTTGGGACTTCTTTACGGTTAGCGAAAAGGAGGAGAACATTGCTATATGCTCCATTTGTAATACCTCTGTTAGTCGTGGTAAACTTGGTACAAACTATGGTACCGGAGGCCAAATGACCCATCTGAAAAAACACCACTTGATCAGCTGGGAGGACCACCTTCGCGACATAAAAAAAACTGCAACCATTGGTGTTGGTGGGGATAAAGGAGTAGAAGATCCGATCACGGTGGAAGAGGAAGGACAGGGAGACATTCTCTCTGGTAGTGGTACACAAGGTGTCCCTGACCCCAGCAGTGCAGTGTTGTTAACGTCGCACACATCTTCAGCAACATCTCAGTGGCACAAGAGTAAGAGTCAGCCTGAGACACCAAGGACAAGGAGTACCGCAATCCAAAAAAGTGCGTTGAGCATAAGAGAAAGGAAAACCATGCAGCCTACCATTATCAGCATGTTTGGTGGGGAGGGGCAGTACGAACGCAACCACCCAATAGCACGTTTGTACAATGCGAAGCTGGCTAAAATGTTAGCACTGGACCTTCTCCCTTTTTCTTTTGTTGAAGGGGTGGGTTTTCTGGAATTTGTGTCAACCATCTGCCCAAAATGGCATGTTCCCAGCCGCTACTATTTTGCCAGAGTTGCTGTTCCAGCACTACATCACGACGTGCTGGAATTGCTTGGAAAAGCCTTGAAGCAGAGTGCTGTTCAGAGTATCCACCTGACAACAGACATGTGGACCAGTTGCCAAGCCACTGATTACATGTGCATCACTGCACACTGGATCTCTTTTGCGGGGGTTAGAGAACAGATATCTGCTGGTGTTGACGCTGCTGAGATTTTTCATGCCACTCGCAAACATGCAACTGTAGCCATGTTTGCCATGGAGAAATCTCATACTGCTGCAAACATTTTGGAAGAGTTTAACAGCAAGGTCTTTGAGTGGCTGCGCCCAAGAGGGCTTAACATTGGTTTTGTTGCCACGGACAATGGCAGTAATGTAGTTAGGGCCATGGAAGATGGTCGCTATTTCAGGGTCCCGTGTTTGGCACACTGCATTAACATTGTTGTTCAAGACTTTTTGAAAAATGAATCCAAAGTCAGCAACTTACTGGCCACCTGCAGAAGAATATGCACACATTTCAGCCATTCTTTTAAAGCCCGGAAGCAGCTGAGGGTCATTCAACGTGAGCATAAAATGCCAGTCAAAGCGCTCATCCAGGAGGTGCCAACACGTTGGAACTCAACTTATTATATGCTTGATCGTCTGTTTGAACTGTACATACCACTCAATGCTTATGTCATGCAAAGATTAGGGGAACCTACTGTGAGAGGCATGACCGTTGAGATGGGTCAATGGGACCTCATTAAATGCCTGACTGAGATGCTACTTCCTTTTGAGATATTCACACGTGAAGTCAGCAGGGAGGACTGTACTATGGGCCAAGCTATCCCATTGTTGCACATGCTAGAGCAACAGCTGAAGGAGGTGTCTGAAACGTACGCAGGTGTGGATAACAAACAAGACGCATATCATTTGGCGGAGACCTTAGCCGCTCGCTTATCTGAAAATACAAGGATTCAAAATAAAATTTTGTCACAACCACATTACATTAGTGCCACAATTTTGGATCCACGGTACAAAGTATTTCTGAACAGCAAGGCAGTAATTCCTTTTTCGGAAGTGGATGTTGCCAACTACAAAACTTTGATAGCTAAGGAAGCCACTATTTTCGAAAACGAACGGCTGTTAATTGCAGGCCCCCCACCCCAGGCCATAACAACAAGTACTAGAGGGCATCCAGAGTCAAGTTCTACTTCGGAGCCTGAGGGCAGTGCGTTTGCCTCTCAGCAGTCACCTACACCAACAATAACATCAACAACAGCAAGAACAGGATCATCCACAGTACAATGTGCAACTGATTGGTTTCTACGGCAGGGGTATGGTAAGTCCAGTGCTGATGCAAAGGCAAAAGAGGCCGAGCACATCGGAGCACCCCTGAACATTGAGCGGACGGTCCAGGCCTATCTGGATGACCCAACAGAGGTCTTCATGGATCGAAACCCATTGTTGTATTGGTATGGGAAAAGAAGCCAATGGACAGTGCTCAGCAGGCTGGCGATAAAGTATCTGGCTTCCCCTGTCGCAAGTGTCTCTTCAGAGCGTGTTTTCAGTGCTGCTGGTGCCATTGTAACTTCGAAAAGGACCAGTCTCTCGGCCAAAAGCGTGGAGAGGTTAACCATGATCAAAATGAATCAGCACTTTATACCACCGGATTACAAAATACGTGAATCACAGCAGGAAGAGGAGAGCGACTTGGATGACGTAAATAGTGCGTTACAGGACCTACTTCTGTGCGAACCACCAGAGTTTGAGGACGAGCTCCTCTTCCCTGACAACTAGGCTTTCAAATTGTTACTTTCTTCCTTCCTTTATGTGTCTGTGTATCTGTCTTTCTGGTTCAAATCAAATCACAACAAATCCATCACCACCGTCTTCTCTTTTTATTTCCCTATTGGAGTTGCACGTCTGTGCATTTAACTGTCCACTCTTCAGAGTCCTGCTTCATCTTCCTGTCTCGCCCTAGTACATTTCCATCAAGCCAGACATTGGAGTACAAGAAATGTTGCCTTTAACATTAACAGTCCCTCCATAAGAAGTGAAACGTGACTATAGCTATCCTCCGTTTTGTTTCCGAGCCGAAACTCATCATCACTGTCCGAAGGCTACAGCCTCGGCAGGCATCCAAAGCTCCTCACTGTCAGAACTTGGGCAGGCATCCAAAAGTAAACTCATCACTGTCCGAAGGCTACAGCCTCGGCAGACATCCAAAGCTCCTCACTGTCAGGACAGAAGGTACTTGGCAGAGAAAGACAAGACTCTTCGAAGAAACTTGCTGACATTTGTGCAAACTCAATTGACCAGCAATGAGCGCTACCCAGGCCGCGGCCCATCATCACAGTGCTGACCATGTGAAGCAACTTAAACTGTGACAAAGTGCCACAGATGAATAAGACGGAAACCGAAACAGCGACTAACACTCGAAATGAATGTGGACTGGAGTAATGATGAGGCTACTGCCCCGTAAAAAAAAAAACACACACCTGTCAGAACTAGGCATCTGATGATCTGACAGCCAAAGAGAAGAGCAAGACAGGTAATGATGGAATGCATTGGATGCTTGCTGACTCTGAGCGATTGCTGTTGTTTGTTGTGTTGATGTTGTGTTGTGCATGAAGTCGAACTCTACTCTACTAGTTAATCTACAAAGTGACTCAAGTGACACTCAATGTTTCCCTTCTTGTTGTTTAATAACCAGATTGTACTCCTACTACTGCAGGTGCAGGCCAATATCTGTTGCAATTTTTTAATATGGAATATGGACTTAATCGGAGTCACTACAGACTGAGTTGGAGTTGGACAACACGTACCACAACATGATGATGACCATACTATCTTTGCACGCAGTCAGTCAGTTGGATCGGAGATGATTCAAGGAATAACTGCGTTTCATGAAGTGGCATAAGGTAAACATAAACACAACAATTCAACAAGAAAGTAAACACAGCAGACCTACATGTCCATGTAGTGGTGGAGTCGAGTCAGTGTAGTTATGTGACAGACAGCGGCGCATTGATTTTGTCACTTAATTTTGAAAATGCTAAGTTGCTGTATATATGCCTTTTGTCTGGCTCTGTCAAAAATTAAGGTAAATGGAGGTTGGGTCACAGGCTGGTGCTGTGGTGGGCCTGTTCTGTCCTGTTGTTGTTGTAGCTTAATGCTGTAAACGGAATATACACGATATATCCAAGCCGCCTCAGTCTGAAAGTGTTCTCTCTTCTCTTCTTGGACTCCACCGTAATTGATGCTTTTTTATATTCATTGATTTTTCAATACCCCTTTTGTTTTTCCATCTAGACGTTACAGGCCGGCCTTTACCCTGTGCTATACTGGGAGACTCAACTCACATTTACCTTACCAATCCGCATCAGGAAGGCAACCAAGATTGATGTGCGGAGCGTCCATGGAAGATAGGACCAAGAGGAAGGACGAGATTCAACTCCACAATTTGACCAGGATAATACAGTAACTTTAGTATCATTCATCTTTTAATTAATTGGAATCCTTTTTTCTCTTCAATCATTACGACTGTGTGTTGTTGTTGTTGTTTGTTTGCTAATTGATCCCTACAACTATTTTTTACTTTTCTTTGCTATCTTTAAAAGTAAGCCCAGTACAACATGGAATTTGGGTCTCTGTCTGAGGGCATATATTACAGGCAAGGCAAATTGCATAGAATATACTGCTGCCCTGTACTGTCTTGTCTAGTAGGAGTTAGTAAGTACTACTCATTAACCATCAAGTTATCTTCATCATGCATGCATTGCCTTTTTCTCCCTTTATAGTTTTTTTGGAGAAGATCATGGTCGTCTGCCAAGATTGCGCTTTGCTTTTGTTGTCCATGCGTACTGTTTTTCTTTCTCAAACCTTTCCCCAAACTCCCCTTCCCATCCATTCATCAAACCCTAACCCTCTTCCCCCGGGCTGTGATTTATATTGAGGTGTGATGTGACTACATAAAATGTACACCAATTGATCACACGCTTGCTGGGGCAGATGTGGTAAAAGCAACACTAATTAAATTTCAAGGCAGGGCGAGGAGCTTCTTCTGCTTGCCCACCCATGCTCAGTCTATGTGCAAGCCGTCACCGGCTAATAGTACATCATAATTAATTGCCAGCATTGATTGGATTCATCATCAAACTCCTACCACACAGCAGTAAAGGTTACGAATTACGATTGTGTTAAGTTAAGTGACTCACTCGACACAACTACAGTTTGTAACTTCTTGTACTAGGCTGTCCCCGCCAACATTATGTTTTATTTGACTTTAGCAGTTGCAAATGCAATATTGTTTGTTTGGCAGTCTTCTTCTGTACTGTATTTGACTTCGTTCTACTACTCCTCCCACAGTCGCTTTCAGGCAAGTGACTGTCTCTTTTTTATTTTTTTAGCAAATGCTGCTGGCAGTGTCTACTCTACTACTACCACCACAACCATGGCATCTTCTCCATTCTCTTGGGAAACCATGCAGCCATCGCTGTGCCGAACGTAATCATCATCAATCACAGGTAAGATAAGTTTGGTGGGAGGTATAATGGACTAGGAGGAGAGACTGACAGTACTAGTAGGACAAATCACTCAGTGAGGGGTACCGCATCTATCTGTTTGTGTTACATCATCGGCAGATTATTTAAATCAAACACTGGCTGCGGCCCTGCAGCAGCAATGAAAGAAACCATGTGACGTTAATTTGTAAAACAGTAACCCCCCACAAAACATTAACATTGTATGTTGAAGTATAAATATAATTTATTACCCTAACAAAAATAAACTATCCCACACCTGACCCACCCCTCTCCCTAACCCCAACCAATGTCCAAAACGAAAAAAAGTCCAAAGAATGTCCAAAGTCCAAACCCCAACGCCCAATTCCCACCCACCAACAAAACGAATAAAAAAGGGGCAATGCAACAGGGTCCTATTATATTCGGCGGGCTTTAAGGTGTTTGTCCACCAGAATTTTAACCCGCTCCTCGAGTTGCTCCTCTAGCCGTGCCACCCGGAGGAGAATCTTGCGTCGAAATGCCCTGCAGTGGCATCCAGGGTGGGGGACAGCAGTGCTGGTTGCAATCGATTTGCGGCGGGCGGCTGCCAGACTGCGGCGCCGTACCACTGGAGGTCTGGCCTGGCTGGGGCCCGGGGCATCGGACGAGGCTGCTGCTGCTGCCGCCTCCTCCTCCTCCGCCTGAGCCACCAGCCGCCGGTACTCGGCACAGATGGCCTCCAGTTTCCGGTGCCGGGCCCTGGCTGCCAACTCCTTCCGGGATGGTTTGCCTTGGGAAGGAGTACTATCTATATCAAGAAAGAAAAAGAATATTGTTGTAACCAGTACTCTTAGCAAAACAGTAACACAAAATTAATTCAACACATAATGGCACAGTAGCACTAGCAAGAAGCACAGTACATAACATTTCTGGTATAATAATCTATCTATCCTCCCACTTCCTCGGCCTGTAACATTTGTGGGAGTTTCAGGCATTATACTAGCACTATGGACTCCAGTACACCAGTCTTCTTCTTATCTCTACTAGTTTAGCGAAATGACATAACCTGGTTGTAGCCGGCATGCCAGCTCGGTCATCTATGCTTGCACCCAAGACAAACATACGAGTCATCATGACGCAGACTCACGTTAGTTTGATTTACTACTGTATGCAGGTGGGGAAGCTCGTATTTATTTTTCTATTACGGGTGGCACTGGCCATACTCTCTCTGTTACATGAAGCAGGGCAATTGGTCAATTTCACTTTAACAGTGCCCTGGCTACTACAAAAAGGCAGATTATATATCTGATCCAATGATCATTGCTTTTATGGGACGACGACATAAGGTCAGTAGCGGTCGGTGGTGGGACTCGGGGAGTGCTGCCGGGCGGTGACGTAGGGAGGGGCAGGGTGGGGGGTAGTAAACTATGGATTACGGCTAATTACAGGTAAGTAAACATATAAAGAAATAAAAGTAATTTTGTTGCGCCCACTGCATCGCTTTTGGCGGTGCAGTGCGCACAATGAAATTCGCTTTATTTATTTTTATGTTTACAGTAAACGTACCTGTATTTGGCCGCGTAATACATTGTTTACTGCTACCCCCCACCCTGCCCCTACCCACATCGGCTTTACTACTGTGGCGCGGTTTCTTTTACATTCCCTTAAAACTAAAACTGTGCATCCCGTGACAGTCTCCACCTATGCTGTCTATGATGAATACATACATGCATCCATCCATTCTAAGTAAATGTCAATCATTCTTCTTAATCTCTCCACAAACCTTACTTTGTTTCGCCAACAACAACCCATGCGTCCACTCACTCCGTTGCTTGCCTTGGCTTAGAGTTTCACCCAAACACCGCTGATGATTCTTGCTATCCACAGTATCCACCCATACTGTGTCATCCAGCCAGGCAGGCATCCGTTCTTCTTTCACCTTCCACCCATCCTTCAACAACACATGCTTCTGATTCCTATCAGCCACCTATATCCATGCTTCCAACGTATCCTTCTCTGCCAGTCATCAATCATATTAAATCTCGCCCATCCTTCCTCCTTCCACCCTTCTTTCCCTTTTTATTCAACACATCCATCAAGGTCATCTGATCTGACTTTTAGTCTCCTCCATAAAACTTTCACAGCTGAGTTGGAGTCAGATAGAAGAGGCCATTGGTTAATCAAGTCACGCTGGTAATGCTATTGCTACTGCATTGCTAATGCTAAGTAATGGGTGTCTTCTCTTCTTCAACCGTTGTATAATGTTCACTACAACTTCATACCTAATAAGTCTCAACAACAGTACAGTGAGTGAAGTCTCTCAACCCCCTTCCAGCTAGTGCAATGTCAATATGTAATGAATATAACTTACCATCGCCCGCCACTGCTGCTGGCTCACCCCCTGTAGCTCCTGCAGGTGCCGCATCTCCTTCCCCTCCGGAATGGCCGAATCGCCGCTGGCCCCGCCAGCACTGGTGGTCGCTACTACGCCTAGATAAAAACATGACACATTTTTAGATGCCTGTGTACACCTCCCCTATTTATATTTCTTCTTTTTCACTAGCAAGATTGAAAAAAAAAGTTAATACATACATATTATTATACATCACATTCAGTAGTCCAAATCGGGTACTAGAGTCAGTAGACACTAGTAGTGTTATGGTCCCTAGGGTCATTATTTATTATACTATACTCTACTCTTTGCAAAGTTAGCCTGAGCCATGCAACCATTTTTCGCTTCATGTCTTTTGCGCATGTTACCTCGCAGCTTGTTGTGCAGTAACAGTAAGACGCCTTTTTTAGCCCACATGAGCACATACAGCTACTGTCTGAGCGTTGCGTACAAGAGGTCGAAAAACAAGCCACTTTGTTATGCAGTTCGGTTAGTCCGTATTGCTTAGCCATAAGTAACATGTTACACTTTTTTGGCAGGACTGACAAATGCTTGCATTATACTATCTAACGCGCACCATTTTTCTCAGGCAGAAGATTTCCTTCTACGAACCAGAGATTTGCAGAGCTTATGAATGATGCATGTAACCAGTAATTCTACGTTCTACGGTGAGGAGTCTCACAGAATTCTCACAGATCTTTTGTCTATCATCAATCATCATGCACTTGTTGTAACAATGTTTATTGTTTTAATCTTATGCATTTAGCTGTTGGAGCTGGCTGGAGTACACTGAATTTTATAGAACAACATACAGAGCTTGTTAGTTGAAAATAAACCTTTTAAACTTAAACATAGACTCTGTGGTATTTGGTGTGGTGGTGGTGGAGGTGGTGGACTTACACGAGTAAGTGAGCGAAAGGGTGTTATATTATGTTCTGGGTTGTGTAATCTCATTGAGTATCTTCGGGTGGGGGTTCGGGGACCTAATGAGAGTGAGACACTACACTATAGCTAGTCGTTCAGGGGATTGTGGGTTCACTTCTGACTGAGGTGTGAGGAACGTCCAAGTTCCAAACTCCCATCACCAACATCCTATTTCCTTGTGCATAGTTCTGCATGGGGCTGTACAGAATCCACACATCAGTAGTAGTATGTACTATATCCTATCAAAAATAGTCAAACATCTGGTTGGGCATTTTGTTTGTGGTAATTGTCAAAGCCTCAAGATTAAGAAACCTAGAAGAGGACAACCGAAAGGACTGGACTCAGCTATTGGTAAATCGGAGTTTTATTCAAAACCGTACAATAAAGAGTGGCAATGCAAACTGGGCAAGCTTAGCGACAGACTAATAGTAGTAGTACAGACATTCATAGCAGAGGCAGTTAGAACTTAGAGGCAGGGATAACCAGAATTTAGAAACAGATAGTCAAGTCAAGATCAAAGAATCTTTCGTAAAAAATAGAATTAGGGAGTGGAACCATAATTAATAGTTCTGGAAAAATAAGGTGCAGTAAAAGTTAGGGCAATATAAATGTTAATATTAACCACTGGAGGACTTACTGGGACCAGCAGCAGGGCCCTCGGAAGAGGAGCGGTCCTCTGGTGGTTGTCCCGCCGACTCGGACCCCGTCTTCTTGCCCCTGGGTGCTGCAGATCAGTGATCATGTAAGATATAATAAAGAAAGACACAAACATTAATGATTGCTGTGAAACAAATAAATTATCTAAAAAAACGCTCAAAACGTTTTAGGAACCAAAAATTGCAATAAAATTGACCTATCTAATCCGATCGACTACTGGCTTGCGGGATTCACGGTCACGGACAGTCTACTTATTTGGGAACACTAATTCAGTGTTTCATTCGGATTGATTCAAATAAAATCCAGAACACTAACTAAGCCTAAGTACCACCTGACCTAGCCCACCTATTCCAGGCGGGCCAATTGTTCATTAAGTCTGCATTTCCATTTTTTTATTGCCCTCATAAATGCATATATGAGAAGGAGGACACATGCATAAATTGGTGCATAATGCATACACCAAATTGTTGGTTGGTTAAGTCTGATGTTCTGCAGCTGAGTGACACTGCCAAGCTTACCACTCACTAAACAAACTACAAAAGGTTCTACTAGTAAGGACTGGGGTAAGCAGCACTCAGTGACAGATGATGCGTCACGCAGAGCGCTCAAAAATTATCAACTAATAACTAAACCTACTAACAAACTATCAATCCATCCACCACTATTTGACAGGAGGACAAAGGAAGGACTAGAGTCTCTCTAGAAATAGCATTACCTAACTGAAGTTCTCTAAAGTAAACTCTTACATAATAATAAGGACAAGCGAGCGCAAAGTTGCAAACAAGTAAGAGTAGCGCCCAGCACCTGTGTCCTACAATCACAGAAGATTTTGAAACGTAATTTACCTGCAATGTAAGCAGCAGTATTCTTGTTATTTGTAAAAAATGTATACACAAATCACAATACTTATACTACTATATATATTAGCTACTCACAAAGCCCCACGACCTCGACACCTAGCAGGTCCAACAGGTCCTGCTCCCGGTCGAGGATGTCTGACCACCGGTGGGCCAGCTGGTTATGGGTGCGCCGGACCCCTGAGCAGCGAAACACTGCCCGGCGCACCTTCGCCCACCGGCGGTGACGCTCCTGGGTCGGGTACCCGGAGCCTGGCCTGCCGCCTGCTGCCAAGGTCAAGGGGAGGAGGCGCTGAAGAAAAAAAACAAAGGAGGCCACCTCCGCCTCAGTAAAAAGCTGGCGGGCTTGCACCCCTGCAGGGCGCAGTCTGCCGCAAGGCAGGCGGCGGCTCTTGGGCGCACGCGCCTTGCCCTTCGAGCCGTCACTGCTGCCCTTCACCATGGTTCTGGGGTGGGACTGGGAGGAGGCGGAAAAGAAAAGTTAGAAGGGAAAAATAAAGTTAGGGGAAGAAGTAGGAGCTTAAAGAAGAAAGTTATATAAAACAGTCGAAAAGTAAAAAAAACACAGTAAAAAGTAGAAAAAAATGCAAAATATAGACTTAGGCAGAGAGAGAGAGAGATAAGAAATAAAGAAAAATTGAAAAACAGTGTAAAAAACTAAGGATTGCAAAGATTGAGGGAGGATAGAAAAGCAGGCCCAGAACCATAGCATAGAGTGAAAAACAAGATGGCCGTGCCCATCGCGACCGCGTGGGTAAGTTTGCGCGATATTTCTCCCCGAGCACGCAAAAAGCGTCGCGAACACGTACGACGCGTTCCCGAACATGAAATGCGCATCGCGAGCATGCTATACGCGACCCGGAACAGGAAATAAGGCATCGCGAAAGGGCGGGACAAGTGAAAAACAAGATGGCCGCGCCCATAGGCGACCGCATGGGTAAGTTCGCGCCCCGAGCATGCAAACAGCGTCCCGAACACGCACAACGCGTTCCCGAGGAAGAAAACGCATCGCGAACGGGCGCGACAAGCAGCTACGCACGCTCGCGAAGCTATGCGTAGCTCGCGTAGCGCTCCGACGTCTTCGCGTAGCTTCGCGTAGCGCGACTACGCGAACTACACCCAGGGTTAGTTGTAATGATGTTGGGCCACAGGTATGTCCAGATTGCAAACTGAGACTTACAGATATAAAAAGCAAGATCTATTCTGACATCATCAGGAATAAAACCGATAGAGAGCCCCCGTAGGAACAAGGGAGGATCAGTTTGTTGCAAAGAAAAGAGAATATGTCAGAGGAATGTCATGTGCTTTACTAAATGCACGATCTTTAATTAGCATAAACATGAATTTGGACAGTTTGTGGACTCACATACCCTTGACCTTATCTTTGTTGTGGAAACGTGGGCGGACGAAAGCTCGGGCCTGACCTAGTGATAGCTATCCCACCAGGTTTCTCAATAGCCAGGAAGGATCGGGTGCAGAAAAAAGGAGGAGGTTTGGCAATAATTTATAGAGACCACTGAAAAGCCCCTTTTAAAAACATCTCCACAGATGCAGAATCAGAGGCGCTTTCATTCAAAATTACAGTCAATCATGTATATTCCTTTAACGGTTTACTAGTTTACCACCCACCAGGACCCAGAACTAATTTTTTGCAATCAATGGGCCAGTTCCTTGAACACAGGGTGAATACTCAAGACTACACTAATCTAGGCGATTTTAATTTTCACCTAGACAATTGTTCTAATAATGATTCCTGAAACCTCATACACCTGGCAACTAGCGCACGACTAGAGCAGATTGTGAAAGGACCCACTCACAGAGCTGGACACCTTTTGGACGCTGTCTTTACGGACTGTCCTTTCTTAAAACATAAGAATAATTTACAACTTCATTGGTCTGACCACCTAGCAGTGATGCTAAATCTTAGTCTGCCTCCCTCAACAGGTCCTAAGCATTACGTAGCTAGAAATCAAACAAGATATTTATGGTAGCGTATAGATTAAACAGTTTTCTCCTCACATTTGAATCAGAATAAACCCTGCCTTTCCCTTGATTGGATCACCTTAGCGGTACAAGCCACCATCCCCCAGGGAGCAGGGAAAATTAGCAGAACCGCACCCACCGAACCTTGGTTCTCTGAGGAACTTAGATTATTAAGAAGGCTTTGCCGCCGTCAAGAAAGGTGTTGGCGTCAACACTATGATCCAAGGGAGAAAGAACTATATAAAATAAAACTAGCCCAATACAAAGAATTAATAAAAAAAACTAAAACCAGTTACTTCTCAGCAAAAATTGAAGGAGCAAAGAATAGCTCGAAAGAGCTATTTGAGACGGTGCTGAAATTAAGCCACTGGCAGGACTCCAATCAGAGTACCATAGATCAAGCATTTTGCGATAGCCTAGCCTCTTCTCTTTGCGATAAAGTGTCTGTTATCTATAATACCTTTGCCTTAAGTTCGGCTACCAATCAGAGCCCGCAGGCATGGACAGATATCGCAATCACAGCTGCACCACCGCACAACTCATATTCAGAATCTAATCCATCCCAATTTTCCAATTTCTCAAAAATTTCCTATGAGCAAATTGTAAAACTATTCTTAGCAACTAAATCAGGCTCCCCGTTGGATCCCTGTCCTCCCAAAGTAATCCACATGATAGTGAAGACAGTTGCAGGCCCACTCCTGGAGGTACTTAACACTACCATTGAATCAGGGATGATTCCCAAAAGGTGGAAAAAAACATCCATTCTACCCCTGTTAAAAAAAGCCCAGTCTAGATAAATCAGACCCAGGGAACTATCGCCCTATCTCCCGCCTACCTCTGCCAGCAAAAAGTTTGGAGAAACACATGAATCAAGAACTAGCACACTTCATTGAGATCAATCATGTTTTAGACTCCACTCAATATGGCTTTAGAATTAAGCACAATACCGAAATGGCCTTAATTACGGCAACTGAGGAAATAAGACACGCGGTTGACAATGGAGGTTCGGCAGCATTGATATTATTAGACCTGTCAGCCGCCTTTGATATGGTGGATCACGGCACCCTATTAAAGCGGCTTCAAGAGGCTGGGATAGTATGCCCAGCTCTTGCTCTCCTCAGTTCTTTTCTGTTAGATCGAGAACAGTTTGTCGAAGTAGAAGGCTTTAAATCTCAATGTTTCAAGCTTCCATGTGGGGTGCCACAGGGCTCTTCCTTGAGCCCTACCCTGTTTAATATCTACGTTGCACCCCTGGCCCGCTTGATTAAAGCCCATGGCTTCGACTTAGTATCATATGCAGATGATACCCAGATTATTGTTTCCATTGCGAGCAAAAATCACGACACAGCCCACAACTTCAAAGAATGCATGAGAGATGTAGGTGACTGGATGGCAGATAATTGCCTTAAACTGAACTCAAATAAAATGGAGGTTCTACTCTTCGGCAGAGACACATCGTTCTGGTCTTCAGAATGGTGGCCCTTGGAGCTGGGGATCCCTCCTTCTCCAGTCACCAAGGCAAAAAATCTGGGGGTAATTATTGACACCTCCTTATCCTTTTCACATCATGCAAAGATGCTCTCCTCATCAATCTCTCTCACTTTGAAAATATTGAGGAAAATTCTTCCATTTATCCCACCGGCATTACAGAAAATAGTGGTAGCAGCTCTAGTTTTATCAAAACTCGATTACTGTAATGGGATATTGGTTGGAGCAAACAAATCGGTAGTGGCAAAACTGTAGGTACTCCAAAACTCCGCAGCCTGGCTGCTCTTTGGCCTAGCCAAATTTTCATCAGCCAGACAGGCTCTCGATACGTTGCACTGGTTGCCTGTGGCGAAACAAATTAAGTTTAAGGTGCTCTGCATCGCCTACAAAGCTCTCCGTAACCTTGGTCCTGTCTACTTAGCAGATCGCTTCCAATGGCATTTGCCAGCACGCACACTTCGGTCTGCTTCTCTTAAGCTTGTGAAAGAACCCAAGGTCCGCCTGCTTAGATGGGGTGGTAAAAGCTTCCTATGTGTCACATCCAGATGGTGGAAAGAGATGCCAATGGAGTTAAAACTCACCTGATCTGCTCTCCTTTAGGAAGAAACTAAAAACCTGGCTTTACACCCAATAACATCTCATAAACATCTGGATGGTTGGCTGGTCTTTGTGTTGAGCTGCAAGCGCCAAGGCGCCCTTGGGTAGTAGTGCACTATATAAATATATAAATAAATAAATAAATAAATAAATGGTCCAGAGAGAGACATAGAATATATATATGCTTGTTTCTGCATCCCTCTTGCCACTTTCTGCACCCCTCTTCCCTCTCAGCAACTCTCTTGCCACTTTCTGCACCTCTGTTGCTTCTTTCTGCACTTCTCTTGCCTCTTTCTGCACCCCTCTTGTCTGTTGCTGTACCTCTGTTGGTTCTTTCTGCACTGCTCTTGCCTCCTTCTGCACCTCTGTTGCTTCTTTCTACACTTCTCTTGCCTCTTTCTGCACCCCTCTTGCCTCCTTCTGCACCTCTGTTGGTTCTTTCTACACTGCTCTTGCTTCTTTCTGCACCTCTTTTGCCTGTTTCTGCAACTCTCTTGCCTCTTTCTGCACTTCGCTTGCCTCCTTCTGCACCTCTGTTGCTTGTTTCTGCACTTCTCTTGCCTCTTGCTGCACCCCTCTTGCCTCTTTCTGCACCTCTGTTGCTTCTTTCTGCACTTCTCTTGCTTCTTTCTGCACCTCTCTTGCTTCTTTCTGCACCCCTCTTGCCTCTTTCTGCACCTCTCTTGCCGTTCTGCACTTCTCTTGTCTCCTTCTGCACCTCTGTTGCTTCTTTCTGCACTTATCTTGCCTTTTTCTGCACCCCTCTTGCCTTTCTGTACCTCTGTTGCTTCTTTCTGCACTTCTTTCTTCTTTCTGCACCTCTCTTGCTTCTTTCTGCACCCCTCTTGTCTCTTTCTGCACCCCTCATCCCTCTTTCTGTACCTCTCTTGCCTCTGTCTGCACCTCTGTTGCTTCTTTCTGCACTTCTCTTGCCTCTTTCTGCATCCCTCTTGCCTCTTTCTGCACCTCTGTGGCTTCTTTCTGCACTTCTCTTGCTTCTTTCTGCACCTATGTTGCTTCTTTCTTCACCCCTCTTGCCTCTTTCTGCACCCTTCTTCTCTCTTTCTGCACCTCTCTTGCCTCTTTCTGCACCCCTGTTCCCTTTTTCTGCACCTCTCTTGCCTGTTTCTGCAACTCTCTTGCCTCTGTCTACAGTTCTCTTGTCTCCTTCTGCACCTCTGTTGCTTCTTCCTGCACTTCTCTAGCCTCTTTCTACACCCCTCCTGTCTGTTGCTGTACTTCTGTTGGTTCTTTCTGCACTGCTCTTCCTTCTTTCTGCACCTCTCTTGCAAATCTCTGCACCCCTCTTGCCTCTTTCTGTATCCCTCATGCCTCCTTCTGCACCTCTGTTGGTTCTTTCTGCAGTGCTCTTGCTTCTTTCTACACCTCATTTGCCTGTTTCTGCAACTCTCTTGCCTCTTTCTGCACTTCTCTTGCCTGCTTCTGCACCTCTGTTGCTTCTTTCTGCACTTCTCTTGCCTCTTGCTGCACCCCTCTTGCCTCTTTCTGCACCTCTGTTGCTTCTTTCTGCACTTCTATTGCTTCTTTCTGCACCTCTCTTGCTTCTTTCTGCACCCCTCTTGCCTCTCTGCACCCCTCTTCCCTCTTTCTGCACCTCTCTTGCCTCTTTCTGCACCCCTGTTACCTTTTTCTGCACCTCTCTTGCCTGTTTCTACACTTCTCTTGCCTCTTGCTGCACCCCTCTTGCCTCCTTCTGTATCTCTGTTGGTTCTTTCTGCACTGCTCTTGCTTCTTTCTGCACACCTCTGTTGGTTCTTTCTGCACTGCTCTTGCTTCTTTCTGCACCTCTTTTGCCTGTTTCTGCAACTCTCTTGCCTCTGTCTACAGTTCTCTTGTCTCCTTCTGCACCTCTGTTGCTTCTTCCTGCACTTCTCTAGCCTCTTTCTACACCCCTCCTGTCTGTTGCTGTACTTCTGTTGGTTCTTTCTGCACTGCTCTTGCTTCTTTCTGCACCTCTCTTGCAAATTTCTGCACCCCTCTTGCCTCTTTCTGTATCCCTCATGCCTCCTTCTGCACCTCTGTTGGTTCTCTCTGCAGTGCTCTTGCTTCTTTCTCCACCTTTTTTGCCTGTTTCTGCAACTCTCTTGCCTCTTTCTGCACTTCTCTTGCCTGCTTCTGCACCTCTGTTGCTTCTGTCTGCACTTCTATTGCTTCTTTCTGCACCTCTCTTGCTTCTTTCTGCACCCCTCTTGCCTCTCTGCACCCCTCTTCCCTCTTTCTGCACCTCTCTTGCCTCTTTCTGAACCCCTGTTACCTTTTTCTGCACCTCTCTTGCCTGTTTCTACACTTCTCTTGCCTCTTGCTGCACCCCTCTTGCCTCCTTCTGTATCTCTGTTGGTTCTTTCTGCACTGCTCTTGCTTCTTTCTGCACACCTCTGTTGGTTCTTTCTACACTTTTCTTACTTCTTTCTGCACTTCTGTTGCTTCTTTCTTCACCCCTCTTGCCTCTTTCTGCACCCTTCTTCCCTCTTTCAGCACCTCTCTTGCCTCTTTCTGCACCCCTGTTCCCTTTTTCTGCACCTCTCTTGCCTGTTTCTGCAACTCTCTTGCCTCTGTCTGCAGTTCTCTTGCACCTTCTGCACCTCTGTTGCTTCTTTCTGCACTTCTCTTGCCTCTTTCTACACCCCTCCAGTATGTTGCTGTACCTCTGTTGGTTCTTTTTGCACTGCTCTTGCTTCTTTCTGCACCTCTCTTGCAATTTTCTGCACCCCTCTTGCCTCTTTCTGTAACCCACATGCCTCCTTCTGCACCTCTGTTGGTTCTTTCTGCAGTGCTCTTGCTTCTTTCTGCACCTCTTTTGCCTGTTTCTGCAACTCTCTTGCCTCTTTCTGCACTTCTCTTGCCTCCTTCTGCACCCCTGTTGCTTCTTTCTGCACTTCTCTTGCCTCTTGCTGCACCCCTCTTGCCTCTTTCTGCACCTCTGTTGCTTCTTTCTGCACTTCTCTTGCTTCTTTCTGCACCTCTCTTGCTTCTTTCTGCACCCCTCTTGCCTCTTTCTGCATCCCTCTTCCCTCTTTCTGCACCTCTCTTGCCTCTTTCTGCACCCCTGTTACCTTTTTCTGCACCTCTCTTGCCTCTTTCTGCAGTTCTCTTGCCTCCTTCTGCACCTCGGTTGCTTCTTTCTACACTTCTCTTGCCTCTTGCTGCACCCCTCTTGCCTCCTTCTGTACCTCTGTTGGTTCTTTCTGTAGTGCTCTTGCTTCTTTCTGGACCTTTCTTGCACATTTTGGCACCCCTCTTGCCTCTTTCGGCACACCTTTCTGCACTGCTCTTGCTTCTTTTTGCACCTCTTTTGCCTGTTTCTGCAACTCTTGCCTCTTTCTGCACTTCTCTTGCCTCCTTCTGAACCTCTGTTGCTTCTTTCTGCACTTCTCAGGCCTTTTTCTGCACCTCTCTTGCCTCTTTCGGCACCCATCTTCCTTCTCTGCACCTCTCTTGCCTCTTTCTGCACACCTCTGTTGGTTCTTTCTGCACTGCTCTTGCTTCTTTCTGCACCTCTTTTGCCTGTTTCTGCAACTCTCTTGCCTTTTTCTGCACCTCTGTTGTTTCTTTCTGCACTTCTCTTGCTTCTTTCGGCAACTCTCTTGCTTGTTTCTGCACCCCTCTTGCCTCTTTCTGCAACCCTCGTCCCTCTTTCTGCACCTCTCTTGCCTCTTTCTGCACCTCTGTTGCTTCTTTCTATACTTCTCTTGCCTCTTTCTGCACCCCTCTTGCCTCTTTCTGCACCTCTGTTGCTTCTCTCTGCACTTCTATTGCTTCTTTCTGAACTTCTGTTGCTTCTTTCTGTACCCCTCTTGCCTCTTTCTGTACTCTTCTTCCCTCTTTCTGCACCTCTCTTGCCTTTTCTGCACCCCTGTTCCCTTTTTCTGCACCTCTCTTGCCTGTTTCTGCAACTCTCTTGCCTCTTTCTGCAATTCCCTTGTCTCCTTCTGCACCTCTGCTGCTTGTTTCTGCACCTCTATTGCCTCTTTCTGCACCCATCTTGCCTCTTTCTGCACCTCTGTTGGTTCCTGTCTGCACTGCTCTTGCCTCTTTCTGCACCTCTGTTGCAAATGTATGCATCCCTCTTGACTCTTTCTGCACCCCTCTTCCCTCTTTCTGCACCTCTCTTGCTTCTTTCTGCACCGCTCTTGCTTCTTTCTGCACCTCTCTTGCCTCTTTCTGCACCCTTCTTCCCTCTTTCTGCACACACAGGACTACTTTTAAACTGACTTCAGGCTCATCAGTGCACACATGCAAGTGCAGAAAAGGGCTGCTGGCCTCTAAACTGCCATGCCCTTTTATATGTTAGGGACTTAGAGGTAGTTTTAATCCCCCTGTCCTATTATGTACTTGGGCTTTACAGGGGAGGTCCTGCCAATCACAGGGGTACCCCAACTGTAGGAGAGTAGGATCTGCTTCACATGGGTACCCCCACTTTTTGCTGATGCTTCACTGTTTTTCGACCTTAGTCTGGCTGGGGCCCTGCTAATCAGAAACCCAGCCTAGCTGCTTCCTCTTTAAAATGGTTTCCATGTGCCTTAGGCACATCTCTGATTGGAATCTGGAGTGCCCTTATAAGTCCCTAGTATATGGTATACTATGTACCCAGGGCATAGGTACCTCAGAGGCCTACCAGGGTCTGCAGCATGTATTGTGCCACCCCTGGAAGGCCATCCAAACTGACACCACAGGTCTGCTACTGCAGCCTGGGTAAGGTGGTGCATGCACCCCTTACTGTGATATAGGCTACCTATATCACTACATACATACACACATATAAACCTATAAGTCACTCCTATGGCAGGCCTTATCAATCCTGAAGGCAGAGTGTGTGGTTCCTATGTGAGAGGGTGCCCCTGCATGAGCTGGGCCCCTCTGCAGCGTTCGGAGACTCTTCTCTGATGCTGTTTGTAGTGCAGCCCGACCATATACTCTTAAGCGCATTATAACCTCGCGTTAAATGCTAACTTTGGGATGGCTGCACGGAAACATGTCGTGTTTGGTGTCAAACATCTTGGAATACTACCCCCCCGCCAGTTCTGGCGGCGGGGGTAGCATTCCACCCTTCTAGAGGGAGAGACATGTACACACCGGTATACCCGGTACTGACTTTCCAGAGCCCTGGCATCACAAAATGGATGCCGCTGCCACAGACACGAGTCTGGCCTCCTGCTGCTGACTGAAACTCTGGCAGGGGAGGCCTGGACAATAGGTTTCCTGTCCCAGGGAGGTGTAATCACCTCCCCAGACAGGATAGTGTGTATTGGGGCTGGGAGGGAGCACTGTCTGGTGCTTTGAAGTCCTGCACTGGGGGCACACTTGGTGTCCCTGTGCATACCCCAGTTCAAACCGGCTCAGGGGCTTCCAGCCCCTGCTCTGGCGCGAAACTGGACAAAGGGAAAGGGGTGTAACCACCCCTTTGCCCTGGCCCTCCCATAGGTGGGGCCACAGAGTATGTCCAACCCCCTACCTTAGTATAAGTAGGGGACCCCAGTCCTTAGGACTTTAGATTTACCTGGATGAAACTCTGATACAGAATCCTGGACCTTCGACGCTCTACTTTAAGATTAGAGGACTGAAGAATCTCCCTTGGGGTCAAGGAGTGACTCCCCTGCTTGGCAGGCACCAAAGAAGCAATTGTCCGGTCTGCATCGCTGAAGCTCCCGTCGGACGCTGAAGTCTTTGCATCACCAGAGGTGGATTTCCAGACTTCCCCGAGGCTGCCCTGAGTCCCCAGCAAAGCTGAGGCCCGTAGCTGTCGTGGGTAACGTGGAACCGTGACCCCTGGACACTGATCGCATTTGCAAGTGCATCCTCTTCTGCAGCCTGGGTAAGGTGGTGCATGCACCCCTTACTGTGATATAGGCTACCTATATCACTACATACATACACACATATAAACCTATAAGTCACTCCTATGGCAGGCCTTATCAATCCTGAAGGCAGAGTGCGTGGTTCCTATGTGAGAGGGTGCCCCTGCATGAGCTGGGCCCCTCTGCAGCGTTTGGAGACCCTTCTGTGATGCTGTTTGTAGTGCAGCCCGACCATATACTCTTAAGCGCATTATAACCTCGCGTTAAATGCTAACTTTGGGATGGCTGCACGGAAACATGTCGTGTTTGGTGTCAAACATCTTGGAATACTACCCCCCCTGCCAGTTCTGGTGGCGGGGGTAGCATTCCACCCTTCTAGAGAGAGAGACATGTGCACACCGGTATACCCGGTACTGACTTTCCAGAGCCCTGGCATCACAAAATGGATGCCGCGAGTCTGGCCTCCTGCTGCTGACCGAAACTCCGGCAGGGGAGGCCTGGACAATAGGTTTCCTGTCCCAGGGAGGTGTAACCACCTCCCCAGACAGGATAGTGTGTATTGGGGCTGGGCGGGAGCACTCTCTGGTGCTTTGAAGTCCTGCACTGGGGGCACACTTGGTGTCCCTGTGCATACCCCAGTTCAAACCGGCTCAGGGGCTTCCAGCCCCTGCTCTGGCGCGAAACTGGACAAAGGGAAAGGGGTGTAACCACCCCTCTGCCCTGGCCCTCCCATAGGTGGGGCCACAGAGTATGTCCAACCCCTACCTTAGTATAAGTAGGGGAACCCAGTCCTTAGGACTTTAGATTTACCTGGACGAAACTCTGATACAGAATCCTGGACCTTCGACGCTCTACTTCAAGATTAGAGGACTGAAGAATCTCCCTTGGGGTCAAGGAGTGACTCCCCTGCTTGGCAGGCACCAAAGAAGCAATTGTCCAGTCTGCATCGCTGAAGCTCCCGTCGGACGCCGAAGTCTTTGCATCACCAGAGGTAGATTTCCAGACTTTCCCGAGGCTGCCCTGAGTCCCCAGCAAAGCTGAGGCCCGTAGCTGTCGTGGGTAATGTGGAACCGTGACCCCTGGACACCGATCGCATTTGCAAGTGCATCCTCTTCTGGGTCTCCCACGAAGTCGTGCTTTGGGCTCCTTGTAGCCCCAGCCTCCAGCACTAACTGCACCGAAGATCACTGGCCTCCACTCCACGAGTGTCCTGTGAGCCAGCTCCACGTGCATCGACTTGAGGCTCCTTCGCGGTCACTAGTCTGTTGGCTAGTAGGCCCTCCCGAAGACCAATCTTTTTTTGCTTGGGCTCTCTGATTGCTCAAGGCATGCCCTGACTTATCCTTGCTGGGTGAGTCCCCCAGACCTTGCTGGTCTGCAACATCGTCCTTCTTCCATTTCCACGAGACTTGCCGTTGCCAAGGCTTGTTGGGTCCAATCCGGTCGCCGATACCCCTGCAATCGACAAACGTTGAGGGACAGCTCGAATCCAGCTCCTGGTTGTCGTCGACACCTCCTGGACCTCGTGACTGAAGAGTCAAGATGATTGTCAACCTACCTGAAGCACTCGACATCGGTGGGCATCTGCTCATCGCCTTCCTGGTCACTGGCTAGTGACCCAGACTCTGTCCCCTCTGCTTTCAGGTTCTTCAGATCTTCGATCCACCTTTGGATCCACCCGAACACTTTCGACTTGGTCGCCAGCAGCACTTTGCAGCAGATCGCCATAGAAAGCGACTACGAAACCCGACCCCGAAAGACACCTATGCACCCGGCTCCCCTGGGTGAGGTAACTCGAGTACTCCGGTGCTCCCGTGGGTATTGACACTAGAACAGCCTAGTTCTCAAAGGGTTTGCTCCAAGTCCTCCTCTAAGTGTCCCTTTTCTTTTAAATTCTAATCGCGACTTTCCCCATAGAAGATAACGGTGGTTCGCGGCTGTGTTCATACACTGCACGCGTCCCCCGTGGGTCCCCTGTGTCACTGCCTTGGGTGGTTCCTTGTGGTCCAAGCACTTCTACAGGCTCTAGGCCTTGTGTCTAGCTCAGTCGTGGTTCTTATACCACTTTATTGGTATATGGTTTGGTACGCCCCTGGGGCTCAAACGTGTATTTGTGCTATTACTGTAGATAACTAACTTATAACTTATGTACTTCGAACTCTAGCCTCATAAAGAGACTAGAGGGGTGTGTTTAGTAATAAATACATATATTTTGAATATATACCTGGTGTGGTCCTCTTTCATTTGGTCACTCAAGAGATTATAGACTGGTAAAACAAGCTGCTTTACATTCCTTCAAGACTTAGCCTGAAGGCTGCTCTCCATAGCTACCACTAGGATAGCTTTAAATAAAGGTTGTCTTTAACCTATCTCCAATAAGGGGTTGTTTGGACTGGTGCAAGGTGCCCACTATAATTAGTGGACAGCATATGCCAGGCCAACTTCTCACATTGGTGTGCAGCGTGTGGGATTCCAGCTTGCTATTGTTTTACCAGATAATCTCAATTGAATTGATCAACTGAAAACCACTAAGGGTACCTAAGGTACATATAAATCAAGCTTAGTAATACAGTAAGTTCTACTGAACTTAGAGTTGTGTGTTAAGGGACAGCACACCCTATCTACAACTCAAGAGAGTTTAGTAGGCCACACTAGAGTAGGTAGTGCATACACCACACCTCACTAGTAATGTCTTCAAAGCCAGGACCCAGTGAGTCCTTGCCAGAAGCCAGTGGGCTTCTTCCCTCCAAGTATGATAAACTCCCATTCTTGGAATTGAGAGCATTATGTAATACTAGGAAGTTGAAGGCAGGCAAAAGTGCCAGCACCCAACACCTCAGGGAGGTGTTACTAGCTGATGATCTCAGCAGGGCCCTAGGGTCCCCAGGGGTAGGCAAAGAGTGTGGGGCAGAAGATGAGGAAGGGGCCAGGGGTGAAGAAACCCAGGCCCCCCCCTCTGAAACTGGCCAGGAAGGTGAAAATGACCTTGTCCTGGAAAACCCAATTCCTCCTGTGGAGGAGGAGGGGGAGGATCAGACTGACCTCCCCTTTGTCCCCCAGGAAGAGTTCTGAGTGTGCCCAGAAGGTCTAGGTCTCCTTCTCAGGAGTCTAACCACTCTGACACCTCAATAGGGACCTCTGTCTCCTCTCATAGGAGGGAATCCTCTCATGAGAGGAGAAAGAGACTGATTCAGTATGAGCAAGCCCAGCTTGAACTCAGAAAACAGCAATTGGCTATAGACAGGGAGTCCCTAGATCTCTATAGAGAGAGACAAAAGTTGGGACTAGAGTCCCATGGTGGCAGCAGTTTCCCCAAAGATAGGGAAAGGTCTTATGACCATAGAAACCTGAGCAAGATTGTCCCTCCCTACCAGAGTGGGGATGACATCCACAAATGGATAACTGCTCTAGAGAGGGCCTGTAAAGTACAGAGGGTCCCTCAGGAGCAGTGGGCAGCAATCTTGTGGCTCTCCTTTGCAGACAAAGGTAGAGACAAGCTCCTCACTGTTAGAGAGGAGGATGCTGATAATTACAAAGTCTTGAAGAGTGCTCTAATTGATGGGTTTGGCCTAACCACTGAACAATACAGGTTAAAGTTCAGGGATACCCAAAAGCACAGACTCAAGACTGGGTGGACTTTGTTGATTGTTCTGCCAAGGCTCTGGAAGGTTGGTTATTGGGCAGTAAGGTATGTGACTTCACAGGATTGTACAATCTGATCATGAGGGAGCAGATTCTTAATAACTGTCAAAATCAGCTGTTGCATCAGCACCTGGTAGACTCTGATCTGACCTCTCCCCAAGAATTGGGAAAGAAGGCAGACAAATTGGTCAGAACCAGGGTGAAGCAGAAGGTACAGAACCAAGGTGGTGACCCTAAGAAGCAAGATTCGAAAACCTCTGATAAGGGTGGGGAGAAGGGTAAAGATCAAAAGTCTTCACAAGCCCCCAAAAATCTTCTTCAGGTGGGGATTCACAGTCTACCAAAGGGAAAGGCCAAAGGAAACCATGGTGCAAGGTCTGTAAGCAAAAGACCCACTGGACCAGTGATTGCACCAAGTCCAAAGACTCGACTCCAGCCCCCACCAATGCCCCTAAGGCACCTGCTCCCCTAGTGCAGTTACAGTTGGTGGTGGGACTACACAAGCCAAGGGTTTAGTAGGGTTGACCCTGGGTAAAGAGATGAGCTCTGACCTCGTCAGAGAACTCACTCAGGCTGTCCTAGTCTGTGATGGAGGCATGGATATGACCTCCTCTGTGAGTCCCAGTAATCTGGGCAAGTACAGACAACAGCCCTTAATCAATGGAAGAGAGGCTTTGGCATTTAGGGACACAGGGGCAAGTGTCACCATGGTGACACAAGACCTTGTGAATCCTGGGCAGATTATGCTTGGTGAAATGTACCAAGTGACCAATGCTAGCAACGTCAGAACAGACCATACTCTGGCAGTTGTTAACTTCTCCTGGGGAGGGGTAACTGGCCTTAAGAAGGTTGTGGTAAGCGCAGACCTACCCGTTGAATGCTTGCTTGGCAATGACTTAGAAACTTCAGCTTGGGCAGAAGTGGAGCTCAGGACCCATGCAGAAATGCTGGGCATCCCTGCAGATGTGTTTGCTGTGACCAGGTCACAAGCCAAAATGTCTAACACTGAACAGGCCTTGGATTCTGGAATAATGGACCAAGTGCCCTCCAAGAAGAGGAGTAGTAGGGTAAAGGCAGTGCCTTCCCCTTTGCTCAGAAGGAAGATCAGTCCCTTGAGGGGGATGATCTCAGTCCTGAGGAAGGAACTGTCCCAGAGGAGCTTGAACCTGACCAGGTTGAGTTCTTGGGGACAGGGGGCCCTTCCAGGGCAGATCTGAGCCAGGAGCAGCAGAGCTGCCCCTCTCTTGAACCCCTCAGACAGCAAGCTGCTGCTGAGGCTGCTGGGAAAGTTAGTGGTCCCCATACTGTGTATTGGGATGATGGACTCTTGTACTCAGAGTGTAGAGACCCCAAGCCTGGTGCTACCAGGAGGTTGGTTATACCTCTGAAGTTCAGGGGCTTCCTATTGACCCTAGCCCATGATATTCCCTTAGCAGGTCACCTGGGCCAGAACAAGACTTGGGACAGAATTGTCCCTCACTTTCACTGGCCCCACATGTCTGAAGACACCAAGGAGTTGTGTCGCTCCTGTGTAACCTGCCAGGCCAGTGGCAAGGCAGGTGGCACTACAAAGGCCCCCTGATACCACTACCTGTGGTGGGGGTTCCCTTTGAAAGGGTGGGGATTGACATTGTTGGTCCCATGGATCCCCAAACAGCATCTGGGCACAGGTTTATCCTGGTGGTAGTGGATCATGCCACCAGGTACCCAGAGGCTATTCCCCTTAGGACCACTACAGCACCTGTGGTGGCAAGGGCCCTCCTGGGAATTTTCTCAAGAGTGGGCTTCCTTAAGGAGGTTGTATCAGACAGGGGTGCAAACTTTATGTCTGGATACTTAAAAGCAATGTGGAAGGAGTGTGGAGTGACTTACAAGTTCACCACACCCTATCACCCACAATGCAATGGTTTAGTTGAGAGATTCAACAAAACCTTGAAGGGCCTGATTAAAGGGCTCCCAGAAAAGCTTAGGCGAAGATGGGACATACTCTTGCCCTGCCTTTTATTTGCGTACAGGGAGGTGCCTCAAAAGGTGGTTGGCTACAGCCCTTTTGAACTTTTGTTTGGTCACCCTGTCAGGGGTCCATTGTGCTTGGTGAAGGAAGGATGGGAGTTACCTCTCAAGCCCCCAAAGCAAGACATAGTGGACTATGTACTTGGTCTCCGCTCCCGGATGGCTGAGTATATGAAAAAGGCAACTAAAAACCTTGAGGCTAGCCAGGAACTTCAAAAAGCCTGGCATGACCAAAGGCTGTACTGACTGTTTACCAGCCAGGACAGAAGGTGTGGGTGTTGGAGCCAGTGGCCCCAGCAGCTCTCCAAGACAAATGGAGTGGACCCCATACCATTGTTGAACAGAAGGGTGAGGTTACCTACTTAGTAGACCTAGGAACACCCAGGAGTCCCCACAGGGTTCTCCATGTCAACAGGTTAAAACCATATGTGGACAGGGCAGACATGGGCTTGCTCATGGCTACTGATGAGGGACAGGAGGAAGAGAGTGACCCACTCCCTGACCTGCTCTCACAGAACCCTGGTGATGGGTCAGTGGATGGTGTAGCCTTGGCAGGCAGCCTCACTACCCAGCAGCAGACTGATTGCAGACAGGTGCTCAATCAGTTCAGACACATATTCTCACTGTCACCCAGTCAGACTACCTGGTGCACTCATGAAGTGGACACTGGGGACAGTTTGCCTATTAAAAATAAGATTTATAGGCAACCTGACCATGTCAGGGACTGTATGAGGACAGAAGTCCAGAAGATGTTGGATTTGGGAGTTATTGAACCCTCAGATAGCCCTTGGGCTAGTCCAGTGGTCCTTGTGCCAAAACCTCACACCAATGGTGGGAAAAGAGAGATGAGGTTTTGTGTGGACTACAGGGGTCTCAATGCAGTCACTAGGACTGATGCCCATACAATACCAAGGGCAGATGAGCTAATAGACACTTTGGCCTCAGCCAAGTATCTAAGCACATTTGACCTGACAGCTGGCTACTGGCAGATCAGACTAGCTGATGATGCAAAGCCAAAGACAGCATTCTCAACCCCTAGTGGGCATTATCAATTTGTGGTGATGTCCTTTGGTCTGAAGAATGCACCTGCCACTTTTCAGAGGTTGGTGAATACAGTCCTTACAGGTCTGGAAGCCTATAGTGCAGCATATCTAGATGATATTGCTGTCTTTAGCTCCACCTGGGAGGATCACCTGGTCCACCTCAGAAATGTTTTGCAGACCCTGCAGAAAGCAGGCCTGACTATCAAGGCCACCAAGTGCCAGATAGGGCAGAGTCAGGTTGTGTACCTGGGCCACCTTGTGGGTGGAGGCCAGGTTCAACCACTGCAGAGCAAGATCCAGACCATCATGGACTGGACTGCTCCAACTACCCAGACTCAGGTGAGAGCCTTCTTAGGCCTGATTGGGTACTATAGGAGATTTGTCAAGGGGTATGGATCAATAGTGACACCCCTGAATGACTTAACTTCCAAGAAAATGCCCAAAAGGTTCAGTGGACAGTTAGCTGTCAAAAGGCATTTGATGACCTAAAGCAGGCCATGTGCACTGCTCCCATTCTACAGAGTCCTGATTACTCCAAGAAGTTCATTGTTCAAACTGATGCATCTGAATTGGGGGTAGGGGCTGTACTGTCACAATTGAATGATGAAGGTCAGGATCAGCCAGCAGCTTTTATTAGCAGAAGGCTGACCCCTAGAGAGAAACGTTGGTCAGCCATTGAGAGGGAGGCCTTTGCTGTGGTCTGGGCTCTGAAGAAGTTGAGGCCATACTTGTTTGGTACTCACTTCCTTGTTCAAACAGACCATAAGCCCCTCTTATGGCTAAAACAAATGAAGGGTGAAAACCCCAAACTGCTTAGGTGGTCCATTTCCTACAGGGGATGGACTTCACAGTGGAACATAGACCTGGGAGTAACCATGCCAATGCAGATGGACTTTCTAGGTACTTCCACTTAGAACATGAAGACTTAACTAGGCAAGGTTAGTTTAATGTCCCTACGTTTGGGGGGTTGTGTAGGAGAGTAGGATCTGCTTCACATGGGTACCCCCACTTTTTGCTGATGCTTCACTGTTTTTCGACCTTAGTCTGGCTGGGGCCCTGCTAATTAGAACCCCAGCCTAGCTGCTTCCTCTTTAAAATGGTTTCCATGTGCCTTAGGCACATCTCTGATTGGAATCTGGAGTGCCCTTATAAGTCCCTAGTATATGGTATTCTATGTACCCAGGGCATAGGTACCTCAGAGGCCTACCAGGGTCTGCAGCATGTATTGTGCCACCCCTGGAAGGCCATCCAAACTGACACCACAGGTCTGCTACTGCAGCCTGGGTAAGGTGGTGCATGCACCCCTTACTGTGATATAGGCTACCTATATCACTACATACATACACACATATAAACCTATAAGTCACTCCTATGGCAGGCCTTATCAATCCTGAAGGCAGAGTGCGTGGTTCCTATGTGAGAGGGTGCCCCTGCATGAGCTGGGCCCCTCTGCAGCGTTTGGAGACCCTTCTGTGATGCTGTTTGTAGTGCAGCCCGACCATATACTCTTAAGCGCATTATAACCTCGCGTTAAATGCTAACTTTGGGATGGCTGCACGGAAACATGTCGTGTTTGGTGTCAAACATCTTGGAATACTACCCCCCTGCCAGTTCTGGTGGCGGGGTAGCATTCCACCCTTCTAGAGAGAGAGACATGTGCACACCGGTATACCCGGTACTGACTTTCCAGAGCCCTGGCATCACAAAATGGATGCCGCGAGTCTGGCCTCCTGCTGCTGACCGAAACTCCGGCAGGGGAGGCCTGGACAATAGGTTTCCTGTCCCAGGGAGGTGTAACCACCTCCCCAGACAGGATAGTGTGTATTGGGGCTGGGCGGGAGCACTCTCTGGTGCTTTGAAGTCCTGCACTGGGGGCACACTTGGTGTCCCTGTGCATACCCCAGTTCAAACCGGCTCAGGGGCTTCCAGCCCCTGCTCTGGCGCGAAACTGGACAAAGGGAAAGGGGTGTAACCACCCCTCTGCCCTGGCCCTCCCATAGGTGGGGCCACAGAGTATGTCCAACCCCTACCTTAGTATAAGTAGGGGAACCCAGTCCTTAGGACTTTAGATTTACCTGGACGAAACTCTGATACAGAATCCTGGACCTTCGACGCTCTACTTCAAGATTAGAGGACTGAAGAATCTCCCTTGGGGTCAAGGAGTGACTCCCCTGCTTGGCAGGCACCAAAGAAGCAATTGTCCAGTCTGCATCGCTGAAGCTCCCGTCGGACGCCGAAGTCTTTGCATCACCAGAGGTAGATTTCCAGACTTTCCCGAGGCTGCCCTGAGTCCCCAGCAAAGCTGAGGCCCGTAGCTGTCGTGGGTAATGTGGAACCGTGACCCCTGGACACCGATCGCATTTGCAAGTGCATCCTCTTCTGGGTCTCCCACGAAGTCGTGCTTTGGGCTCCGAGTAACCCCAGCCTCCAGCACCAACTGCACCGAAGATCACTGGCCTCCACTCCACGAGTGTCCTGTGAGCCAGCTCCACGTGCATTGACTCGAGGCTCCTTCGCAGTCGCTAGTCCATTGGCTAGTAGGCCCTCCCGAATGCCAATCTTTTTCTGCTTGGGCTCCCTGGTTGCTCCAGGCATGCCCTGACTTATCCTTGCTGGGTGAGTCCCCCAGACCTTGGTGTTCTGCAACATCGTCCTTCTTCCATTTCCACGAGACTTGCCGTTGCCAAGGCTTGTTGGGTCCAATCCGGTCGCCAACACCCCTGCAATCGACAAACGTTGTGGGACAGCTCGAATCCAGCTCCTGGTCGTCGTCGACACCTCCTGGACCTCGTGGCTGAAGAGTCAAGATGACCGTCAACCTACCTGAAGCACTCGACATCGGTGGGCATCTGCTCATCGCCTTCCTGGTCACTGGCTAGTGACCCAGACTCTGTCCCCTCTGCTTTCAGGTTCTTCAGATCTTCGATCCACCTTTGGATCCACCCGAACACTTTCGACTTGGTCGCCAGCAGCACTTTGCCGCAGATCGCCATAGAAAGCGACGACGAAACCCGACCCCGAAAGACACCTATGCACCCGGCTCCCCTGGGTGAGGTAACTCGAGTACTCCGGTGCTACCGTGGGTATTGACACTAGAACAGCCTAGTTCTCAAAGGGTTTGCTCCAAGTCCTCCTCTAAGTGTCCCTTTTCTTTTAAATTCTAATCGCGACTTTCCCCATAGAAGTTAACGGTGGTTCGCGGCTGTGTTCATACACTGCACGTGTCCCCCGTGGGTCCCCTGTGTCACTGCCTTGGGTGGTTCCTTGTGGTTCAAGCACTTCTACAGGCTCTAGGCCTTGTGTCTAGCTCAATCGTGGTTCTTATACCACTTTATTGGTATATGGTTTGGTACGCCCCTGGGGCTCAAACGTGTATTTGTGCTATTACTGTAGATAACTAACTTATAACTTATGTACTTCGAACTCTAGCCTCATAAAGAGACTAGAGGGGTGTGTTTAGTAATAAATACATATATTTTGAATATATACCTGGTGTGGTCCTCTTTCATTTGGTCACTCAAGAGATTATAGACTGGTAAAACAAGCTGCTTTACATTCCTTCAAGACTTAGCCTGAAGGCTGCTCTCCATAGCTACCACTAGGATAGCTTTCAATAAAGGTTGTCTTTAACCTAGCTCCAATAAGGGGTTGTTTGGACTGGTGCAGGGTGCCCACTATAATTAGTGGACAGCATATGCCAGGCCAACTTCTCACACCAACCCTTAGTGCACACTAGTGTATGTAGGTGTTTTCACTGTCTTCTAAGTGTCTTTCAGCATAGCACTGGCTCCGGGCCTGGTTAGGCAGAGCCCAGGGTCAGTCAAAGTCAGTTACCACCAGTCAGCAAAACGTTGGGGCTGCCCAGGGCACAGGATGACTTTGCAACAAGGCCTCTTTCTGCACCTCTGTTGGTTCTTTCTGCATAACTCTTGCTTCTTTCTGCACCTTTCTTCCTCTTTCTGGACTTCTGTTCCCTCTTGCTGCAATTCTCTTGCTTCTTTCTGTGCCTTTCTTCCTCTTCCTGCACACGTCCTAGCTCTGTAGGCATAGTTAGAAATTAGCATTTAAAAAACCTTAGAAATTCACTGAAAAAAATCACAGGTTTCAGGGGCGTTATAGTTAGTTGGACATTTCACTCGTACAAAACCAGAGAAATTCAGCCGTTATAGTTAGTTGAGCTAACTATAACTCGCGCCCCCGCAAGGCACTGCTGATGACATCACATATTACATCACTCATGACATGCTCAGTGACATCACTCATGACATCACTGATGACATCTCAAATGACATAACTGATGACATCATCCACATGATAAGCTGATGCACCTCCTCACACCCTAATATAACCTTTGATACACCCACTCTAAAATACAGACTACCATTTTCGAAACCATAGACACACCAATACCAGTTACTACATACCCACTCACTGATTCCTAGGTCTACACACACATCCACTCATTCACCCATACAGTCACTAATACATGCAGTCACTCATCAATACAGCACTATCATATGCACTCATACACCTATACAGACACTCACACACCGCCACTCATCCATAGAGTTACTCACACACCTAGTCAGTCATGCAAAAATCAATCACACTCCCATTTACTCACCTATACAGTTATAAACACACTCACTTATTCATACAGATACTAACACATACTTACTCTCTTATACAGTCACTGAAACAACACACACTCATCCATACAGCCACTCTCACAATCACTCACTCTCACATAGGCATTTATATACTCCAACACTCACATATACTGCCTTTCACAAATGTAGTTATTCACACATGTACCACTTTTATATCCATTCACTCACCAACACACCCATATACACACTCACCCACCCATACAGCCCTTCACAGATGCACTCTTGAACTCATATACCCAGTGAATCACCCACTCGCACATCTATGCACACAGTCACACACACCCCACCCACCCACACAGACACTCAGGCACCGAAACAGATACTCAGACAACCAATCAATAAGCCATATAGACACTCATGTAGCTACTCACCAACCCATGCAGCCGCTTACACACCAACTGACAGACTGATACAGACATTTAAACAGTTTAGTCACTAACCCATGCATTCAGTAAGACACGTTTAATCACTCACTTATACAGTCAGTCACGCACCTACTAAATCATCCATTCAGACACTTATACATCCACTCATATATATATAAAACATATTTAAACTTTACAAAAACACACAGTCCCTGGATGATGTCATCAGTGATGTCATCAGTGATGTCATTTGAGATGTCATCAGTGATGTCATCAGTGATGTCACTGACCATGTCACGAATGATGTAATATGTGATGTCATTAGCAGTGCCTTGTGGGGGCGCGAGTTATAGTTAGCTCAACTAACTATAACGGCCGAATTTCTCTGGTTTTGTACGAGTGAAATGTCCAACTAACTATAACGTCCCTGAAACCTGTGGTTTTTTCAGTGAATTTCCAAGATTTTTAAATGCTAATTTCTAACTATAACATCCCTGAAACCTATGTTTTTTTCAGTGAGTATATATATATATGTATGTGTGTGTGTATGTGCAATCAATAATTACACACTTACAAGTAAGCAAATGCAACTGTTAAATGCATGGGATAAAAAACAAGCAGATAATAATGATAATAATACTGGACGTCTGCAAAAAATAGGCACTGTTAAATGCAAGTAATCAGATACAAGGAATCAAAGGAAAGCATGAACATATATAAAGATATATACACACAATACATCAGATGATTATGACCACTGGAGACTAGAATGTGCACACAGACACACTCACACAACACAAGGCCAATAATCAGAGAAAATACATCACTGGCTGCAATAAATTCATCTTAGCCCACACCAGTCTGGGGGATACACAGCCGTTGTCAAGAGACTCAGCAAGCCGGGAACTGCTACACTGAATAAGATGCACCCATCCCTTCAGGTCAAAACAAAATCTTGCTTTCCATGTCAACAGACCCCAGTTTTATAATCTCAATGCACCAGAGGTTTCCCAGAAGACCTCCTCTGCGCCAAGGAAACTTACTGGAGTTGGCCAATATCCCACAAGCATTCCAAAGCAAAGGAGTTCTCACATATTCTTCTGAGCTCCCACACGTACCAGCCCTTTCTTAGTGAAGCTTGAGAAAGTAGAAAACATCTCCAAAAGTACAGAAAACAATCTTGATCGTGGATAACCTAAACAACGTGAGTGATCTGGGGGCCTGCTTGTGTGTGCAAAGCTCAAGCTAGAGAGAGTCAGAATTCAAGATGGTATTCGGGCATGTCAAAGCTGATAGTAAAAACGTCATAAAACTTCTCAATGTACAATATAATGCACATTTGTGCACTACTGCATATAACACTACACTCCGAGACAGAGAAGTACATTCCACACTTTTCTCTATTATGCTTTCAAACGCACATCCCACACGTTCTCTTCCTGGCAAGGCTGCTCTACTCTGTGAAAACATTCCCACTCTGCAGCTTTAAGGAGACATGAAATGCAAGTGCAAAGTGGAAATAAAACACATATAATCATTTAAAACAATTGTAGTCAAAGGACATCACTTGATCCCAATATATGCGAGTGCCTCTGGCACTACATTCCCCCCCATGACCTTTAACTATCATAACATATATATCTAAAATCAACTTTTTAAATGAAAGCACAAATATAAAATGAAGCTCAAATTAAAACAGTGACATTATAAAAGTATGTAACTCATTACTTCATCTAAATTAACTCATGTATATCTGATAATAACTCAGCTACAGAAATAAATGTGTGATGAATACACAAATAGAATCAAACATGTTAACTTATTAATGCCCTTATTGTTATAAATCGCTAATTCTGGAACTACTACTATTGAAGCAACCAAACTTATATCTGCTATCTAAAAATAATAAATGAACCTCAAGAATTTTTTTTATCAAACTGAACAGTTTCTCTTGTAACAATCTGGACATGCAATGCTGGATTCAATAAAAATATTCTCCATCAATCCTAACTGTGTAAATATACACAGCACTACTGCTATATTTAAAATTATATATTTTCACATTTTTCTTTCAAAAGTACACATGGAATCATAATTTTTCATTTTCAGGATCAGTTCAGTCTCATTTGAGCATATTTAAAAACAGCCTGTGCTAGGTAAGCCCATCTGGGTGATTTAGCCAAAGGATGTCAGCAACGGTGTCAGTCTGCGCTGTCAGGTGGTCACTTTGGGATTGGGGGCTCCCAAACCATCACGGCCCCAATGAGACACAGGCACCCACACGCAGGACAGAGACATCAGGTACACCAACACTTCGCAGTATGATCTAAGAAAGAAACAAGCATCACTCTTCTTGGAAAAACATTTTTCAGAAAGCACATGTTCTCCTTTTTCTGTTTTGGGTCTGGTGACAAAGTTTTATCTTTTGTGTCTGCACTGTTGTAAGCTGGTTCTTGGAAATTATCTGAGAATTTTACCCACTCTTTGGCCTCTGGCTTCTTCATAGTGGAAACTAACCATCCTTCCCCTTGCTATGAAAGAAGGGCTGGGGCAGTCCCTTGCTGACTCTCTCTCCATACACTGCTGAATAAGTACATCCTTGATCATTTGGCATGGGCCCAAGGCAATCCATCTGCCCTATCTGCGCTGGTAATTTTCCTTTCTCCAACTGGCCCCTCACTTCCTGTGGGACTGGCCTTTGCTGTGCATGCTGACAAATAGGAATCACAGTTCTAAGTAAGTCTAGGGGAATATGCATCCCTGCATTCACTGCCCACCTGTTAGTGTCTTTGTCTCCCAGGTGTCCATATTTCTGGAGTCCCAACTTAGTAATTTCCACCAATTTAGAATTCTTTGTTGTCACCTCTACCTCCAATAGTTTAGCCTTTTCATCTGTAAGGAAATTAAAGTGTCTGTCTAGTAAATTTATGGGACAATGAGCGTCTACATGATACACAGTAGCTGTGCTTTGCAGCAAAACATTTCCCAAATTTCTTGCCCCATCTCCTTGTTCCACTTCACAGGGGAATCCTGTGTCTCAGGCACCTCAAACACCACACCTGGATTTTCTACTGGGACCTGTACCAGCTGTTCATGCAAAACTGCAGTTTCTGTTTGTGTGTACCACTTGATTACATTTGCTTCTTGTGCATTTCCTCTTCTTTATAACTAAGACGAATTTATCATCCATTGCATTAGAGAAATTTTATATTTCAAAATCACATTGTGCCTAATTTTCATCTGCCCAGTGTATGTCAGCATGCAAAAACACAAAAGCTACTGTATCTGCCCTATGTCTATCAGAGCACAAAAGCACACACACAACTGTATCTGCTGAGTGTCTGTTAAAGTGCAGTGACACAAAAACAACTGTTTTCCAAAGGGAGTAAACGACTCTCCAGCATCTGTCAATATTTTTAATCCAAAAGCCCATGAGCATTCTCTTTTTTCCTTGCTTTTCCCACAAACTCCAAGTGGCATACTGCCCCTGAACTGTCACATGTAACTCAAAGTCTCCTTTCTGTATTGGCCACACGTCTGAAACACATTGTATAGCCTCTTTTGCCGATTCAAAAGCACATTGCTGCTTCTCTCCCCACTCAGAGTCATGTTTAAAAACAGCTTTTTTCATAATTTCTTCTTTCAGTTTCTGCATAGCATCTCTCCATGTAAACCAAGTTTTGTCACCCACTGATCACTCTGACTTGTGACCGCAACCAACAACCGCTAGTTGTAACAGGCTGATTTGTTTATCTTCTCTGTAATTTCTAAAATATTCTTGCACATCACAGTCAAGGCTAAGTGCAGAAAACTGTGGTACATTTTCTCAATTCTGCATAACTTCAGAGGCTCCTAAATCAAACAAAAGCACAAACCATGTTATCAATTCCTCCTCCGATTTCTGCTGAAATCTGTCCAAAATACCATTTATTTCTAACTGAGGAAAAGCCTCCAAAGAATTAATTAAAACCTCCTGTGAGCATTGTAAATTAGCCTGCAGCTCTCCTTGAACCACATTCTTTGTCGACGATTCACTCTGGCTGTCTGGAAAGTCCAGTAATGTACACTGCGTCATGCACACAGTTTCTCGAGCTTGCGCTGCCTGGTACATCTGCAACTCTTTTTTCAATGATTTATTTTCACACATTAATATATCAGAATCCTCTATAGCTTCAACCAACTGCTGTTGTATTTCATTGCGTTCTTTTTTTAGCTGCGCACGTTTCATACATGTTTTGAACAGCATTCAAAAGAAAACAACCTTTTCTCTCTGAAATACCAAGCTGTTTTCCCTCTTTAAAGGAAACTGTGTGCAAACATTTAAGTATCTGTGCTTGCCCCTCATCTGGTAAACATACATTAGAGGCAACTTCCCACCCCAATAGCTCAGTTGGCATCTGGCAAATCTGCAACTGAAAATATTGACTTTTTAGAAGAAATAATTCCCATTTTCTTTTTAAAGTCCACCCCACTCCTGGTACCAAATAAAACTTCCCAATGTACAACATAATGCACATTTGTGCACAACTGCATATAACACTACAATCCAAAACAGAGAAGTACATTCCACACCTTTCTCTCTCATGCTTTCAAACACACATCCCATATGTCCTGTTCCTGGCAAGGCTGTTCTACCAATGGTAGTCAAAGGTCATCACGTGGTCCCAATATATGGGAGTGCCTCTGGCAATACACTGACATGTGAGGAGTTTTATCCTAGCACATAAAGGACGTTTTCCTATCTAAGACTCTTGTACAATGCATGGCGGTCCCAGGCTGGAAAATAACAACAAAAATTGTGTTGGATGCCTTTCTTGACAGTAAATACCCTGTGTATGAATTTCTCAAAAGCAGACCATATAGCTGTCAGCCATTGGGAAACAGAGGCTTTCTCACATTTAAGTATGGTGGGGAAACCGTGAGGCAGGCAGGCATTTGTCTTTTCATGGAAAATTTCCCCTTACAACACACTTGTAAAGGATCTAATTGATACAAAGTGTATTTACTCTAGAAAATACAGAGTTTTTGGGGAAGAAAACTATACACATTCGGTAGAATTTACTCAAAGTGTTTTTCACTGACAATCATGGGGTAGAATGTACTAAAAAGCTGTACTGACGTTTTGCCACCAATAACTTATTTTTCAAACAGATCTATGTGCTAAAAGGTTGATTCACAAAATAAGGAATCGTAGTGGCTCACAGACCGATCTGCCTAATTGGCTACAATCACAGGGATGAGGGCCAGCAAGGCTCAATCGACCACATCCCTGTGACTGCTTTTCAAAATTGAAATGTTTTTAGGTAGCCTGATTTCCTTTAAAGAAACAGGGCAAAAACTGTTGAACTTTAGTGGGAAGCTCTCAACCAATTTGCAAGGGAAGGTGTCCAAACTGGATTCCTTTCCCTTTTGTGAATGATTTACCACACTATCTTGGCAGTTGGTAGCTTACCAATAGTTTACAATTGGAATTCTGGTTGCAATCCATTGATACATAGGGTACCGAATCACAATTTGGAAGGGACGCACATAACAAATTCGTTCCAAAGTGCTACACTGTATCCATTTCTAAACTAATTTTTGAGCAGTA
The DNA here is from genome assembly GCA_963921515.1 of Calotriton arnoldi. NCBI lineage: Eukaryota > Metazoa > Chordata > Amphibia > Caudata > Salamandridae > Calotriton > Calotriton arnoldi. The sequence continues at coordinate 393,993 of CAWUFW010014736.1, forward strand.
AAACTTTACTGACTCCTAAAGTGGGATTAGTTCATGAAAAAATAACTGTTTAGCAGTGCAAATCCTCTGATTTTGCGAATAAGAGTATTTGCGATAGCTAGAAATGTAATTGTTCTGGCCAGTGGTTATTTTTACTACACAAAGTAATAGTGATTATGTAAAACATACGTCATGCTGCAGTCAAAAGAAAACAAGCCTAGGTATATAAACTTCGGTAATGAAATGTGCACCTCATTTATTCTCCGCACTCCATCCTTATTTTAAAAACTGCCTACTACAGCTTGCTTTGGGTTTATTCACTCCGTGTTCACAACCTAGGAAGCTGTTTTTTCGCAAGAAACAACCCTTCAAAACACTATTTTTTATCACATATTCCATAAATTTCGGACTTTGAGACTGAAAATTTGAGATGTGGAATTCTTCTAAACTTTAAGATCTACTTAAAGTAATTGCTGCTTTATGAACACTACAATGCAAACATGATTTTGTATGATTTGTATGATAATACATTTTCATGACATACAATGAATACTTACTTTCCACCCTGCTTGAGATGTATTTACATTTTTAGATTACTTTATCTCCTTATGTAGAAATGACCCCTACACGAGTCGATAACCTGAGTTTGTGACCACCATCTGGTAGCAATTCTCACCTCTTTGATGCCTAAATACAGGTAAATGAAGACAGTATAGACTTTGGAAAGAAAAGAGAGTGGTGTTGGACTCCATACATTACTAATGTCTCTGACAAAATGAAATTTGCTAAAATCTGCAAATTATGCAGCAATAACTCTGGGATAACGTGCAATTAAAATGCTGGAAGTGCAGCATAGTGGACTACTAGTGGCCGTGATAATAGTAATTAGTGCCCCCCTCTTAGAATCACCACATCCTCCACATATTCCATTTTCATTTTTTTTGCATTTAAACGTTCACACCTTTAGATCTCCTCAACACCTGTTTATTATTCTCTCTCATCCTTGAGGAAGAAAACATTTCTTTTTTAGCTCTCTGTGTTTAGGTGGTTCAGAACAGATGGAGGCTGGATTAGCACAGGAGGCTCCCAGTTGTTCAGTGGTGTATCTTGATGGCAAGGAATTTGGGGGCTCTTCAAAGGGCGCCTTTATGGATCAGGCAAAGCCTAGGGCTTGACCATCACCTGTGCTGTGATAGGAGGCAAGTGAACTGGCCTTAGTGAACGGTACATAAGGTCTGAGGTTGTTTTACCACTTCTCATCCCAATGCGAGATTTGATTATTTTCCAGATAAGCAAGAGAGTGTTTGCATCGTCAGTGCAAGAGTGGATGAGTTTTGCCACAACTATTAGCAGAACATCTTATGGGTAAAGGGGAGGATGCAAGGAGGGAAAAGCTGGGTGCGCTGCCCACAGATTCAGCTTTGGCATGAAGAAAACATTGACTCCTGAGCTTTTGGCCTTAGGATGTCCAAGCATGGCTGGAGCACTTAGGGTGTCTTGATCTTATTGTGGGATTGAGTTGAACAATATTTCTGTTTTTGAGCTGTTTACTTTGATGAATCCGAGAAACATTATGATTCACTTGCAAGCAGGTTTCTAGGGCATGGTACTCGTTTTCCATCTTTGCAATCATTATGTTGAGGTGTATGTTGTCAACAGTAGTGCACTTTAGAAGTGTGTGGCAAAAATAATTTTCAGGAAAGGAAGTGACAATATGTGATTGGGTAGTGTCTGAGGCACTTCTCTTTGGACCTGGTGAAAGTTACTCATTAGGAGGTCTGGCTTGACTGACTCTGTCAAATTGGATAGGAAATAGGCAAACAAACACATTTTGGAATCCTTGATTCCTGATAGGTCAAAGAGTGAGCAAAAAATGATATTGCGTTCTACTGTGACAAAGGCCACACTGATCTCTGTTAGTGCTAGGAGGTATGCCATACCCTCCTCAGCTACTTTGAGGGGATAGTTAAAGGGATCAGGTATGGCTAATGCGGTTCCATGCTTCAACAGAGGCCAGACCATGGTGGTTTGGGCATTATAGATAAAGTGACTGTGAAGTTCAAACAAACTGGTTAATCCAAATACATACAGGATGGTGCAGGTTTTGACAACACTTTTCAGGTGTTGGGTGTTTGGTGGTGGCCTAATTGCATTTTGAGTATGGACATAAAATGTCTTATTAAAGATTGAGTAGGCCAGTGCTTTCTTCAGTAATTGATTAATGACACGTTTAGAAGTTGAGCTATAATAACGTCCTACCCTTTAAGGGTTTGATGGATATCATGTTGACCGGTGTTGTTTACACGTCATGTCCCAGGTTATTCTTAATAGTAGAGCTGGACTGTTGTGTTGTGTTAGTTTATCGAATGCCATGGCACAATGCGGCAGCCACCTTGGAATGGTAGAACTATGATAAGGAATACCAACCAAATAGAATTCTAAGTTAGCAGCCTGACACTCTTGGATTTGCCAATGCTTGCACTGCATTATATACGGATTTTTATTGCACGCCACCACATCAATATTTTTAAAGACACATATAAAAAAAATGCGTAGTAAGCTTCCGGTTTTGAGTGTGCGGGGGAGTAGCTATCAATAGTGCAGCACGTGGGCTGAGGTACAGAATGCACCGCAGTTACACGTGTTTTTATACTATCAAACCAGGGGATGCACAGATGCAGAGCACATTTTGGCTTGAAATAGGGCCCAGGGCACTCTCGCTTTGACACATAAGTGGCTACAACACCCTTTCTTCATCTGTGTCCTAAGGGCAGGTCTCGTGACAATCGTATCTTGCCACCATTGGCGTCAATTCACCAAAATGTCATCACACGCCATTTGACCTTTACTTTCAGTCAGACACTTACACATACACACACATTCACACACTGTCTCTCACAAATACACTCTCACCCGAAGCACGCACAGAACGTGCATTTAAAAACATTTTTTACTTACCACAACTGCCAGGGCGAGTCATATCCATCTATTTGTACTCCATTTCTTTATTAGACTAATAGTGAATAATATGATATTATTCACTATTAGAGTAATAAATAATTATATAAAACAAGGAACGTGAAGCCCCATGCAACGTCCATAAGGACGAGTTGACCCTGTGTTCCTGGCACTGATTTTGCCATCTCCGAGGCTGGGAGTCGTAAAGGCAGTGCCAGGGGTCACAAGGAGTAAGTCTGGGGTCACAGCTGTGACCCCTGGGAAATTCAAAATGACATCCATGCTTGCCACTCACCTCATCTGTCCTCCAGGACTGCTCTCAAGCTCCCTCTTTTGGCCCACAAAGTTTTGCTGCCCATTTCTCCTTCGTCTGAACTTTGAGCACAGGTGCTATGTCAGGGGCTGGTGGAGCGTTATAAAAAATGTAGTAAAGAGAAGTGGTCTCACTATTTGAGATAGGTAAACTGTCTTCTCAATAAAGAAATATTAAATAAAAAAGCATTATTCGAAAAAACTGAAGAGTGCGAAATGCTTCTTTCGCCTGTTAAAGGCAATTGAGGGGAAGTACTTTTGAGTGCTTGTCTGTGTTCTTTCTGTCCGCTCATATTCTGCTGCATTGTATTGTAATGCAGCCAAGGCCGGACTGGCCATAATGGCATTTGGTGTTTCCCCAGGAGGCTGCAAGGGTGGGGGCTGGTCTGCAGCATTTATATAGTGCTTACTGTGGTGACCTCTCTAGGTCTAAGGGGGCCCCCACGTGGTGTACTGGACGCTCACAGAAATGACCACATGTTCACACAGTATGTGGTGGTGTCGGAGATTAACTCAGAGCGGTTCACTCCCCTTTATCACCTTCCCACTGGCCACGCCTGGCCCTTGGGTGAAGTGCTGGCACACCCGGTGGGGATAGTGGCAGCAAGACCGCTGACCTGCTGCAAACCTTCCCAAGTTGGTCTTGAAAAGAGTTCATGATGTTCAACATGCAAAGTCCTTGAGCCGCTGGCTCAGTTGGGGATTCAGCCTGAGACTATAGCAATGAGACTGGCCTCGAAGAGGCGGCTTACTACGCAGGGGTGTACTTGGACGAGTGCCTTGGAGAGGGTCCGGAGTGTCCATTGGGCTCCGAACCTCGGTGCTCCTCTCAACGGTGTTGCCATCATCCCTACCCAGCCAGATATTGTCGTCTTCCTCTGCAGTCAGACCTGGGTCTGGGGGGATGGTAGGACTTCTTTGAACCATGAGATGTTTCTTGATATTTCTTTATGTCCCTTCCTGGCCATCACCATGGTGTCATTGTTCGCGGTGACTGTCCAGGTCCCGGGCTCATACGGGGTCCTGAACTTCCACTCTGGGCGACGATCCCTGAGGATGACGGCATCTCCGGGCTGAAGTGATCTTGGTCTAGCCCGGCGCCGTATGCTTGCTTATGCAGTGCACCGATCGCGGCGTGCTTAGGTCCTTTGGATGTCATGGGGTGGTGATGTCCACCCGGGGAAAGTGGGGATCAGGTCCCTACGTGACCCGTTGAATATCAGGGCCCACAGGGTTTGTTGAGTTGTGCAGTGGGATGTGCTCCGTTATTCTCGTAGGAATAGGTGGAGACGTTGTTCAGGATCGACCTGTTCGACAATTGCGATGCGCAGTGTCTTGTTTAGCGTGCGCATGAACCTTTCTATGTCCCCGTTGGCTTGCGGCCACTGTGGGGTGATCAGGTGGAGGCAGATCCCTCACTGCTTGAGAAACTCTGTGAATTCAGCCCCATGTAACAGGGGCCAATTGTTACTCTGGATTTCCGTGGGTGAGTGAAAGGTCGCAAACACCTTTTCTAGAATGGGTGCCACGTAGATGAGTGCGGGAGAGGTGATTATTTCCACTACTGGTTATTTGGAGTGTGCATCCATGAGGACGAGAGTGGTCTTTCCACCGGGAAAACTCCCAAAGTCCATGCTTAGTTTGGACGAGGGATTGGTACATGTTTCTTCTGTGATCACCGGAGCTGGTCGTTCTGGCGTGCTTGTCATCGGGCATGCTGGGCATCGCCGCACTAGGTCTTCTACCATCACTTCCAGCTCCAGGAACCATACTTTCTCTCTCATCCTCGACTTCATTTTTGTCGTACCTGGATGTCTGCCATGTGCCAAATGTGTGGGGAAACTTCAAAAATACATAGAGGGTCCCTAACTGACTAGATATACTTGGAGAAGAGGGCAGGGAAAAATACATATAGCAAGCAAAACAAGAACTTCTCCAATTTTTCACATAACAAAAATAATATGTTTATGATGTACAAAAAGCCATAGAT